>CM024762.1:142688408-143111730 GCA_014218235.1 Colocasia esculenta | reverse complement strand
AACCTTACACTCTAGACATAGCAAAATAGGTCTCGGGTAGGCTTTAAAAATCGCGACGGACACAGTCGTCGCCTATTACCAGGGTTAAACGGTAAATACACGGGTTTAGTCAGTCTTCTAAATCGCGACGGGGATAACGGTCATGTTTAGAAACAATCGATACGAACAATCGATTACAGGACAGAAACACGACGGTTCATACTGACGCGTTCATGGCAATCGACACAGAAATGCAATGGCCATGATGGACGCGTTAAAGGCAATCGGTACAAGGTATCGATTGACGACACAGAAACGCGACGTGAATGTACAACACGTTCATGCAAGACTTCTTAAAAAATAATAGACACGAGAACCAAGGGCGGGAAAATATTAGAATTGCGACGACCTATATGGTCGCGTTATTGACACGCACTGAAAACGATGTGGCACATAGTTTGCTGTTGTCGGATCCTATCAGAACAGGTCCAAAACGTGACAGTATTGGCTGTCACCATTAAAGTAATCACGACGGGTTATCCTGTCGCGACTTGTCACGATACCAGTGCCTAAAACTCGACGTCTGTCCTGGTCGCGATTTAGGGTTCAACCCGAAAACGGTAAAACTGTGTGTCCATGCATGGAACGCTTATAATTCAATAACTAGGGCTCTTAGGACAAAACTAGGAACATGAAAGTTGCTAGGTACGAGGAGTAGAAGAGAACTATGGTTTTGGTTTCACATGATTTGGGCTCGGGATGTGTGAGAACTGTCATGAATGTAAAAGCCTTATTCATGCATGGCTTTTGGAAAACACTTAATACACCATGTATGCTCGATGAAAATTGGGGAAAACAAGTGCATATGAAAGTAGACTCGATGATCTTTAACTTGGTATATGATTCAGTCATGCTTGGCCCGAGATAACCTACCTTTGATCGATGCTAAGCAAGGTCTTTTGCAGGTCGATGCAGAACGACAGTAGGGGAAGATGGCTCTGGTTGGGGGCGATCTCCTCCTCCTCTGGTGCTCTAGCAGTCCTCCTCACGACCCCAACTAATGGTAAACTCGTCCCCAAGGGTCTTAGGAAGAGTATTTAAGGGTTTAGGGTAGTTTAGGAGTCCTAATATGTATAGGAAAGAAGGGTTGCAATTTTGGGTTTAACCCTTCCTTGTTTGAGGGATTCTCATCCCAATTAGTGTGTGGATTTAAGAAACTTCATGCCATGGTTAGGCACGAATTTGGGTTGCCATGTAAGGCTAATTGCCTTTGGATTTGTTCTAATTGCCTCTTCCTATTTTCTGCTCAATTAGGGTTACGAATTTCTATGGTATTTTTTGCTTGATTTTATTCTTGGGCCAGAAGTTGTCCATTGGTCCAAATCTGATAATGGGCTATCAATACATGTTGTTTGAAGTCTCTCCATCCTTTTTAATTTAATTTCTTATCACATTGTGTACCCATGATAATGGATTTCCGACTTATTTTCTAATTACGATAATTAGTCACAATACGTCATAAACTTGGCCAATAGGATTTTTTGTTACACGAATTTCTTCGTGGGTCATTTGGGGATATTGTTCAGAGTTGAACTATGATTTTTATTGAATTTTCTGATGTGTTCTTGTACATACGATAATGGTATGTAATTTTTATTTCCATTTTGATAATATTATCAATATCTATTTATTTTTATTTTTTTATTACTGAATTTCCGGGTGCTACACCTCAGATGCTATAAATTATCGAGCCTTGGCGACCACTCTAGTGCAAAGCGCCCAAATAGGCCCCTGGTGTAATACTCCATGCTCATATTTCTCATTTTGAGTGACTAGCTCATAACGCATCCAGTCTAGGCGACGTGTTATTGAGGCGTCAGTAGGGGTTGACACGTTAGTGTTTGTAAGGCTTCTTGGTCCTGTGAAGCGTTAGTCACCATCGTTTTCCATGTTGCATCTAGTTAGTGGGATGCGTTTGTCTTCTTGGGTCATCTGACATCTGTCAGCGTGGTAGGCTTATCAGTTCGACATGTTAGATTGTTGCGGCTGTCCTCGTGGATGCATTGGTGTCATGATAGGGAGACATGATGCATTGATGTTGTTAATGTGACGTGTCACTTTAACATGTTCTGGGTGCCAAAGGCTTAAAGCATTGGTTGTTGCACTCCATCTTCTTCTTCCCTCTCTTCTCCCCTTTCCCCTCGAGGGGGGGGGGGATCTCCCCCTCTCCTTCTGTTGGTGAGCTTCGAGCAGGATCGAGGGTGACCCAACGTCGTGCGACTTGCATGGACCGAGGAGGAGGTGGTCAATCACACAAGAAGGCCCATAACGGGTTGGTTTCTCCATTTGAAAGTACGATGCTCGTGCCCTTCTCGATTCAGGTAGTTTGGAGCTTGTTGAGTTTTCCGGGTATTTCCCCGTACTCTCCTCCCCCGTGTGGAGTGTTGTTGTGTATGTATGGCCCTTGGGACACTCCATCCCGGGGTCTATCTTCACACTTATAACACATCAACCTTGGGCGACGTGTTCCAGATAATGCGTCTACCTGACTGGACGTATTAGTGTCACTGCGGACCCGTCCAACACGTTTATGTCGCAACGGGGTGTCTGGACATGTTCATGTCGCGGCCTGTTCCTACGACGTATTTACCTTGCCTGCTAGTTTCTCCCTGTTTGTAGTTGGGAAAGGGTGTAACAATACGGTTGTTCGGATCCGGGTTTATCGGGTTTATGTGTGGTGCTCTTGACCAAGAGATGGTCAATGGGCTGTGCACAGGGTGAGAAATGTGGGCCGGATATGCCAGACCAATTGCACTGCTAGTTCACTGTCTTGAACCGCGTCAGAGGCAGGCGACGCGATTTGAACGCATCAGCCTTGCCCGCCGCGATTTAGGGAACCGACTCTGTGACGCGTGTCGCGAGATTTCTATGTGGCATCGGCTAGGGTGGACGCGTTTAAAGAAGTTAAACGTGGCGTCTGACCCGGACACGATTTCGATCAGAGGTTTAAGTTCATCATTTCACCCTCTGTCTGGCGGTTTCGACTTCGTGGAGGCTCGTGCGGCGCGGGAACCACGCGAGGATGGCGTTCAGAGCGTGGGCGTGCCGTCGACGGGAAGGTTTTGGGCGTTCTTCGGTATCTTCTTCCGGTAGGGAGACTTCCTACCTTGTTTATAGTTTTATGGCACGTTTGGATTGGGTTTAAGAGTTGGAGCATGTGAGGGTGGTTTGCCCTTGTTGAGCATTACTCGTTTATAGCTTTAAATGAAATGAATGCTTGGGTTTCATGTTGGTACTCCCGTGGGCAAGAGTGGGCTCAACCTGTGAGTTAGGCTCACTATCAAGCTGGAATCACGTCAGGGTTCCCCGCCGCGATTCTGTTGAACGCATCACATCGTGTCGACGTGTTCCAGTTTCACTGTTATTGTTAAGTCGGTTGCATAAACACGACCATGTGGTCTGTCGCGTTAGTGATAAACGCGGCGACATGGTTGGATGCGATTCATAGAAATGATTATTGTTTTACTATTTGCATTGTATTATGTGGACGCGATTTAAGTGATGCTTGTCGGTGTTGATCGTCTGACTTAAAGGTGACGAATCGGGCCGACGTGACTTGGTCGCGTCAGTGTGCCCTGTCGCATTAAGTTGGAGTCGTGTCGGGTATGGTCGACGCGATTTGAAGCGCGACGTCTGTGCTGGACGCATTTTAGGTTCCGTTGCTGGGTTGTGGTGGCTGAGCAGTGAGGTTCTAGTGTGAACTTAGCCCAGGCCTTATGGTTACTGTTAAGTATGGTTTAACACAACTATGTGTGTAGGATGGCTTGAGGGTCACAGGGTGACCGATGATAAGCTAATCCTAACAGTTGTGTATATGGTTTATCGTAAAGGTCATATAAGTATGTATACCGAGGTTTGTGTGCTTACTGAGTCTGGTGGTCCGACGCCTATACTGGAATATCTCTTCAGTCGGGTACCCCAGGTTCCTAGGAGATCCAGGCACGTGTGTTGTGCTCGGGGCATGTTCCGGTACGTGTGTACCTCAGAGGTCTGAGTCGTCTTACTGGACACCCTCACTCCAGAGTTTGAGGTATACGTCCGGCTGAGAGAAAGTCGACTGGGGGCAACGACTCGTGTTTGTGGGTGTGCAATCGCTTGTAGCGCGCTCGTGGTTGGGGGATGGACACCAGTAGACGTATGTACTGGTCCCCAGCTAGTCATGTGTTCCAGTGCCTCACTTTAGGGAGCTCGGGCCAGAGTTCCTAAAGGTGCCAGGCATGGACCTGCAGCTGTGTGGTCTACAGATGTGGTGTTAGTTGGACTCCACTGTTCTTGGTTTGTTGTAGTGGAGCGGCAGTTGGACCTTTCATCCGTGTCTGCGAGACTAAGAGATAATTCTTGTGCTTTGTTGTTCGGGTTGGATACTGGCGTCATGAACCAGTAGTCTGTTCCCGTGTGGTGGCTTCGTTTCCATTTCCGACTCGTGGTTAGCCACCGGTTGTGATTTGTGTGTGACCCGCTGGTTAAGATTGTAACTGTTGTGGTGTGCCCTAGAGGTGGCACGGTTCTAGTTGTGGTTCAGTGTTGTACCTCGTGGTAGTAGGTATATGTACCCCTTGTGGGTAGCGTTGTGTTGTGGTACGTGTGTATCGACCTCAGCAGGTGTGAGGTAGGACCGTGCGTAATGTGGAGGTCTTGAGGTGTGACTCTCCACGTGTTGTGTGTTGTCTATTAAAGATTGGTTTCCGAACATGACTTGGTATGCGGGTGTTGGTTGGTTGTCGCCAATCCCGATACCTTGTTCGGCTGGTTTGCATGTGAGACTGTAGCCTAGGCAGTGGTCTGCCGGTGAGGCTTGTGGTCGAGGGTTTTGGTTGAAGGGCGGACTAGCGGTGCTAAGCTAGTTTTGTGTTTCCCTTCACTTCTCAAGGACTGGGTTTAGCCGGTGTGTTTATGATTAGTTGTTGTTTAACATGCTCGTGTGTGCATGTTATGTTTCGGTTGCTGTTGTTGCCAGTGAGACCCTTTGGGGTTGAGGTCTCTTTGTGTAGTTGTGGTTTTTTGTGGGAGGTCCCTATTGAGCCGGTGACTTGTTGAGGCTCACTCCCTTACAGTTTGTTTCAGGTGTTGGCCGACGTTGGCAAGGTTTACGCAGGAGTAGTGCAGACTTGTACCACCAGCAGTAGAGCAGTTGAGTCGTGTGAGCTTGTGTTCCCTCGGGGTATGTCCAGGTAGTTGTACTCTTTAATTGGACATGTAATAATGTAACAGGACTTTTGTACATTGTTGTTTATAGTTATAAGCACTTGTACTTTTCTGTGTCTTATACTGTATTGTAGTCTTTTATATTCATACTGGACACGTGTGAGAGATATCCTTTGTGAGACTTCAGTCTATTCGCGGGAGACGGTTCTGGATATGGACCCTTATTGAGTATAAATATCCAAGGCCATTACAAAGGGTGGTCAGTGCCCCGTGTGAATTAAGAGGGGTTCCTCACTCAGTTCTTGGCCGGTTGTCAACGTGTTTTTCTGTGTTTTTGGTACTAGGCATTGGATGTGGACTCTGGGGCTAGTTCCGCCCAGAGTTCATCTTTCAAGTGAAGAACGTGGCGGTTCACCATGTCGTGTTCTTAGCTAGAGGCGGTGCCTTGGTTGTCATGCTACGGAGGTGACTCACTAATTGCCTTGGCTGGTGGCGACAGTAGTTGTTCCGCCTTTTGGCCTTTCTTCCATTTTTTGAGCTTTTGGTTGAGTTGCGCGAGCTTGTGTTGACCGACAACCCTCTCTCGAGAGGTGGGTCTGTGCGTGCCTCCTGCTTGCTGGGCTTGTTGAGGTTTACAAGCTAGTTGTGTGGTGTGCTTTGTTGTAGGTGTTTGCCCCGCCCGTTCTCTGTTCTCCCGGTTCTCTGCACTTGAGAGCTTGTCTCGTCGAGAGGTTGTTATCATTCCTTAGGACCCCCGTCCTTGTGAGCCCGTCTGAGGGAGTACTCCAGACTACTAGTGTGATCAAGTAAGTGGCTCTGGAATAGAGGAAAAAACCGTGGTTAGACAGCGACACCAAGTCATTTGTAGAGCTCTCTTGGCTAGGGAGGGACGCCGAGGTGGTTGTGGAGTTTTCTTCCGAGCATGGCCTAGACAGTCCATTCTCCTTACTGCCTCTCCCTACGTGGTTCTAGAGCCACGTAGTGGTTTCCAGGAGTAGGGCCACAGCTTGGCCAGACTGCGGTTGTTGTTGTTGTTTTGGTGTTCTCTTGAGGTGGCTCACTGACCTCACTCTTCTAGGGAGGTTGTAGACAAGAGCCAGTAGTCGAGTGGTGAGCGGCCAGTGTGCCCTTCCTGACTGTCAGTGGTGGTGGTGTGGTTGTTGTTGTTGTTGTGGTGACGGTGTTTCCCTTGCCGTGTGTTTTCACGTGTGGTTCGTTGCTCTAGCTTGCACAACAGTCGTAGCCTAGTCATGTCTAGCTTCCAAAGATGTTGTTGGTTTGACACCTGGTCATGGTGTCTTGTGCTTCCTATTTTATCGTGGTTTATGTGTCGTGTTCTTGTTCTCACGCTCGGTTGGGCCCCTGGCCTTGCCGGCAGCCTGAGGGCTGGCGCGAGTGTGCTTCCATCCCTGGTTGGTGTACAAAGGGATGGTATGGGATGGTTTCAAACTCTGGTGCTCTTTTGGTGTCTTCATTCTCTGGGTCCCCGATTGTGAGGGTACTAGTGCGTGTGGACTCTTGACCTTGTGGAGCATCCAGGGTATGTGTTAGTTGTACGACACCAGTGTGTAGCCGTGGGTGTGCAATTTCTCGACCTCATGGGTGCCCGAGGTCAGAGTTGGGTGTGCCTGTGTAGTGAGACTATGTTCTCACGTGGCTGTTTTGTAGTTTGTTGGGTGCTCGGCCTCGACGGGCATGTCGATGATTGTTTCGTATGGTGACGACTCCGATGGTCCTTGCAGAGGCCGCGTATGTGGCCCGACCTTGTTCGGTGGTCTTGGCGTGGTAACGACTTTCCCGTGTAGCAGTAGTTAACATAGTTCCATTCCGTTAGCGCTTTGTAGTGTAGCTAGTTTACTGATTTCTGAAGTTCCTGCTATTCTGGTTGGTAAGGGACTGGTAATCCTTACCAGGCCTTATTTGCGAAATTCACCCCCTACTTTCTTCAAATAGGGACTCGTTGTCGTGAGAGCTCGGTGCTAGATGGTTGGGTAGGTAGTTAGTGGCGCGATGTGCTACCAGTGACAACGAGAGTGAGAGTGTGTGAACTCTTATACTGGAGTGAGCTCAGAGTTGTGTTTTGCAAGTCCTCATGATGTGCCCCTTAAGGACTGCACATTTCTTTTTGTACATGTTCTTTTATTTGAGACATGTTGTATAGACTTTTAATATTGTACTAACCTATTGTTATAGTTATTTAAATTTACTGCTTATCTCACTAGATTATTTCTCTAACCATTCTGGGTCTTCAGATCCGTGGGTGGCGGCATGGGCTATGAGGTCCCTGACGGGGGTCCGAGAGGTTGGGTTGTTACACTAGGGGAAAAGCTTCAAGCATATATCAGCAGTTTCAATGCAGAGGCAGTCTGAATCCCCTAACTTGAAGTAGCCTCTGCAATTGTTGTTGTCATTAAGGAAACTCGAGATAAGGGACTTCAACGTGACCTGTTTCTCCATCCCCTTACAACTCTCTTCGACCTCATCACCTTGGCTCTATGTCCTGCAGAGTGCGAGGAGGTCCTGATCGCCTGTCGTGATGGACCCAACCAAGGCAAGGAAGAGGAGAAGAAGCGCCCCTCTAAAGAACCCTTTAGATCAGAAAAAAAGAAAAGTTGCAACGACGACAGAAGAGATCCGCCAAAGAGATATGAGCGCTACACTCCTTTGCCGACGACGATCTACAAGATTTTCCAGGCGATCAAAGACAAATATCTCCTACGTCATCTTGAGTTGATGAAGTCCAACCCGCGACATAGGAACTCACAAAATACTGCCAATTCCATTAGGATCACAACCGCTATATTGGTGATTGGAAACAACTCAAGGATGAGATTGAACCCCTCATATGGCAGGGTCATCTGGCTAAGTGTGTGGTTGAAAGGGAGGATGCTCCTAGCGATCCTCCCAAAGAGATCGATACCAGGCTACGTGGCGTACATATCAATGTTATATCGTCGAGAGGCCTACCTTCCAATTGGGACTCTCACTGAGGAAGAAAGCTTCACACCCAGCACGTCAACTAGAAGGAACGAAGAAGTCTATTATCTCTGTGCTTGAAAGCCAAACTGTAGCCTTCTTCGAGGAAGATCTCGAGGGGGTGACTATCTCTTATGACGGTGCACTTGTAATATTAACAACCATCAATCGTTGCAATGTAAAAAAAGTCTCTTTTCTAAAAAAAGGGGGATAAAACCCTAAATAGTGATGATACCTCTTGGGGGCATGTTGAAATTTCACACAACTGCAAATATATTGTGCCATAAATACATTGGTTAATGGGAAAGATAGAAGTGTATTTCCAAATATATTTGGAAGTGCAACAAATATTTCTCTTAAGAAGTTTTGTGCTAAGTGAATTTTAGGGGAAGTAAGATGTTTGTTTCATTATGGGTCAAAATAATTTATTTTAGATAATTGGGCATACGAGCTGAGCAGTCCATCATAAAATTTTCTTTATACTTTCTTCCTTGGCTTGCCACTGTTCATTGCCAACCATTTTAGTAGCATATTTGTGCATTAAAGAATAAAGGATTTATACACTAATAAAAGATAAAATGGATCAAATACCTCACTCATACTGCATTACCAAAGTAGAAAATGCATCCAATATTCTCTCGAAGTATATATAATTAGCAAGCTACATTAGGTTCCACCGCCTTATAAAGTGCCAACGCTATGTAGACTTGCAATTATATAAAAAAGAAAATATGTGGACCTGCGAGTCCGAAAAACTGATATGTCCAATTTTAGATCCAGTAAATCCCTTGATGGAGGATGCTTTGGGCTGAACCGAAAGGAGCTTTTTTTAATTTATTATTTCCCCAATTCGAGACTAAATCAATATTCCCCTCTATACTAGCAAGATATTGTCATTTCCCTATCGTCCATAGTCTTCTAGTCGTTCTCCGTTTCTTTCTCTTTCGGTGAATAAAATTATTTTTTTAATACACGTCAGTTTTATTGCAGAACAAATTTTTCAATAAGTATTTGATCATGTTAAATAGTAGATTGGTTGTTCTTGTCGTCAATTATCTAAGTTTCAATTCACAAGTGACAGCTTATTATTTTTCCCTATATTATTGTGTGTTGTAATTTGTATTATCCTCTCTCTTTCTCCCTCTTATTCTCTCTTTAAGGAGAGGAGATGTTCCGAAATTTGGAGAGAGAAGCAAGATAATAGATAGAGAAACATTTGTTATTAGGATAAAAAAATGTCCACTTTAAACACAAGTGACCGGCGGTCTACTTATTTTATCCCAAAAATAAGTGTTTTTCCAAGAGACATCCCCTACATGCCATACTAGCTCTTTGCATATTGTCTCAAAATTTGTATGATTTGATCTTAGATGCAACTATGTATCTCTTACTATCTCTCAAGCACGGGCTTCTCATCTTAACACAAAACATGATAATACTTTTCTCTCTTTCAAAATAAAAAAAAACGATATCAAATTGAGATACCTAATTACTTTATTGTATATTGAGTCATTGACTAGACAACATATCAACAAATTAACTCGTGGTCCATTTCATCAAGTTCCTGTGCTCATTTTTAGATAATAAAGAAAGTATCTCTAGTTAGTGATTGACCTCCCTCTATTGCACATGATATCTTATCTTTGACTTGTTTGTCATCTCTTTCATCATTTTTCGAATTAGAATCCTCTCAGTACATGAGAGGATCCAACTCTCTCAGTCACTAATTAGATGAGAGGTGGATGGTAATTTTTCAAAAAAATAAAATAAAAACTGATTTTTAAAAAATTTCCATCCAACCCCCTCACCTTATTGGTGAATGAGGGAGTTGGGTCTTCCCATGTACTGAGAGGAACCCAACTCCCATTTTCCCTCTTTCTAGTCATCAGTGGCCCAATAGGTGTGGGTGGTCAATCCACCAGTGACCCAATAGTAATCTTCTTTTATATCAAGTGAAATTGGTCTAAATATTATAAAATTTCAAGATTACAAATTTAATATCATATGCATTTTTATAAATACTAATTGCTAAGTGCATGCATAGGTAATCTAGCCATTTTACCATCCTAATTCAAAGTGAGGACGGAGAATTAATTGTTAAAGATTGAAAATTAAAATCTCGACTCCTTTTAGACTCATCATGATAAATTCTTTTATTGTGGAATGGAAACTAATCGGAGAGGACATTTTAAAATTACAAAAGACTTCCTAGAACAGTTGTTATTTATTACCTCATTTATTTTTCCAAAACGAGAGCGAACTCTCTTCATCCTTCAACATGGAAAAGGAGCCCCGAATATGTGAAAACATCCAACAGTGACGCGTGCTGATTACGATGTTATATTATATATCTCATTCTTAATTATTTCAATTCTAAAGAATTAAGGTGACACACTCTTATAAAATATGTTCTCTTAGTATACACCAAAACTATTTTTCAGAAATAAATCCCACCATGTGGAAAAAAACGGGTAGGAGCCATCCAAAATACGGTCACCGCTTTCACTCCCGGGGTCAAACAAAACAATAGCTCACCCAGGTGGGTGACAGATTTTTACGAGAACCCTCCCCGGTAACGGTAACCAACTCGTCCCAGTGGCATATAGGGACAGCCTCGGTAATTGCTTCCCCATTACAGGGGTATAAAAGTCATTCTAGCCCCCGTAATGGTCTTCCCATCAGCCGTCACCGTAAGGGACCCTTTGTTTGCCTCCTTTTGAACCCATCCAACGGCATCACTGCGTCCTCCCCACCTTCCATAACAGGGGCGAGGAGCGGTGCGTGGCTCGTCTGAACTGGAGGGGAGAGGGGGAAGTTTTCTCCGCATGGCCGTTGCGAAGGCGGCAAGCAGGAGGAGACTGGAGCCCGGGAGCGCTCCCCAGATCTGAAGCGCCTGGAGAGAGGCGCCGGCGGATCTCGCCATCGCGTTCTACCCTTCTTCGTCCGCGGGGGCCGGCCTAGCAGATCGCGGAGATGGGGATCTTCGACAAGCTGCCGCCCATGGACTACCTTCGGTCCGAGAAGATGACCTTCGTGCAGCTCATCATCCCCGTGGAGTCCGCGCACCGGGCGATCACGTACCTCGGCGAGCTCGGCCTCCTCCAGTTCAAAGACGTAAGCAATCCGGTCGACGCATGCGCTTGGATTCGCGTTGTGGACGTAGATCTGTGGGAATCTATATGCTATTTCGCGTTTTCCGCTGCTTTTCTGTTTGAATTCGCCGTAACTGGGGTTGGTTGGTGTCGTTCGTGTTCTTGATCTGTTCGCGGATGCGGCGAGGACTGTTTCTATCTTGATCTGCTCTGATGTGTGGTGGGAACCATGCTGTAGTATGTGTATTCGAGGAGTCTTTGATCTGAGATTGTGCACTCTTTGGAAAGGGAATACTGAATTGTGGAGCTTCGACGCACTCTCTTGCGATTTCTGCTTACTCGAATTCCTTTGAGGTATCAATCTCGTGGAACGGAGAAAGAAAGTATGTTAGGATCCAGATCTGCAGGAGCAGGGTTTCTCTACTTCTTGATGTGATGATATAGTCTTTGTATCCCATTGTCGCACGTCGTATCATGCTGTTCTAGGCTAGACATGGGCCAAACTTTGGCACACGTTGATGATATGGAAACGGTCCCGGACATCCTAGTTTGGGTCCAATCAACGACCAGGGACTTGGGCTTGTATGTCAAGCCAATGTTATAGAGGTTTTGTGCAGGTCTAGACAAGTCAGCGTGGGGGTACCAAATGAATCCTGTGCCCCTAATTTATGTCTTGATTCCTCTCCAATACCTCACTATAGATAAAAACTGTTTTTGTTTATTGGGGCTTACCAACTTAACAAAACCATAGTACCAGTGAAGCAGTCATTACATCTTGCTTTGAGATGGTCTACGATATGGACTTGTACATGTGGATCGTGGTCTCCCTTATTTCTCCTACTGTAGGACAAGGTGATGATGAATTTATTTATCTATTCTATAAAGTGGGCATACTTTCATGACTGCCAGTACAAAGGGGTGACGTTTCTGTCGTGCAACTCTCCACCGAGTTGGTTTTTGGCTTTCAATCACGGTAGAAGGGTGTTTTCTGATAATAATAAAAGGTTATCTGGTGACGAATTGACGGATGGATCAGTTTCCTTAGGAGTTATTATGCGGCAGAAAAAGCAATATCAACTGGCTTAAAAATTCATCAAGGATATAGACTTATACCTAGTCTACACATATTTCAGACTGCAATTATGGAGCATTGGTCTTCTTCAAATTTCTAGAAAGATAACAATACCTTCATGCTTGACTATCATGGGGTATGAGAATGTGTCCTACATTGAATTCAAGAAAGCTGGTTGTTGTTGCCTGAATTTTCCTATTCAGGAATTTGTAGTTCTATAAAGTTAAGATTTTGGTAAGGAATATGTCACTGGCACTGGACCTTTCTGTCGTGCAATTAGTTGATTTTCTATTTTCATACAGCCACAAAACCATTGAGGAGTATTTTATGGAATGTGGCAATATATTTGCCTCTATTGCCTGCAAATAAGATGGCCCATAATTACAACTGTACCTGGGACAAGATGACTGTCAACAATACAAAGACATACCATCATAATCCGCTCTATTGTGACAGGCAGACCCCAATGCTCCATCAAGGTTTGAGAGTGATCACAAGATTTCACATGCTTACAAGATGAAAACTCTCTACCATCTGAATTTGCACATCAAATGGAACTGTCTGGATTGCCCAAGGTAGCAGGCTAGCAACAGAGGCCACTTCACTAGGTTTTGCATTTATGTTCATGGAATATCAAACAAGCTTTTTTAATCTTCTCTCAACCTCCTCCTATTGATCTTCCATGGAATATTTCTGTAGCATTGTGATGAACAATCATTTCTTTTCAACAATAATAGGGCAAGAATTTCTTCACCATTTCAACACGTTCAAAACGTCCCTAAAAGCTCAGAAATTTTCCTTTCATGTTCAGCATCCTCAGAAGAGTGTTCTAAATAGCATCAAGCATGTTACATCCTAGAAATAGGTGGTTCATTCCCTTTTCTTGATTGCCATGGCAGATGTAGGTGGCATTGTCAGTTTGTGATACCCAACTGTGAATCCTGTGGGTGGTTAATGTGGCTGTGGACTTTGTCCGTCATCATCTGGGGGTCCAGGTGTGGTTTTAGATGCTTGCCCTCCCCAGCGGTGCGCTGTTGTTTTTCATCCTCTCAAGAGGGTAGGCTGGGTGGCTCTCGACAAAATGCTAGGGCAATTTCCCTTTGTCTAGATAACTTAAGGAACATCTTTTTCCCACAATCTCTAGCCTTTTTTCATCTCCTTATATGTTCTCATGGACGATCTCTTTGAAGAGCCTTTTGTTTCACATCTCCAAATCCTATTATCTCCCATATTGGTAGCAACGCGGATGCTTGTCAGATGCTGCTGCTTTTTGCTGAACTGTTCAAAGTTCACATTGTGGGGCTTCTCACTTACAAGTTCCAGCTTCTTCCACATGATCGATCTTTGCTAAAGAAAAGCTGGATGGATAGCATTCATCCTTCAAATATTTTTCGAAACTCATTTGGAAGGAACAAGAGCACATCAAGAAAAGTGCATGAACATCTGCATCTTGTTTTGCATGCCATTAGCAGATATACAAAAATTTGGCGGCTCTCACTCAAACTTGAATTCTGTTGAGAACTGCTGTTGCTGCCATGGGTTAAGAGGCTTCAAGGTCTGAGATTCATTATCATTAATACTATTAGGATTATTATTTTGCATTGCTTTGAATTTTTTCGAATTTAATCTCCGTTACATGCTAATTTTATTCTTTCATTTTTTTTCTCTTTCATTTATCACTTTTTATGCCAACATTTCTTCTATGTTTTCCCTTTCCCATCAACAAAAATTTTCTGTTGGAGTCTGCATACAATATAATATCTGGTTCGAAAGGACCAGGGTCAGTCCATCATCCAAGAAGGATGAGATGAAAGATGGGAAAATTTCAAATGGCATAATAATGGGAGGAGGCATTACTCTAAGCAAGCCGGTCCTGCTGAGATGGAATAACTCTACCTTTTGGTGTATTCTTTTGTAGCTCTCTCCTTTTGTAGTAAGTCTAAACTGCCTCTTAGTCCCAATGTTAAGAGGTACTTTCCAAAGGCGAATAAGCGCCGCTTAACAGCCCCCTCTACTGTGTTAGCTAAATGCATTTTGCCCTAGCTTTTCGATTTGATAGTAGCATAGTGTGGATCTAGTATCTGGAGTCTGAGCAGTGGCTTCCCCATATTAACCTGGGAAGAGGCTATTTGAACTGAGTACCTGATTGCCATATGCGGCCTTGGTTAGGAAATTCCATCCAAAAGCAGAAAGGCAGATCCTTGGAATTTTTTCATTCTGGCATAAATAAACTGGGTTACCCTATTCAGCAATCAATGTGGCCCTTAGAGAATGAGTGCTTTTGAGCTATATTTTGGTAGAACTGGATATCACTAACTTTTTGTTAGCTGTGCTTCAAAAATAAGGTAGAGAAATGGATCTTCTATTTGGGTGGGGGAGGGAGATATAAATTGGAATGCATTCACTTTCTGAGAGATTCTCCAGTTTGAATGTTGAGAAAATGCTTCATGAAGGTGTTTCTGGTGAATGCATTTCGAACTTTAGAAGATCAATTTATTATTCTATTTCACAGGTTGCATGACTTATCTCTGCTGGATGCAGATCAAATCCAAGTGCTCCTTCCACTTTTCTATCCATGCTCTTTTCATACTCAGCTATAAGTGTTAACTTGGTAAGATGCAAGTCATGCCAAAGTTACATTATGAGACAATGAACATGAAAGGCCGGTTTATGATGGTTTTAGTCATTCAATGTCCTTCTTTTCACAAGTTCAGATCTAGGCCTTCCAGACTCATGCTTTCAGGGGAAATGACTATATATAAGCTTGTAAGGCACTTGATATGCTTCTGTGTATGATAGATTGGATTCCACATTTAGTTACAAATTTGACCACAAGTTGCTTTTCTCATGTGGTTTCTTCTTTCTTGGTTATTTGCTTGAGTGCATTTGTTAGCCAGCAGCTGCAGAATTTACCTTGCCATGCGAATGCTACTTTTAATGGGAAAAATATGTATGAATGCCTACTCAATGTCATTTATTTTTCACAAATAGTTTCATTAGGTTTTTTATGTGTTCCTCGTATTTTCTTTTATTCTTCTTTCATCACACTCTGAACGTGCTCTCAAATTGTCTTCTTCCTTCATTGCTCCATTTTGGCAGTTGAACAGTGACAAGAGCCCTTTTCAGCGAACATTTGCCAACCAGGTATTACTGTCCTGGACTGCTTGTATTCCATTTGAGCACTCATGTATGGCTTTAGATGATGGTGAAGTGGTTTCATAGTCCACTGTAAAGTTATGTTTTTTTTGTAACTATGGATAATTGTTTTGTCATTGATTGGGAAATATCATGCATGATTCTTCACATGCTTCTTCCAACACCCCCCGACTTTTGGCATAAACATGATGATGACACTATATTCCTATGTGCTAACTTGTTATCCACTTTACATCATGGAGAAACTGTCATAGTAGCCTTTGGTTTTGCTAAAAAGTATGGCCCTTCTCTATGCTATTACTGTATTGATTATCACTTCTCTGTTTGGATACTTGTCGATGCCACCCTAATCTGTAGTCAATTTCTTCCCCTTTGTGCTTGCACATAAAACAGCTAGTGCAAGTGTTGGTTGTCTTGTTCTACTTTGAGGCATGGGTTCTTCTAAGCTATGTGCACATCCCACAGGTGAAACGATGTGGAGAGATGTCACGGAAGTTGCATTTTTTTAGGGATCAAATTAGTAAAGCTGGTCTTCTCTCTGCTCCTCGTCCTGCGTTGCAACCTGATGTTGACTTGGAGGAGCTTGAGGTAACTGCTAACTTTTAGACTCTGCATAACAGGCTAAGGGTTTAATGCTTTGGTACAACATACAATTCTGGCAAGACTTTTCTTTCGTGTTTCCTTTGTGTTCCAGGTACAACTAGGTGAGCATGAGAGTGAGCTTATTGAAATGAATGCAAACAGTGAGAAATTGTGTCAGTCATACAATGAGCTCTTCGAGTTTAAGTTGGTTCTATTAAAGGTACATCTTATATCCATAGACGTATATACTGTCATGCTTTGTCTGGCCAGAGCCAAGATACAAGATTGTTTTAAAATAATTTTTTTATGGCCATTCGAAGGAAAGCTTTGATTTCTGAACTGTCTTTCGTGGTATAAATTCACTTATATATTGAGTTTGTTAACCTCAATGTCATTGAATATTTGGAAACAATCAGTTTATATGTTACCCTTGTGGTTAAAGTTGCTAGTGTGGTCCTCACTTTATTCTGTAATTTTATCATGGAAATGTGGCGTATCACTATCTGGGAGAAAGACTAAATCACTTACAGAACTATTTCAAGATTTAGGAGAATCTTTGGTCTTTGAATCAGAGTCCCTTACATTTTCAGAGGGGGAAAAAACAGATTGGTTCTTGTCAAAGTTTTCAGAAGTACATGTATCTCAGATGGGGAATAATTATTCATTGATGATCAGGATAAGGAAGTTCAACCATCTAATGGCCAATTGGCAGCCTGGCTAACTTTGGCATATTTGTATGGTCTAAGTTTCCATTTGATTTGAGCTCTACAAAATATGGTTGCACGTCAACCATCTGACACAATTATGACCTGCCATATCTGATTTTTCAGAGGTACATGGAATCTCAGATCTGGAACATTGTTATCACCATTGCATGGACAGGATAAGGAAGATTCGACCATCTAAATTACGCTGGCCTGCCTAACATCATGGGCATCTTCGCACAGTCTAATTTCCACTTGTTTCAAGGTTTAGAATTAGCTTAAGCAAATCTGGGTTGAACTTGATCCTTCCAGGTCATCTTTATGCCAGGTGGCATGATTCTGACCCACTGTTTCCCATTTTGCATACAGTATCTATGACACCAGCTGATCCTGGCCTCAACTGTGGGTTGCCTCCTCGATGCTGATCTAGCTTGAGCCGATTTATTTAACTCTCACTGCTCTGAACTATTGCTCTTAAAAGAATACCCATACCAAAAACATGTGTTTCTAGGAAGAGGTCTAGCAACCACATTTTTGAACCATAATAAATTGGTGTCTGCATGCCAACTTGAATACCATTTCAGTCATGTGGAACCCGTATTTGAAGATTTTGTTTCATAATGATCTATTTGATTCCTAAACTTATATGAGAGAATGTGCCTTCCCATTTCTGTCATTTACACGAACCATCTAGTGCTTTTGCTGTGGGATTTTTTTTTTTTACTTCATTAAATATTCTCAAGTAGATTCTACAGAAGAGTTTGTGTTGCGGGTTCTGTTGCCTTCTCATATGTTTGATTCCAGGCAGGCGGCTTCCTTGTTTCAGCACAAAAGCAAGCAGCACCACGTGACAGGGAGTTAGATGAAAATGTATACACTATAGAAGATTATGATGATAGGTCATCCTTGCTTGAACAGGTGCTTTTACTAGTATCTTGTGTTAAGTAGAGTATCACAGTAGAATTTAGCGTGATGTTGTTCTAAATATCTCCTTCTCCAGGAAATGCAACCTCAACCTTCAAATAATTCTGGCTTGCGATTTATTAGTGGAATAATATGTAAATCCAAGGCACTAAAATTTGAACGAATGCTATTTAGAGCTACTAGAGGCAATATGTTTTTCAATCAAGCACCAGCGGAGGAACATGTCATGGATCCAGTCACAGGCGAAATGGTTTGTTGACTTTATCTGTCTGTTCCCATGTTTTCAGGGTGCACCTTTTGTCAAAATGTTGAAAGATTTTCATATACATACTTCATTCTCTTTCTAAAATGGCATTGTGTATTTGCACAGTCAGGATTAATCTGGCTGGGACTTATTTGGTAATAAGAAACACTGTGGTGTACACATCTCAAGAGCATTTTTCAAATTTGCATATCCATTTTAAATAGTGGATGTTTGGTAGAAACTAAAAGTGTCTTACACTACATTCTTTATCTGGTATTGTAGGTTGAGAAAACAGTCTTTGTAGTATACTTTTCTGGGGAGCAGGCAAAATCTAAGATAGTAAAAATATGTGAAGCATTTGGTGCAAATTGCTATCCTGTCCCGGAGGATATAAGTAAACAGAGGCAAGTAACAAGAGAGGTATGCTATCTCATCTCTACACATCAAATATTTTGTAGAAAATAGACACTTTATCCCATATCTGAAAGGCATGAAGGACATTTCCAATCTCACATCTTGCACTGGAGAAGTATGAAAGCAATCTGTTTCTCCATTCTTTTCATATCCTGAAGAAACTTAAGGTTTAACTGCTGCTTGCAGAGCTGAAAGCAAATATGTGAGATCATTGCCGTGAAAACACCGGAGGATGCTCCTTCCCACATGCAATATTCACCATGCATTAAAAAGAAACTCTGTTGCTTGAAGTGCCTTAAACTTTATCTCGTTTCTGAAAGGCATAATGGATATTTCTGGTGAAGCTGCATTCTTTACCATGTGTCTTCACATCTAAATTAGAAATGAATTTGTGTGTGCGATAAATAAAGGTTACAACTAATAACAAATTAGATGTACTGGACCATTGCAACAGAGACATAGGAAACATATTTGCAATATTGTTAAATTAGAAATGAATTTGTGTGTGCGATAAATAAAGGTTACAACTAATAACAAATTAGATGTACTGGACCATTGCAACAAAGACATAGGAAACATATTTGCAATATTGTTAAATTAGAAATGAATTTGTGTGTGCGATAAATAAAGGATACAACTAATAACAAATTAGATGTACTGGACCTGTACTGGACCATTGCAACAGAGACATAGGAAACATATTTGCAATATTGTTATGGATGGAGGCTTGTCAAAGTGGAGATAATTATTCTAAAGTAGATTTTGTTCCACTGCATAGCAATCTTTCACACAATGATGTTGAGGATCATGAATGAGATATCCTACATATTTGCTGCTGGGGAGGGTTGATTATATTTTGAATATGATGTCCAACTCCAACCTAGACTAGCATTACCAGAGTCATGCCTTAGTATTATATGTGTCCTAATAGATCAGGGTTACATATGCTAGTTCTACTTGGATTAGTTTATACATTTCCTATTGGCATTAGTAGGAGGGTGGAGTTTTATACTAGTTCCACTTGGATTAGCAATTAGCCTGCATTTTTTCTATTCTCATTAGTTTTAGGAATGAGCTTTATGTCCACTTGTATTGAGAAGCCTCAAATGCTTGTATATAATATACGGTTATTGCCCTTTTGTTCAAACAGAAGTTTTCATTGTTTTCTCTGCTACAACTCTTCTGTATCAAAGCTACTGTTCCAAGCATAGATGTCATTTTCCTTTGCATGTTTTCTCTTCACAGTCTTCACCTGAAGAAGTTAGCAGTGGGCCAATGGCATGTCATTTTCCTTGCTACTCAGTTGATATTTTAAATAAAATGAAGTCTGTTTCATTTTCTAAAACCTCTTTTGAGCATTTTATGGGTCCTCATTGGTTTATTCTACATGATTTCTTCTTTGCTTAGTTGTTTTCACATCTATGATGTTCTTTGTGTCCAATCCACTTTTTCTTTTGGCCGTTTTAGTTCTTTTAGCAATCTTCTCCTTTATGAGTGCACCTTGAGCTAATAGTTTAAACTAGATCCCTCAAAAGCTCTTCCATTTGTCAAATGGTTGTGAGCTTCGTGCTACTTTTCAGGTGACTACATAGTTCTTTGCATGACATGTGTTCATTAGCTCTCTTAGCTTGGTAGTGCATTTAACAATATTATTTTGATATCTTATAGTGGCAAGTTCTTCCAATTGATATGTTATCAGGTCACAACCCGCCTCTCCGAATTGGAAGCCACACTGGATGCTGGAATTCGACATAGAAATAAGGCCCTTTCTTCTATTGGATCCAACTTATGGAAGTGGACTCTCTTAGTAAGTTGACACTATCATGTAATAGTCTAGGGATTATCTGTCCTTCTATCCATCATTAATGAATGGAAAAATACATGTATTCCCCTGGAATCATCCATATTCTTGGATATACCCCCAAAATTTGACTATTAAATTGTATACTCCTCAAATCGAAAAAATCTTAATGTATGTCATTGCTGTTTCATTCCATCTATTTAACTCAAATCACAGTTGAGTTGAGAAGGGAAAATGACTAACTTACCCATTATAACTCTTAAAAATTAATTTTTTTAATCTCACTGCTGGAGCCGGAGCTCTTCCACGCTACCCTACCCTCTCTCTCTATTTGTCTCACTCTCTCTCCCCTCCTTCCGACACACCCTTAATTCCTCCCCCCCCCCCCCCCCGCACAACCCTCTCTCTCTCTGCTCACTAGCTGAACGAGATGTGGCCGCCTGGGAGGCTGGGACCTTGTTGAACCCCAAAAGGCATGATAAACATCTACCAAAAGAAGTACCCGGGGGGCTGAAGATGTGTGGAATTCCCACTAAGAAGGATTTCTGAATAGAAGATATGTGGAATGTCCAATAGAAGGACTTCCTGAATTTTCCAAGGTGTGTGGAATATCCACTAGAAGGAATTTCTGAACTGAAGGAATTTCTGAACTATGAGGGATACCCAGCTGAAAGGAGCCCATGGATCTATTTATACTGATCCAAGTGGTTAAAACACCTAGAAAGATGTCTTGGAAGCAAGGTGATGCATGCCTTAAAGTCAAGGTAATTCACACCATGAAGACAGGAAATTCAGAAAGCAAAGCTTTCAGTTACTTGAAGGCAAGGTAAAAGAAAGAGAAATGACTTGAAGACAAAGCAACTTATGCCTCCAAGGCAAGGTAAAAAGTGGGACTGATGTCCCCCTCCAAGCCAAGGGAGAAGCCTTATAAATACCATTGGCATTAAGCCCTCCAGAAAACACCAAAGTTCAGAATGGAATGACACTCCACAAAATCAGTGTACGTGAGAAATCCGGCAGTACGAGGTCCATGAAGACCAAGCATGAAGTACAAGAACAAGTACAAGCACAAGGACAAGCCGGCGACAGAAGCTCCGAAGATGCAAATGCAACTCTTCACCGGGCGAAACTCCAAGCAAGGGGAGCGGGACTTCAGCAAACCAGTCCCCCTAAATGAGCCCCTTATAGCCTATTTATAGGCCACTCTCCCCCCCACTTCAAAACAACCCTTAAGGGGAATGGGGGGAAGAGAGGGCGGTTGGAGGGGAGGCCCCCTCCAATTTCTGAAACATAAAACCGGTTGGGGGGTGCCCCCCCCCCAACCGGTTTCATGTAAATCAGGTTGGAGGGGAGGCCCCCTCCAACCTTCTAATATAAAACCGGTTGGGGGACTCCCCCCTCCAACCGGTTTTATATGAAAACAGGTTGGAGGGGATCCCCTCCCCTCCAACCGGTTTTATACATAAAAAAGGAAAAAAAAAAAAGTAAAACAGGTTGGAGGGGACCCCCTCCAACCGGTTTTACATAAAATCAGGTTGGAGGGGAGCCCCCCCAACCTGTTTTATGTAAATCAGGTTGGGGGGTGCCCACACCCCCAACCTGTTTTATATAAAACAGGTTGGAGGGGAACTCCCCCAACCTGTTTTATATTAAACAGGTTGGGGGGTGTTCAGACCCCCAACCTGTTTAATATTAAACAGGTTGGGGGTGCTTCCCCCCCCAACCGAAATGGGGTTCTCCCCCCTCCTTCTCCTGTTTATGCAGGGAGGGGAGGAGAAGCCAGCCCCCTATAAAAGGGGAGGCACCCCCTCTTCTGAAAGGTGGGCAGAAAAAACCCCATAAGCCCCCATATGCTGTGTGGAAAAAATCCCAGAAAACCCCCCCCCTTATGCTGAAGAAATCAGTCCCCATAGGAAGAAGAGAGAAGCCCATAAGCCCCCATATGCTGGCCGGCCTCCAAGCCTCCAAGTCCCCATATCCTCCCTCAAAGCCCTGCTGGTTGGCCTTCCAAAGCCTTGTAAACCAGTCCCAAAGGGAGAGGCAACAAGCCCCATAGAAGCTCCCCCTCATGCTGTGCAAGTCCCTGGAGAAATCAGTCCCCGAAGGCCTTGTAAAATCCTCCCTTTTTGTGTTCTAAAAGCCCCAGAAGCTCCCCCTTATGCTGTGCAAGTCCCTGGAGAAATCAGTCCCTATGGCCTTGTAAAATCCTCCCTTTTTGTGTTCTGAAAATTCAGAAAATAGCAAGTCTCTCTTCTCCAAATCCTCTTCAGCCTGTCCTTCCAAGTGATTGGTTTGGCGTGAAGGTATTGGTTCGTTCCTTGTTCAATATGGAGTGAGGAGTGCCCGATAATGTGGGAAAGAGCGGGAGATCGCCATCGTATACGGCTCCGACATCTCCCTCGCGCCACGTCCCCACATCGAGCAAGTCTCTGTGGGGATCCAGGGGTTTAAATACCGTCCATATCGAGCAAGTCTCTATGGACATATGGTATTTAAACACCCTTTATTCTCTCTCTCACCCCACATTGAGCAAGTCTCTGTGGGAGGTTCCGGGGTTTAAATACCGTCCATATCGAGCAAGTCTCTATGGACATGTGGTATTTAAACATCCTTTATCTCTCTCTCACCCCACATCGAGCAAGTCTCTGTGGGAGGTCCAGGGGTTTAAATACCGTCCATATCGAGCAAGTCTCTATGGACATGTGGTATTTAAACATCCTTTATTCTCTCTCTCACCCCACATCGAGCAAGTCTCTGTGGGAGGTTCCGGGGTTTAAATACCGTCCATATCGAGCAAGTCTCTATGGACACGTGGTATTTAAACATCCTTTATTCTCTCTCTCACCCCACATCGAGCAAGTCTCTGTGGGAGGTTCAGGGGTTTAAATACCGTCCATATCGAGCAAGTCTCTATGGACATATGGTATTTAAACATCCTTTATTCTCTCTCTCACCCCACATCGAGCAAGTCTCTGTGGGAGATTCAGGGGTTTAAATACCGTCCATATCGAGCAAGTCTCTATAGACATATGGTATTTAAACACCCTTTATTCTCTCTCTCACCCCACATCGAGCAAGTCTCTGTGGGAGGTTCAGGGGTTTAAATACCCTCGAATGTTTGTGCTCTAAATGCCTCCATATAGAGCAAGACTCTATGGGTACGGACGTTTAGATGCCTTGTACTCATATGTATATGTTCCTTCGAGAAGACTCTGCTCAAGCAGGGATTCTGCTCAAGAGCATATCTGTATAATCATAATCTCATGCTTATATGCTTATGTCTTCTTGAGGAAACTCTGTCTAAACAGAAATTCTCCTCAAATACATACTCATATAATTGTGGGTCTATGTTCATACGGATATGAATCCTGAGTTGAACTCTGCGTGTGCAGGGGTTCTACCCGAGAACATATCCATATAAGTACAATCATATGTATATATTTCCTCAAGGACACTCCGTCAAAACGGAAATTCCGTCCTAAAATTTACTCGTGTTTATGCATACGTTTCAACTAAAGTTTTGTCTCTGAAAATGAGTATATACTCGGAAGATAATTTCGCTAACACGGGCATGTTCCTGCCCATAATAAGCTACATACTCTTTTCAAAAAGACAACCCTATTCGTTTTTTTTAACTTGGACTCATTCCGTTCAAAATAAACAAAGCAAAAAAAATGTTGATTTGAAATTTCTTACAGATGCATATGTTCTCGCCCATGCTATGAAATGGTATTCGGGTTGAAACAGGTGTTAATACGACATCTAAAGCTTTTAACTCGATGTAAATGTAACATCGGTCTCGATCGATGGAGACGGGGGTCCAGCACACGCCACCCCAATCGCCTGATGATTAAAAGGCACGGAATCAAAGAAGTTCAGATCAAAACACGGCGCACCCATCCGTTTCACGGATATATTCAAAAAATTCTTTCTCTGCATTGCGCAGACCCTTACTTCTGCCTGGCAGGCAGGCTGGCACGCCCCGCAACTCAAAGTCAAAAGATAAATGAACAAACATCCTCCAAATAAATGAAGGAAGAGAAGAAAAAAATCCCGTGTCCACAGCTGGCACGCCCGGTGGGACTCCTTCTCACCATTCATAGCAAAAGGGCGAGATATATGCATCCATCTTCATAAAAATCCTAATACTGATAATCTCCTATGAAGGTACTTTCTGAAGATACTCCGTGAAGGTACTCTCTGAAGATACCCCGCGAAGGTGCTCGGGAGGCAATCCGGAGATACTTGGACGAACCAAAAGCAAATCTCAAATTGTTGAAGATGGCCGTCACTTATGGACCGCTCGTCGTCAACAACCATGCCAGGTTTGGCTACCTGGCAACTCCGATCGTATTCGGAGATTTCCCAGCAGTCGTTGGATCCCCTTACTTCCTAGGGGTGGTTCCGGCTCGTCAACAGGAGGATGCTGCTCAAAAGCCTCCCTCCAACAAACCAACAAAGAAGACTAGCAGGATCCATGCTAATACTCAAGCTCGTCCTGCTGCCATCAACAAGGGCACCCAAATGCTCTCAAAAAACAATGCTGCCAAAGGGACCAAATCCCACCCAACTCAAATCCGGACTTTCTCGGTCCAAATAATTTCCTCCCAAATCATAGCTCCCGTCTCCTCACAACGGGGGCAAAACAAAAATCACAAAAGCAAAAGGCCGCCTGCTGCTACCTCAAGATCCGGCAAGTCCATCATGATCGGAGGTCTGCGAATGCGGATTGATGGAAGCCAGCCTGTCATCCCACGTGATAGGTATGTTCCAACAATTCCGACCTCGAATCGCTTCTCAGCTCTGCGATGGTGCCGAGAAGACCAAGAAGTTTTCAAGAAGAAAGCCGGTGTCAAACAAGGCACCCGGCATTCACCCAAGCTCAAACAAATCTGGGTTCCCAGAAAGGAGGCTCAGAAGCTCAGAAAGATGCAAGCAAATACATCAACAACGTTCAGCAGGAGAAGCAATATCAAACAGGCTTCTCGTCAATATGCTGAACCCAACTACCATCAAGGCCAAAAAAGAAAAGGAATATACAAGAGATCCAGCTATACTCCCCAAGGCCCGGATAATATCCGGGTAGTCAAAGAAAATCCAACTCAACAACCCAAATACCGCGCATCGGTCTCTCACCGTATACCGCGGATCTCAGTATTTGATAGGCTGGGGGCAATTCCTAATGCCAGTACCCGTCTGTCAAAAAGACGACGTGTTACTTGGGCAGCTGAGGAAAAACCCAAGCTTATAATCTTCTCATGCTATGCCGCCGGGAATGACTCTGGCGAACCAGCTGAGCAAATTGCGGAAGCCACTTCAAATAATCCCGCTGAAGTTATCAGGCAATTTGCCAGAAGAAACCGCCAGCCCGGCGGACAAGTTGAAGCACCTGGCCAAGTTCTCCCTCGTATTGATATTCAACATGAGGGAATTCAAATCCCCTTCTTCGAAGAAGCAAATATTCAAATTGAAGAAGGTGGGCCTTCAACTTCTAATATCAACCCCGTCATCAACCTGCCGACAAAGAAAATTTCCAGGCAATGTCGGATGACGACAAATATCAAGTGATGCAGCAATGCCAATCTCAAATGGCTGGGCTTCTAAATGAAATGAGGCAACTGGCAACTACAAACCTCCGCCATTCTGTGGAGCCAGTCTCAGCTCAAAATCAACAGAATCAACATCCAGATGGGGCTGCCCCGGCAAATCATCCAGCTTCTACAAATGGGTCAGGATATCATTGATGTCCAATACTGATAGATTATTCAAGATATGTTCGCTCAGCAGAGCGAAGGTATTCAGGTGGCAGATTTATATTCTGTCCCATATCCAGTACATCATCAATTCAAGAAGCTACCAGAAACATGCCCTAAAGTCCCAAAACTACCAAAGTTCAACGGACATGGGTCACCACAAGAACATCTGGCGCATTTTATCATTGCCTTGGGCGAGCTCGCCACCGAAGAATCATATCTTCTCAGATATTTTGCAACTTCCTTGACTGGAGTCGCATTTCAATGGTATTCAAAGCTCAGGTCCAACTCAGTTGCTGATTGGGCAGATATGCAAAAACAATTCCTTGACCGTTTCCAAACGGTTGAAAGGAAGGTCTCTCTCGCCGAGCTATGTTCCCTCAAACAAGATAAAGGGGAGTCAGCAATTGACTTCATCAAAAGATGGAGAGAGTTTAGCATGAAATGCAACAACCCTCCCACTCAAGAAGATGCAATTCCTATTTGCCGGAAAGGCCTCATACTAACAATCAATGAGAAACTCCTGGGAAGAAATATCAAGAGTTTCGACCAATTGAATTCTGCAGTAGCAGAAATTGAGGTGTTCCTAGCCGAGCAAATGGCTCATACACCTTATAAAGGCAAGCTCCCCAAAGAGCGCAAGCAGCCAGCAAAGGAGGTCAGCAATCTCTCCTGTCCCAAAGAAGAAATCAGAAGCTAAAGCTCCAGCGCCATCATTGGCGGAGCGCATGAAGACTCCCTATTCCTTCAAAAAGGAGCATACTAGGAAGCTCTTCGATCTCTGCCTCGATAACCAATTGATATCACTGCCAGAACCAAAGAGACCGGCAGATGTCAGCAAGATCAATCAACCCGATTATTGCCCGTATCACCGTATGGTGGGGCATCCAGTTGAAGATTGTTATGTCTTCAAAAATGAGGTCCAGAAAATGATCCAAGGAGGCCTCATATCTATGCAAAATGGTCTGATCGACCCTCCTCAACCTCATGCTTGGGATCGACCAGGGCAATCCGTCAATGTTATACATATGACAGAACTTGCAAATCATAATGAGGTAGATCCCCCATGTGATCCTCCTCAAGATAATTCAGGAGCTCATTCTCCACCAAGATCAAGGCATGATCCACATAGAATAATGAGGAGAGTCCAAAGGCAAATCCTACGACTCCAACAAGGCCAGCAAGAATTGCGCCAAATTGTGCAAAGCGCGGAAAGGCGTCAGGATACTCCTGCCCGGGTACCCCGTACTCCACAAATCATCCCTGTGCATGCACAAATATATCCAGAGCCGCCTCCCATGTCGCCGTATGCAGACTCAGTTGGGTGGCTATCTGAAGGACCTTCAACTCCGGTCGAGTCGGCAAGATTATATTCTTTCCCTCGACATCAAACTTTTCCGCTCTTCCGGTTATGCCTTCAATCCGGATTGATGAACTATTCAGCTCCTGCAGAAATATTAGCCAACTATTGCCCATATCATCAAGTGATGGGTCATAGCATTGAAAACTGCACAAGATTCAAAGATGATGTCCAAAGGCTAATTGGACAAGGGTTAATTGACCTGGGCATCCATCAGGTCGATCCTCCACAACCTCATACTCAACAACCACCAAATGGACCAGCTAATCCTGGATCCTACTCGGTGAACGTCATCAATGCATCATCATCTTCTGGTCTTCCTCAGTCAACATCAGAGGAATGGCCACATCCATATCTATCCAGTCAATGGTATACAAATGCGCGTCCTCTACAACAACGCTCATTTGATGAAAGGAATACCAAGCTCATCTTCGACAATCTCAGAAGACAAGAGCTAGTTCAGGTATTTCCACCAACACCTTATACTTTCACAAGTGAAGAAGAGATGCAGCAATACTGTGAATACCATTCCATGGTCATGCATCCCACCAAAGATTGCCCGGAGCTCCATGATCTGATCGAAACTCATATCCGAGAAGGAAAGATTGATCAATATGGAAACTCCTTGGCACCAGCAAATGAGATGTCACAACAAACATATGATCCAAGTCCAGAATTCCAAGCTCTATATCCAGAAATATGTGAATATTATCATCATCAACTGGGCTATGGACAATATAGAAGCAAAGCTGAAGAAGACCAATTCAAAATGGGTCTTTTTCAATATAGAAATGGGATATCAGAAGAAGCTGCCGCGGAACCAATCTCGCAGCAAGCTGAGGAGTTCGTGGATGATTACCACCAGCTCCCACCTTCAATTATTGAAGAATCAATCAATGCCACCTTCAGTCACAAGCCCAAGAAGGTGGTTGGATCACTGTGGCTCCTCGAAGATCGAGCAACCACAAGAAACCCAAGAAACCTATAAAGGGTAGCTCTAGTAAAAAGAGTGTCCTTAAGCCATGCTCAGAGCAGGAAGTTATAAGTTCACTTGAAGCTCTGCAGATAAAAAATAAAGAGAAAAATAGAAGGAAAAATGAAAAGAAAAGAGTGAGAAAACAAATGGAGCGTGATGCTGCTGCAGAGGTTCCACAAATACTAACACCTCTTCAAACACTCCAAAAGTTGATCGATGACCTGGAAGAATACATACCTCCCAGGCCCTCTGGTAAAGTTACCCTAGATCAATTCATCCCGTGGGAAGATCTGGAGCGAAAAATCCGGCTTCGGGATCTGCTCTATCGACTACAGGTAGAGGCCATGGAAGAAGGGGAACATCATCTCTCAGCACGATTGAAGTCTATATATGAAGATCGTGAAATTACTATCAAAGAGTTGGATTCTATGCTCAACTCCCACACCTGCAATATGGTATCTATACCTCCGCCTAAGGAGCTGCAAATCTCTTCAAATGATGATGCCAAACAAGCTGAGGATGAACCAACAATGCTGACATATCAACGTCGGCCGGCAAATAATTCAAATCGCCGTCGCAAGAAAGGGCAGGATAAAGAGAAAAAAGCTGCATCCACTACTCCTAAGAAGCCCGATGTCACAAAGTCAAGAAAGTCATACTCTTCTATGGCGAGCAACCAAAGCCTCTGCCCGAAGCTGAAATACGGGCAGACTCCTATATCTTCGACCCTTCAGATGAAGAAGAGCTGCTCAATATACCTTCTCATATGAAAGAGAAGAGCCAAAGTCCCTATGCCTCCTCAAATGAGCCGGACAACGCTCCTCCCTTTCCAAATGAAAGGCTATTAAATCCGCTCTCTCAGAAGAAATCTTGCAAGTCAAAACAGCCGTCTGAATCCTTGATTGAGGAGTCTCCCTCCTTCAATCGGACCCGCATCAAGGCTGATGATAGAATCCTTCAGCAACTCCAGTCGCTCCCCGTCAACATCACTGTCTGGGAGGCGATTGCTTGGAGCAAAGACTTGAGAGAAACTCTCGTCAAAATACTCCAAGAACCAGAAATATATGAAGCTCATATAGCTGATTTCCAAACTCAAATATATGAAGCACTCGCAGCAAATGTCACATTCACAGATAAAGACATGTTGCTGTCTTCTCCATGCCATAATCGCCCTTTATATATGAAAGGGCAAGTCAATGGCATCAATTTGAACCGGATTATGGTCGATCCAGGGGCGTCCATCAACATAATGCCCTACAAAACCTTTCAAGCTCTACATCTTATGCCTTATGTGCAGCAGGTAAAAGATGTGAAAATCACTGGCTTCAACTTAAAATCAGAAGAAGCCGTCGGAAGAGTTACCGTCAACCTATCTCTTGGAGATTTCGCCACCAAGGTAACCTTCTACATTATCAATGCTGATACAACATACAGAGTATTGCTCGGGAGGCCTTGGTTACATGAAAATTGGGTCGTCCCGTCAACACTCCATCAGTGCATCAAATATGCCAGAGAAGGGAAACAATATACAGTCTTTGCTGATCAAGCCCCATTCCGGGAAGATGAATGCAACCTCACTGATGCCCCCTTATATTTTGGAGGACCAGCCCTTCAAACCCCTACCCAATCCAAAGGGAAGGGTAAACAAGTCGGATCCCCTGATAAAGATAGTGAGACTGGCGAGCTTTTTGTAATAAACAAGAATCTTGCCGAGCTCCATGCAAAGAATTTCCGAAGTAAAGCAATCTGCTCAGAAAAGCAAAACATCAACCATGAGGCTGATTGTGTGAGCCAAGGCATCAACGGGAGCATTCCTCTACCTCCCAATTGCTTGCAGATCAGCTTCCCAAAGCAGCATCAAAGTGTTCAACGACTGAAAACATTCGTCGTCACTTATCAAAGAAAAGAAGAGGAGGAAAAAGCCAGAAAGACATCAAAGCCAATCCACTTCTATAAAGGGGAACTGGTACCTCACACATCCCCAAACGATGATTTTGATTGGGAAAATGAAACCCAAAATCATCTTGAGCCAATAGAAGAAATGGCAGATATGCCAGAAAGCATCAAAGAAATGTGCAAGAAGCAAAGTATTCCCCAGACACAAAATATCTCTCAGCGGAACTTCTTCAAGCAATTATGGGAACCTTCACAAGTGCGAGGGCAACCTCCATTTCCCAGAAAAGATACAAGAGGACTAGGTTATGAAGCCAAGGTCTTCTTCTCAGCCAATGTTGTCGGGCTACTACCAGATACTGGCAGTGCAAAAAGCAGCCAAGCATCTTCCAATTCCAACTCTCAAGAAGATATTTTCTGTCCCACCAAGGGATCATTAGACGAAGAATCGTCGGAAGAATCTGACGAGCAATCTTCGTCAATAAACTCTGAAGATACAAATCTCTACGAAGTTCTAGTCGCCTACCCTGACGACGAAGAAGACTTCGTAGATCTTCAACCAGCTCCTCAAGAAATTGAAGATGGAGGACAAGCCACAGTTGATGAATTGATTGAGCTCAATCTCGGGGATCAAGAAAACCCCCGGCCGTCTTCATCAGTGCCCTTCTTGATGAACAAGAAAGGGAATCTTACAAAATCTTCCTTATGGAATTCCAAGATTGTTTTGCTTGGAATTATAAAGAAATGCCCGGACTGGAGCCATCAGTTGCTGAGCATGAGTTATCTATACTTCATACAGCCAAGCCTGTCAAACAAGCTCAAAGGCGCATGCGATATGAGCTGGAGCTGAAAGTAAATGCTGAAGTCGACAAACTCTCTGAAGTAGACTTCATTGAGCCATGCATATATCCAATATGGCTCGCCAATATTGTTCCAGTAAAGAAAAAGAATGGTCAAGTCCGCATATGCATCGATTATAGGGACTTAAACAAAGCGTGTCCCAAGGATGATTTCCCGGTTCCAATCACAGAAACAATGGTGGACATGACCACCGGCCATGAAGCTCTATCTTTTATGGACGGGTCTTCGGGCTATAATCAAATCCGGATGGCAATCAAAGATAAAGATCATACTGCCTTCAGGTCACCCAAAGGTATCTTCAACTACAAAAGAATGCCCTTTGGCCTGAAAAATGCAGGGGCTACATATCAGAGAGCCATGACAAAGATATTTGACGAAATGATTCATGATATAGTTGAATGCTATGTGGATGACTTAGTCGTCAAAACCAAAAAACGGGAAGACCATTTATCTGATCTTCGCCGTATTTTTGAAAGACTTCGTCAATTTAAATTGAAAATGAACCCCATGAAATGTGCTTTTGGGGTTTCAAGCGGCAAGTTCCTGGGCTTCGTCGTCAAATATCGGGGAATAGAAATAGACCCCGACAAGATCAAGGCGATACAACAACTGCCGTCTCCTCAAAATCTGACCGAGCTGAGGTCATTTCAAGGAAAATTAGCCTATATCAGGCGATTTATCTCTAATCTTTCGGGAAGATCCATGCCCTTCGGCAAGCTCATGAAGAAAGATGCTCCCTTCATATGGGATCAAGAATGCCAAGCAGCTTTCGAGCAAATAAAAGAATATCTTCTCACTCCACCGGTATTGGGAGCCCCAATCGCCGGTAAACCTCTTATACTTTATATTGCAGCTATGGATGCTTCATTGGGGGCTCTATTAGCACACATAAATGAAGAAGGCGAGGAGCAACCTCTATATTATCTCAGCAGAAAGCTAATTGGTCCGGAACTTCGATATGCTCCAATGGAAAAAGTTTGCCTAGCACTGGTGTTCGCCGCCAAGAAATTGAGGCATTATCTGCTGGCTCATGAAATTAAACTCATCTCCAAGTATGATCCACTCAAATATCTGCTGAGGCAACCCATATTGTCAGGAAGGCTCGCAAAATGGGCTTTGCTCCTCATGGAATTTGATATCACATACGTCCCACAAAGGGCAATCAAAGGGCAAGGTTTGGCTGAATTCTTGGCTGCACACCCAGTGCCGGAAAATTCTCCCTTATCTATAGACCTTCCAGAAGAAGAAACTCTTTCCCCTTCAAATGAAAGAGATAATCAAGTCCAAGAAAATCCAAACTTCCAAGAAGTCATCACAATTGAATTACCCTCTTGGGAATTATATTTCGATGGAGCTTCTCGGACTCTCCACTATACAGATGGTTCTGCCAACCTCTCTACCGGGGCAGGTATTGTCTTGGTCACTCCCCAAGGAGGAATATTATATAATTCTTGTGCTCTCATGAAGCCGCTCACAAATAATGAAGCTGAATATGAAGCTCTAATTATTGGGCTCCGGCTGGCTCTCGAAATGGGGGTCAAAAGTATACAAGTTTATGGTGACTCACAGCTGGTCATCCGACAAGTGTTGGGCCAGTATGAAGTCCGAAAAGAACAACTGCTTCCATACTATATCACGGTCATGAAACTCAAAGAACAATTCGACTTCTTCGACATATCTCATGTGCCAAGAAGTGAAAATTCTCAAGCAGATGCTCTTGCTAAATTGGCCTCTGCCATAAAATTGCCTCCCGAAGGAGAATTGGACATAATTGTCCGTCATAGAAGACTCATGCCGAGTGTCCTCGACGACGAGTCTAATATTGCAATTGAAGAAGTATATACTGCAGAAGAAGATACAGCAAATGGATTTGAAGATTGGCGTGAGCCAATTATCAAAATCAAGAAAGGTTGGCTACCTCCTAATCGAGCTCAGAAAGTTCAGCTTTTACGAAGAGCTGCATCATATCAATTGATAGGAGAACAACTATATAGATTGATCCATGAAAGAAAAGGACCAGTCCTCCTCCGATGTTTATCTCTCAAAGAAGCCAAAATCATGATGAAAGAAGTTCACTCCGGACTGTGTGGTGCACACCAAGCAGGAGACAAAATGAAAATCAATATCAAGTTAAAAGGTTTCTACTGGCCTACCATGTATGCGGATTGCATCCAATATGCCCGTACATGTCATCAATGCCAAGCCTTCGGCCCCGTGCCGAGAAAATCCCCAAATATGCTACATCCTACGGCGCCAACATGGCCCTTCGCAGAATGGGGAATGGATATTGTGGGACCATTCCCACCCTCATCTCAAGGTCACAAATTTATATTGGCTGCCACTGATTATTTCTCTCGATGGGCTGAAGCTATCCCATTAAGGGAGGTAACGGGAGAAGCCGTCGCCAAATTGTCAAGCAAAACATAATATACAGATTTGGTACCCCTCACAGAATCATATCCGATAATGGGTCACAATTCAGAAACAAAACAATATATGCCTTGGCAGCCAAATTTCATATTGATTGGAGAACTTCTTCAGTATACAATCCACAAGCAAATGGGTTGGCCGAAGCCTTCAACAAAACTCTCTGCAAGCTGCTCGCCAAAATAGCCGGTAATAAAAAACGGGAATGGGGAGAAAAAGTTCATGAAGCTCTATGGGCTTATCGAACAGTGTATAAAACTCCTACCGGATGCTCGCCTTTCTCCTTGGTATATGGAGCTGAGGCAATGATACCCATCGAAATTGAAATGGCATCCTATCGGGTGGCAATTCAAAATGAATTTCAAAGTCAAGATCAAAGTCAGATAGAAAGAAGACTTGAAGAGCTCGCCAACCTAGAAGGGGGCGACTCGAAGCATATAAATCTCTCCAAGTATACCAAGCTAGAATGGCTCGCGCCTTTGACAAAATGGCAAGACCAAGAGCATTCAAGCAAGGAGACCTCGTCATGGTCAAATGCAGAGAAGCAATGGCAGAAAAGTCATGTGGCAAATTGCAGCCCACTTGGCTTGGCCCATACATAGTCACCTTGGCATATGAAGGAGGAGCATATCGACTGGTCGACCACAAAGGTACTGTACCCTTTCCTCCTCTCAACGGAAAGCACCTGAAACTATATCATGCTCCAGAACATGAATTCCTTGGCCAGTCATCAAGACAAAAGCCCAATCACTCAGATAAGCACGAAGCTGAAGAAAAATGAAAGGTACCCTTTTCAAAAAAAATACTGATGCTGGAATAAAAGATTGTCATAGATGGGGGCAAAGGAATCAAATCTCCCCTCATCTGTCATACAATCCAAATCCATAAATTTCTCCATTCCTGCCAAAGCATGAAGCCAAAGGCACTCTATGTACAAACCCAAAGAGCAAATGAAAATCGGAGGGTTATGTTGTATATCCCGCCAAATGAGGTTCCAAGCTACGATGGTGAGCCATACCAAATTCTAATCCAAATCCGTAGCCAGCAAACCACAAAGGTAGGCTATATCAAACCCAAATTCAAAACTCAAATCCATAGCCAGTAAACCACAAAGGTAGGCTATACCCAAATCCATACTCCAAAACCATAGCCAGCAAGCCACCAAGGCAGGCCATACTCAAACCCAAATATAAATTCTATAGCCGAAAAGCCATCAAGGCAGGCCATATTTCAAATCCCAAATCCCAAATCCATAGCCAACAAACCACAAAGGTAGGCTATATCAAATCCGTAGCCAGCAAACCACAAAGGTAGGCTATATCAAACCCAAATTCAAAACTCAGATCCATAGCCAGTAAACCACAAAGGTAGGCTATACCCAAATCCATACTCCAAAACCATAGCCAGCAAACCATAAAGGTAGGCTATGCCAAAACCAAATTCCAAACATAGCCAGCAAACCACAAAGGTAGGCTATATCAAATCCATATTCAAAAACATAGCCAGCAAACCACAAAGGTAGGCTATATCAAATCCATATCCAAAACTATGGCCAGCAACCACAAAGGTAGGCTATATCAAATCCAAATCCCAACCATAGCCGATAAGCCATCAAGGCAGGCTATGCATGCTAGGCCATATTCAAATCCAAATCACCAAAAAAACATAGCCAGTGAACCACAAGGGTAGGCTATCTCAAATCCAGATTCAAAATCATAACCAATAAGCCATCAAGATAGATCATATCCGGATATAATCCCAAATCCATGTAAAACCATACCCGGCATGCTTCAATCCCAAAATATGCCAAAACCCAAATACCAAATACAGCCATAAACCATCAAGGTAGACTGAACCAAATACAAACCTAAGCCTGAAACCAAAATCCAAACTCAGACTTCAAAATCATGACCATCAAACCATAATAAGCTATACCAAATTCCAAATTCCAATACCAGATGTTCGGCCTAAAGGCCATTGAGAAAGGCTGAGTCAATCCACAAGCTCAAAGTCCCAACCGCGAGCCATAAAAGCCAGCTAGCTCAAATTTAAAACCCAGTCATCCCCGGTAAGCCATCAAGGCAGGTTATACCCAAATATAATTCCAAACCCATAGCCCGAAAACCACAAGGTAGGCTATGTCAAACCCAAACTTTAGTCATGGCCAGCAAGCCATCAAGGCAGGCCATATCAAATCCAAAGCTCAAATCCATAGCCACAAACCACCAAGGTAGGCTAAACCAAAACCAAAACCAAAAGCAAAACAGGAACTAAATCCAGAACCAAATCAAACCCAGATCCTATATCCAAATTCCAGTCCAAATTCCATACATCAACCAAAATTAAAACCAAAACCAAAATCAAAACCAAAACCAAATCCAAACCCAAATGCCATACCAAAATCCATAACAATACCCAAAAACCAAATCCAGAACCAAATCAAACCCAAAATCCCATATTCCGATACCATCAAAACACAGATTCCAGCAAATCCACTCAAGGATCGGCCGAATGTCTCAAGTATAGAATTCAAAAAAAAAGAAAGGGGTTAAAAATAGAGATACCCCGATGGACTTAAGGACACAAACACATTGTGCTCTTAAGGGTAAAAATATCAAAAAATCCGGCTGAGGTGAAAACCCGAAAGGGCACTTCAGGCAAAAATGGATAACCCCTCAACGTGAAAACCCGCAAAGGGCGCGTTGGAAAAAGCTAAAGGGGGCCAGTCTTAGTGAAAACCCGAAAGGGCGCTGAAACTGGTAATGTGAAAAAAAAAGAAGAAAAAAAAGAAAAAGGGGTTAAAAATAGAGATACCCCGATGGACTTAAGAACGCAACCACATTGTGCTCTTAAGGGTAAAAAGATCAAAAATCCGGCTGAGGTGAAAACCCGAAAGGGCACTTCAGGCAAAAATGGATAACCCCTCAACGTGAAAACCCACAAAGGGCGCGTTGGAAAAAGCTAAAGGGGGCCGGTCTTAGTGAAAACCCGAAAGGGCGCTAAGATTGGTAATGTGAAAAATAAAGAGAGAAAGCATGAAAGGGGGACTTCACTGTCCTTCATTCAATATTTACAGAATCACAAGTCGCTCTGTAACAAACAAGCAGAGCATGATAGCTACTGAATACAAGAAAATAGGGCCAGAATAGAAAGGCCTATGCATAACTACTTCGATCCAAAACGAAGCCAGGAGGGCTTCTTCCTTTTCAGTCGTTCGACCTCTTTGGTCTTGAAAGAAGTGGAGCGATGATGTTCTTCATCATCCTTAATGAGGGCGGCCTCCTCCTCGGAATCTTTGGCGTCGCCCTTGACTTCCTGTTCCAGAGAGGAGCGTGCCTCCTCAAGTTCGCGCTGCAGACGGACAACATTTTCCATCTCTGCGGTGATCTTCAGCTTCCGCGCCTTCCGGCCTTTACGCACATCAGTAATCCGGGAGCCGCGTCTATCAGCATCATTGGCCGATAACAAAGGTCACCTTCTAAAGTCTGGATCCGCTGGTCATAAGGGGCCCAGACTGCATTACCATGGCGGCGACATACTTCGCCCCAGATATCTCCAACAAATGCCATCCATCTCTTCTGAGAAATGCCTGAGTTGAAGGCTAGCGTGGTCTTTTCCTTCAACACTCGCTTGACAGCATCAATGGGTGGAGGATCTTCTGAATCCACTACTGCTCTGACGCGGTCGACAAGAAAATTCCAAAGATCTTCATCCTCAGGGCCCGGGCTTGGCCGAGCTCTAGTGGGCCAATCCACTCCATGCTCAGATAGGACCTCAAGTCCTAATGGCGGAGATCCACCGTCGTCAAAATCTGAAGGTGGCGGGTTGCCTGGCAAATAAAAGCACATGCATCAGCGGATGACAATGAAGTTTACAAAATCAAAAAAAAAATGAAAAGAATGAAAGCTGCTACAACTCACTATATGGGAGATTTCCCACTTCTGTTTCCGCTTCGGGAGCTGGAGGTTGAACAGAACTTGATTCTTCGGCATAAATTTCCTGAAAAGCAGGAGGATAATCAATTGCAGACAGATCTAGGCCTCCTCCGTCTATCGTTGGTATAGATGGTTCGAGGTTATGGCTCGTTTGTCCAAAAAGCCCATCACCGTCAGCAGTGTCTCCAACTTGAAATGCTGAATATGCCTGTGATGTGAAGAACGGGCTCCCCAGGCCATCCCAAGAAAGGAAAGGTGAACTGGTCGCAGTAATGAAATTCGAATCCATCACTCCCCAAGAAAGGAGCTGATCACAAAAGATTGACCACCTGAACAAAAGGAAGGAAGGGCGGTCAAACATGAAAGAAAGATACCTGATAAAGATTGTATATGAGCTCAGTAAAGGAAGTTACCTGAAGAAGCTGCTTCTGCGGCCGGATATTCCTCGGCGGGTCCCGGGATATAAGCATCGATAGGCGTAAAAGGATATTGTTCTGCAAAAGCGTTATATTCAGCATAGGCAGAGGCGCTATCGACACATCCCGTTACCGCTGCTTCAGGAATTGGACAGTGGGATGATGGCTCAATAAGGTCAACCTCTGATATCAAATCACCACCTGCTCGGGAAGTACTCCCACGCTCCATTCCATGAGGAGGAAGAGAATCCCCAAGCAGGGGAGTATACCATCTGAAGCAATCAGGTCAACATTTCCTTCATTCTCTCGTCATCTGAAATAAATAAGTCGGAGGAAAAGAAAAAATGAATGATCAGTGAAAGCCCCAAACAGAAAAAAGGAGGGGAGGGGTAGAAGCTCACCATCAGGTGAGCGACAAGCCACAGCCTTCCCCTTATCAGCCTTCTTATCTCGAGAAGAAGAGGCTCTTGAACGAACCTCATGGTCCCTATTGCCGCCAATTCTCAGAACAGGGATGGCTGAAGTTTCAGAGCAAATATCAAAAAAGAATCATCAAAAGGGAGGAGGGAGCTAAGCAAAGGTCAATTCATAAATACCTGTCGACTGGGCAGGAGGTCGTGACACTAGCTCCTTAGAATCAATCTTACAAATATCAGTCACTCTCCCCATGAGGACCCGAACATCATAAAGTGTTGAAGCAGTCTCCAGCAAGGGAATATATTCTAATGGTCCAGCATGGCCAATCATATTGATAAGATGTTTCTCCCAGCGTACCCAACCTTGATTGCCAGTACACTCTGGAGGCAGCTTCTTTGATAAAGACACGTTGGGACGAAATCCACAATCTGATAAAAGGCGACTCCACCAGTCGAAATTTAAGTGGTCATCATTATTCGGAGCCTGGTTGAAAATAATTCTATAGGCTCCAGGCATTGCAGTTCACCCGATAAAAGTTCTTTTCAACGGGTAAAGGACCGTCCTGCATGGCCTCTTCATAGTAGCTGGTATATGAGTCTGCCAAACTCTTAAAGTGAGTAAACAAAATTTTTTATGGATGTAAATTGGGGGAAGGTTATGCTTCTCAAGCCGAGATGTTTCAGCCTCCTTCAGCTCATGATGAGACACCCGAAAAATATTGCTTTGACCGAACCACCATCGGGCATAAAAGACGTCTGCACGTCCGATAGCCTCAGGGTTTGGGAAAGCACATGTTAAGCTGACTTCCTCTCGACAAAAGTAATTCCACCAAGCCGCTGCATTTAAATGAAGACGGTGGCTTCGATTGAGGCGAGTCATTAAAGGAAATTCTGCATTTGGTGGGGTCAGCTGATCATAGCCAAAATTCCTGGCAAATCGTGAAGGGTAGTAAGGCTCTAATATGAGCGACTGTCCCCCACGATACACCAGCACACCAGGGCGAATGCAACGCAACCAATCTTGATATAAAGAGGGTCAGGACCATCACCGTGAGGTATGTGATATGTTGTCCCACCCGAAGATTCAATACTATACGGTCGTGAACCGCGAGATATATTGTCAAATGGAAGAAGCCCTTGCTCTCCATGCGGAAGAAAAGATAAGCTGGAGCGAGCTTCGACAAGCCCCCTCAGCGCATCCCCAGAAGGTCGGTTTCTAAACAACAAGACCAGCGGAGCCATAGGTCGGGGCAAATCAACAGTCTGACAAAGACCAGGAAGCAAGAGGCCTGCCCAAGCACTCAAGTAATGGGTGGGGAGTAACATCTTCTTATCCCGAGGAGAAGAATGTGAACTCAGGGCCCCAACCTGTGAAATATATTGGCTAAGGCGGCAGGGGCAATAGCAAGTTGATGCCCCTCCGCAAGAAGACAGGCAGGATAAATCAGCCCAGGTCTGATTCCTTCCTCCTCACCATGCGGGATCACAAAACCAGAGAGCCAGTACACCAAATATGCAGCAAGGTGTGTACGATCTGGCAGATGCCGTGGGTTCCATCCCCTATTCTTTGGAGCAAATATGTATCGGCCACGAGAAGTCCTCTTCGCTTCCAGCTGGCGATAATGCTCTAAAGGACGGCCTTCAACTGCAAAGCCATCAAAAAAGCAAAAAGGCCCGTTATAGAAATAACGAATCCAGGCATTCTGGCTTACAGTCCTAGTTGCAGGCTTCTCCTTCTCGATCCTCTCGGCACGAGCAAGATCCCTCCACACCTTCATCAGGAAGCGAAAGCTATAAGGGAGAATATATTGCCCGCAACCATTGGTGCGAAAGCTGTGCAGATCATCCAAGACCACTCCTCATAAAAGTGGCCAGATATGGGCAACCCAGAAATACGATGAAAACTCCATAAATCCAATGAAGTTTCTCCCTCGGCTGTCCCAAAGGTATTCCAACGAACGTTAAAACGTTCCACCAGAGCTTGAAGAATCCCGTATAGCAGGGATAATCAAATAATGCCGCCTCAACGGCTCCATAAATACCAGTTGCTTAAGAAGCTCTCCGTAGTGGTGTAAGTTCCCATCAGCCACTCGGTAGCCCCGTAATGAAAGACATGGGAGGGCATTACTGACCATCTCCCATACCAGCTGGGAGTGGTATGATCGATAATCCTATCAAGGAGGCAGCGATTGTCATACCCCCCGGTATTATAACGAGAGTCGCAAGGCATAAGCAACAATCCACTGGACTGGTTCATTGCCCTGTGATGCCCCTTTAAACTCCACTTGACTGGAGAAATCATCCGGGACCATGTGTAACAAGTAAGGTCCCGACTAAATGCCCCTAGATCAGCAGCAGAAGGCAGCCGCTGTGGCATAACAAAATCCAAAGGAAAGCTAGGATAAAAGACAGGACAAGCTCCAAGGAGACTATCCCGATATGTCAAAATAACAGTCTCCAAGTACCGTCTTTCTGCAATCAAGCGAGGATCATCAGCTTCCATATGGGGAGGGACAAAGTTTTGGATAAATGGGAACAGTCCCCTATCTAGCGGAAAATGGTCTGGATAACACTCTGTCCGCTGATACTGATAAATGCCTTCTGCATGACTGATAAGTGAGGAATCAATCCCATCATCAAGTGAATCAGTCTCAACTTGACCCTCAGCAACGGTATTATAGCCACTGCTTAGCAGGAACACATTGTCCTTTGTGACACAAGGTTCCCCCAAGCCGGCATCATGTCATTCAGCAGGACAACCTTATCACAAGTACTCTGAGCATGGCGGCCCGGCTCAAAAACTGCCTTCCGTACGACATGACTAAAGCCTGGAAGGGGAATCAAGATATACAGAAATTAGCAAGAAAGAGAAATCACAAGGACGACAAGCCAGCTAAGTAAAATCAGCAAGGAAATGTCAGAAAGAGACATTACACAGAGCCAAAAAAAATACTACAGATTCTACACAGGTCACATGTCGTCATTTGCAAAATCCGACACATAACCTGTGGGGGGCATTTGTTGAACCCCAAAAAGGCATGATAAACATCTACCAAAAGAAGTACCCGGGGGGCTGAAGATGTGTGGAATTCCCACTAGAAGGATTTCTGAATAGAAGATATGTGGAATGTCCAATAGAAGGACTTCCTGAATTTTCCAAGGTGTGTGGAATATCCACTAGAAGGAATTTCTGAACTATGAGGGATACCCAGCTGAAAGGAGCCCATGGATCTATTTATACTGATCCAAGTGGTTAAAACACCTAGAAAGATGTCTTGGAAGCAAGGTGATGCATGCCTTAAAGTCAAGGTAATTCACACCATGAAGACAGGAAATTCAGAAAGCAAAGCTTTTAGTTACTTGAAGGCAAGGTAAAAGAAAGAGAAATGACTTGAAGACAAAGCAACTTATGCCTCCAAGGCAAGGTAAAAAGTGGGACTGATGTCCCCCTCCAAGCCAAGGGAGAAGCCTTATAAATACCATTGGCATTAAGCCCTCCAGAAAACACCAAAGTTCAGAATGGAATGACACTCCACAAAAATCAGTGTACGGGAGAAATCCGACAGTACGAGGTCCATGAAGACCAAGCATGAAGTACAAGAACAAGTACAAGCGCAAGGACAAGCCGGCGACAGAAGCTCCGAAGATGCAAATGCAACTCTTCACCGGGCGAAACTCCAAGCAAGGGGAGCGGGACTTCAGCAAACCAGTCCCCCTAAATGAGCCCCTTATAGCCTATTTATAGGCCACTCTCCCCCCACTTCAAAACAACCCTTAAGGGGAATGGGGGGAAGAGAGGGCGGTTGGAGGGGAGGCCCCTCCAATTTCTGAAACATAAAACCGGTTGGGGGGTGCCCCCCCCCCCAACCGGTTTCATGTAAATCAGGTTGGAGGGGAGGCCCCCTCCAACCTTCTAATATAAAACCGGTTGGGGGACTCCCCCTCCAACCGGTTTTATATGAAAACAGGTTGGAGGGGATCCCTCCCCTCCAACCGGTTTATACATAAAAAAGGAAAAAAAAAAAAAGTAAAACAGGTTGGAGGGGACCCCCTCCAACCGGTTTTACATAAAATCAGGTTGGAGGGGAGCCCCCCAACCTGTTTTATGTAAATCAGGTTGGGGGGTGCCCACACCCCAACCTGTTTTATATAAAACAGGTTGGAGGGGAACTCCCCCAACCTGTTTTATATTAAACAGGTTGGGGGGGTGTTCAGACCCCAACCTGTTTAATATTAAACAGGTTGGGGGTGCTTCCCCCCCAACCGAAATGGGGTTCTCCCCCCTCCTTCTCCTGTTTATGCAGGGAGGGGAGGAGAAGCCAGCCCCCTATAAAAGGGGAGGCACCCCCTCTTCTGAAAGGTGGGCAGAAAAAAACCCAATAAGCCCCATATGCTGTGTGGAAAAAATCCCAGAAAAACCCCCCCCTTATGCTGAAGAAATCAGTCCCATAGGAAGAAGAGAGAAGCCATAAGCCCCATATGCTGGCCGGCCTCCAAGCCTCCAAGTCCCCATATCCTCCTCAAAGCCCTGCTGGTTGGCCTTCCAAAGCCTTGTAAAACCAGTCCAAAGGGAGAGGCAACAAGCCCCATAGAAGCTCCCCCTCATGCTGTGCAAGTCCCTGGAGAAATCAGTCCCGAAGGCCTTGTAAAATCCTCCCTTTTTGTGTTCTAAAAGCCCCAGAAGCTCCCCCTTATGCTGTGCAAGTCCCTGGAGAAATCAGTCCCTATGGCCTTGTAAAATCCTCCTTTTTGTGTTCTGAAAATTCAGAAAATAGCAAGTCTCTCTTCTCCAAATCCTCTTCAGCCTGTCCTTCCAAGTGATTGGTTTGGCGTGAAGGTATTGGTTCGTTCCTTGTTCAATATGGAGTGAGGAGTGCCCGATAATGTGGGAAAGAGCGGGAGATCGCCATCGTATACGGCTCCGACATCTCCCTCGCGCCACGTCCCCACATCGAGCAAGTCTCTGTGGGGATCCAGGGGTTTAAATACCGTCCATATCGAGCAAGTCTCTATGGACATATGGTATTTAAACACCCTTTATTCTCTCTCTCACCCCACATGAGCAAGTCTCTGTGGGAGGTCCGGGGTTTAAATACCGTCCATATGGAGCAAGTCTCTATGGACATGTGGTATTTAAACATCCTTTATTCTCTCTCTCACCCCACATCGAGCAAGTCTCTGTGGGAGGTCCAGGGGTTTAAATACCGTCCATATCGAGCAAGTCTCTATGGACATGTGGTATTTAAACATCCTTTATTCTCTCTCTCACCCCACATCGAGCAAGTCTCTGTGGGAGGTTCCGGGGTTTAAATACCGTCCATATCGAGCAAGTCTCTATGGACACGTGGTATTAAACATCCTTTATTCTCTCTCTCACCCACATCGAGCAAGTCTCTGTGGGAGGTTCAGGGGTTTAAATACCGTCCATATCGAGCAAGTCTCTATGGACATATGGTATTTAAACATCCTTTATTCTCTCTCTCACCCCACATCGAGCAAGTCTCTGTGGGAGATTCAGGGGTTTAAATACGTCCATATCGAGCAAGTCTCTATAGACATATGGTATTTAAACACCCTTTATTCTCTCTCTCACCCCACATCGAGCAAGTCTCTGTGGGAGGTTCAGGGTTAAATACCCTCGAATGTTTGTGCTTAAATGCCTCCATATAGAGCAAGACTCTATGGGTACGGACGTTTAGATGCCTTGTACTCATATGTATATGTTCCTTCGAGAAGACTCTGCTCAAGCAGGGATTCTGCTCAAGAGCATATCTGTATAATCATAATCTCATGCTTATATGCTTATGTCTTCTTGAGGAAACTCTGTCTAAACAGAAATTCTCCTCAAATACATACTCATATAATTGTGGGTCTATGTTCATACGGATATGAATCCTGAGTTGAACTCTGCGTGTGCAGGGGTTCTACCCGAGAACATATCCATATAAGTACAATCATATGTATATATTTCTCAAGGACACTCCGTCAAAACGGAAATTCCGTCCTAAAATTTACTCGTGTTTATATGCATACGTTTCAACTAAAGTTTTGTCTCTGAAAATGAGTATATACTCGGAAGATAATTTCGCTAACACGGGCATGTTCCTGCCCATAATAAGCTACATACTCTTTTCAAAAAGACAACCTATTCGTTTTTTTTTTAACTTGGACTCATTCCGTTCAAAATAAACAAAGCAAAAAAAATGTTGATTTGAAATTTCTTACAGATGCATATGTTCTCGCCCATGCTATGAAATGGTATTCGGGTTGAAACAGGTGTTAATACGACATCTAAAGCTTTTAACTCGATGTAAATGTAACATCGGTCTCGATCGATGGAGACGGGGGTCCAGCACACGCCACCCAATCGCCTGATGATTAAAAGGCACGGAATCAAAGAAGTTCAGATCAAAACACGGCGCACCCATCCGTTTCACGGATATATTCAAAAAAATTCTTTCTCGCATTGCGCAGACCCTTACTTCTGCCTGGCAGGCAGGCTGGCACGCCCCGCAACTCAAAGTCAAAAGATAAATGAACAAACATCCTCCAAATAAATGAAGGAAGAGAAGAAAAAAAATCCCGTGTCCACAGACCTCTGCCATGGGCCATCCTCCCACTGGGCTCCCACGGGGGGGAGATGTAGAACAGAGGAGGAGGAGGAGGGCGAGGGGGGAAAGACACGCCACCGCAGCACCCACCTTGCGGGCTACGACAAAAGTCAGGGGAAAGGCGGCCGTGGGATTCAACGGCAAGGGGTCAAGCCAGCAGCGGGGGCAGCGCCACCCGCAGCACCGGAGGACCCACTGGGGGACTTCCGCGCGGTCGATGTTGTAGATGATCATGGAGAAGGAGATCTTGAGCGGGGAGAAGCTGCAGGAGCTGCTCTGCCGCTTCCTTGCCCTCCCACCACACCCTCATCATCCGGGCCTTCACTGACATTCGGTGCGATGTCTTCTCCGGCTATGGCAACAGCACCAAAGCCACCGACCTCCTCGTCCCGCCTCCCGTCCTCCGCCATGGCCTCCTTCTGTATGGGCGGAGCCGTCACTCCTAGACGCGTCTCCTTCGCTGGCGCAGAGCTGACACCGGCAACTGTCCTCAACGTGCAGCCCCACTGCCTTGCCTTTGGTCTAGAATGGTAATGGGTGAGGATCAGATCCATAGGATCTCGGGCCGCTACTCGACGGACCTCGTATCCTCCGGTGACGGTGCCTCCGAGTTGAGCTCCACCAGCGGCACAGCTGTTCACCCTGCAGGCAACTGTAGGGAGAAAGAGACAGCAGTGTCGATGGGGGAGAGAGAGAGAGAGAGAGAGAGAGAGAGAGGAAAAAAAAGAGGGTGAGAGAGAAGGGGTATTTATGTCTCTCTTCTCTCTCGGGGGGCATCTGTCTTTTTACCCTTATTTTGACAGTTCCATCCATCTGAGAATGGAATATCTTCCCATTCTGACGGCAAATTAACCACAGGGATATAACAATGGTTTTTTTCGATTTGAGGGGTAAACTATATAATAGTCAAATTTCGGGGGTATATCAAGGGGTATATAGGCATTTTTCCCTTAATGAATTCGAAGGCACTTGAAAGTTGAAATTAATATCAGCCATTGTAACAGAACCAGGTTATATCTTGTCCTTCTTGATTTTGCCTTTTTTTCCCTGATGCTAAGAGTTTGTGAACTTGTAACATGGATGGTTTAGGTGAAAAAGGAGAAAGCTGTTTATGATACATTGAATATGCTCAATTTTGATGTTACCAAAAAATGTCTTGTTGGCGAGGGATGGTGTCCTTTGCTTAGTAAACCACAGGTATTGTCATTACAGTGCATTCCACTTTATGAATGCTCATATGTAGTTCTTTCCACAATATATGTAGTTGACATGCTTAAAGTGTGTAACAGATTCAGGAGGCATTGCAACGCGCAACGATAGATAGCAATTCACAAGTTGGAATTATATGTCATGTGATGAATACTGTGGAATCACCACCAACATATTTCAAAACCAACCGATTTACGCATGCGTACCAGGAAATCGTGGATGCTTATGGGTTTGTCTACTAACTTCTCCACCAAGAGAGACTAAGGAGCATTAGAATATAAACTGAACTTAGGTAGTCATGTTTCTCTACCGAAGAGTCATGAGAAGGCAAATTAATGACGTCAACACAAGTACTGAGTTTCCACCCTGTTTATCTTCAATCATTCATGGGTTCCACATCTAAAGCAACTTACTGTCTTCATTCATCAATCCGTAGTGAATTGTGATTAGGGACGTTGAGTCCGGCCTTCCATTCCTCTCAGTGATGTTGTGTTCATATTCAAATGTGGAATTACATACCTTTGTCTAATGCCACCGAGGGACCAAAGAAAGAATTTTCTACTGGCATTGTCCTGAAAATTAATATCACATTATGGTCATTGAGGCACTCTTTTTATTCTGCTTTATTTTTTTTTCTTTTGTGGGGCTGGGGTCTCGGGGGGTTTAGACATGTAAAGATGGGTGTGTGTGTGTGGGATTACTGATTACATACCTTGGTCTAATGCCACCAAGGGACCAAAGGATAAGAATTTTTTTCCAGCATTGTCCTGAAGATTAATATCACATTATAGTCATTGAGGCCCTTTTTTAATTCTACTTTAACTTTATTTTTTGCCGGGCTGGGGTTTGGGGTGGGTTTAGACTTGTAAAGATGGTGTGTGTGTGTGTGTGTATATATATATAGTAATGTCTCTTATTGTTGTAGACGACTGTATTGAGAAAAAGGTGGGAGGAATGACAATCTACATTTGGCTCAAGATAGGTTTTTATCGTTTCTTAATTATAATTCAAACTTACTAATATAATGACCTCACCATGCAGTGTTGCGAGATATCAAGAGGCAAATCCTGCGGTCTACACTGTTATTACATTTCCTTTTCTGTTTGCTGTGATGTTGGTGACTGGGGGCATGGCATATGCTTATTGTTGGGAGGATGATCCTTATATTGCGTGAGAACAGACTGGGATCTCAGGTATATTTTTCATGATTCTCCTACTTTGAACCTTGAAATGCACTTTCTGTGGCTTCATTATAAGTTTCAATCTCTGGTTCAATTTCAGAGTTTTCTGCACTCCCGTGGCAATGAGTTATTTAAAAATTGAAACGGATTGTTCATCACCAAATTAGTTATTGCTCTATTAGTAAGTGAAACTTGGAATGAGATGTCGTCAGTGTTTTTATTTCAGACCAACATACTTGAAGAAAAAGTGGATGTGATTGTGGATTGACCCTTGTTTTTCCCAGTTGGCAGTCTGGCATCTGGCCTTTCTCTGTTTCTGTTAGGTTGGTGGACAAAAGTCACAAAACAGGACTTAGAAGGGTAATTTAATGTTTTACCCAGTCAGGCTTGCTAGATATGTTGAGATTTCCTAAGCTGGTGTTCTTTGTTAGTGTTTCCCTGACTTGGGCTGCTCCACATAATACTCATCATCATCATCATCATCATCAACAGAGCCTTATCCCATTATTTGGGGTCGGCTACATGAATCTTGTTCCGCTAAAGATTTCTATCAAATGCTATATTCATATTTAAACCCAAGAAGCCAATGTCCTTCCTAATAACATCACACCATCTCATTTTAGGCCTACCCCAAGCTCTTTTACTAGCATCCACTAAGATTTGGCCACATCTTTTAACCGACACCGAGTTAGGACAATGGTACACGTGTCCAAACCACCTGAGTCTATTTTCTCTCATTTTACTATCGATTGGAGCTATCTACAAGTCCTCACAGAAGTGCTCATTCCTAATCTTATCTAAGAAAAGTATACGGAGACCAACTGCATTATGTAGGTGTATGCTATGTGCTACTGAAATGAGAACTCTGGTTATAAGTTATCTAATTCGAGTGGCACACATATTCCATGAAATAGAGAGATAAAGCATAAATGCTTGGAAAGCTGAAAAGTGATGAGAGGCAATGAGGCTAAGATGTCTTGGAGTTGGAGGTATGTCTCAAAACTTTTGTCAGGTCCAACTCCATAGTTGTCAAGGTGTCTGAGGAGTGAGGAGGCCAAGGTGGTAGCCCACTGCCTTCCTGCTTAGGTGACAAAGGCAAGTTGCCTAGGCGAAGCCTAGTTTACATAACTATGGTTTAAGAGAACTACTATTCTACATTTTCTACCGTATAAGTTCAATCTTTCGTTAATTAATACTTGCTATCCATATATATATCATTCCATTTTTAGTTAATTGATATTCATAAGTCTTTGGTGTATACTTTAAAAAGATAGCAAAAAACCGAATAGAGGACAAGTAATGATAAATTATTAAGTATGAAGCCAATAACATTTGCTAATAACTGTCCGACAAGATTAAAGTAGAAGAGGAAATTTGGTATTCAAATGATTCGTGTTATACATAAGAATGAAACTTGTGTGCAAAAGTCCCAAGTAAATAATAAGAAACACCACCATAATAATATCCAAAATTTCCACATGTCAATTGTTGAGCAAAGTCATAAAAACATAGTTGCCCTTAACTTTTATTAAATACCAAAACACACAGAAGACAAGTTGGCGGTTGCACATACCAATGCGGAATAGGTGCGGGCCTAAGACACCAAGTCAGCCAGGAGACTGCCTTGGGCAACGTTCAGTTTCTTGTCGCCTAGGTGATGCTTTTGAAAAAAAGTGGTCAGGTCATCGACCAACAAATAATCAACTGTTCTTGTCCATAGAGCAGCAATAATGACGATAATGTAGCTGCCATCCTATGCGAAGGATGTTCCCAATTTCCCATAACTGCTCATATTACCTCTGCCCTTTGTCAAATAATAAGAAAACATTGTTCACCTTCCACAAGAATAATAAGAAACACTGTTCTTAAGAAGAGACACCTTCATTGCTTTATTTAGTAAGAATGGCTGTAATGTGTCATCATTATTGACAAATGACAATGATTAACCACACAGTGATTTCACACGCTAGAACCTGAAAAGATCAATTCTATCTCAAATACCGAGGTCAAGTCTATAGAGAATTAGAAACACTGCATTTCGGTATTAGAGCAATGGCTTAATATGCATACAAGTGATCAGGACATGTTCCAATATAGGTATGACAAGAACGTCTCCTAAGAGATATAGGGATGTATATACTGTAGAAGAAAGTGGGTCTCGCATCTAGAGTATCCAGATACACTGGGAGATCCAACCAGAGCTTTGATGGGCAGGTCTGTCTTTCTTTGGTAGTTTCCATGTGTTTTAGTCCTACATACCCTTATTAGGTTATTCACAAGGGGTAATAATTTCTTTACAGTTTTATTCATCTATCAATATATTCTGTGGTACCATCCACATTTCCAAATAAAAAAATCTTAACATTTCTGAAGGTTAATTTTTAGTAAGAGAGGTGGTAGCTGCTTGATGAGGATGCAGCATGTCCCCTTATGTTCCATGCATACTTGTTCTCTTCTCATTTGCTCCAGTTCTCCTCTTTTTTCTTATTCACATACGATAAATTGCAAACTGATATACAACAAGAAGGGACAATTGGTTCATAAGGACAACTTATATCAGTGTTGTATGTTCAACACACTTTTGCCATCAATGAATGTTAAAAAGCACAATTTTCCTGTTGTTTCACAAGATTCTGCTTTACTATTTTTCATCATTGAAGTTGAGTTTGTATTAAGCCCTTGAGTCTAGAGATTTGGGTCTATGATTTGCTAGCCATGCCCTTCATCTGTTGCATTTTTGCCAGGAACATTGGAAGAAGTTAGCTTTCTGAGAAATGTTTTGTATATTAAGAAAGATATGGCTCATGGCATATTCTACCTGTTCAGAAACTTGGCAGCTTTATGAGATGGCATTTGGGGGCGTTATGTGATTCTTTTGATGGCCTTGTTTCAATATACTGTGGCTTGATCTACAATGAGTTTTTCTCTGTTCCGTTTCACATATTTGGTTCATCTGCCTACAAATGCCACGAAGCCACATGCAGGTAAAAGAGAACATATTAGCAATATCCTCTGAATGGTTTAGTTTATACTTGATATTCTGTATATATTCTGCTTGTTTAAAAGCAGTTGTTGTTGTCTTGGGGTTCTTTAAGTGAGTATATGGCTAGTAGGGAAGCTAAACACAGCCGTATGAGGGGTACTTGATTTTCTTGTTTGTGCATATATTGGGGATGTTTATAGGTGGAACGCCATACTGATAACTGGAAGTAACTACACTTATTGTTCTGCAATTTCTTGCGGGGTGATTTGCAGAGAGTTATGAGCTTTGCTACATTAGCAAAAGGTTGTAAGATTGAGCTGACCACCTCACTGTAGAGCTAAACTGTCTTCCTTGCTACTTTTATTTTTGGTGTAACAAACTACATGTCTATTGTTAATCTATGCATGTAAATGTAGATTAACTGCCATTTGCATCAATCCATCAGTGTTCCTTTACCCAGTAGTGGAGAAAGGAAAGATGAGATGTGATGTGACACTCTTCTAAACATTATTTAATTTTCTATTTGTCTTTCCCAATTAAAGATCAGTTTTGGGTTTATCAATTTATGGCTCCTGTCATTGACCCACAAGTGAATGTTAATGTCAGCCTTCTAACTACAAAGCACCTTGATTTCTGCCTTTATAGGATAAAAGCAAGCATTAAGTAACATTGTTCATGCAGTTTCTGGCAAAGTTCAGAAGCTTGGGGACCTCCTTTTTCTATTGAAGCATCCTCATAACAAAAATCCTAATGAAAGGTTCATACTGATATTTATGATAGTGGATCATGACCAATTGAATGTTGATCTAAGATACATGCATCAGAAAACTAGGATATACAGACACGTAAGAAAACAAATAACTCCCTGCAAGTTGATGGCTTCTCCCTCTAACTTTTCAGCATGTCCCTGCAAGATGACCCATACTTTATGGCAATACACTTTCTGGCTGGTGATGTACATCTCAGAGGGTATCTAGCAAGGATGGAGGTTTCGGTGCGAAAGGAATACATTAACAAAATGTGTGTGGCGGAGATGAGGATGCTGAGATGGATGTGTGTAAGACTAAGAAAGATAAGATTAGGAATGAGCACTTCCGTGAGGATTTGAGGATAGCTCCATTGATAGAAAAATGAGGAGAAAAAGACTTAGGTGGTTTGGACAAGTGCACCGTTGCCCTAACTCGGCGCCGGTTAAAAGATGTGACAAAATCTTAGTGGATACCAGTAAAGGAGCTAGGGGAATGCCTAAAATGAGATGGTGCGATGTTATTAGGAAAGACTTGGACCTCTTGAGTTTAAACACGACTATAACACTTGATAGAAATTTTTTACGAAAAAGAATTCATGTAGCCGACCCCAAATAATGGGATAAGACTCTGATGATGATGATGATGATGGATGTTTCGGTGTCGGTTTCGGCTAAGGGGTGTTTAAAACATGGTTGGCGTATCGAATCGGATCAGCCCGATTCCCCCGAATGGGGCGAATCATGGAAACCCGATTCTCGATTCTCATCGATTCGGTCCGATTCGCCTCAATATATAATATATTATATCAATTAGTAATATATATTATACATTATAAATATCATATATATGATGTATTATATATATAATATATATTATACCCATGAGAATCGATCCGATTCGGATCGATTCGGGTCGATTCGGGGGGAATCGAATCGGATCAAGAAAAATCCGATTCGCCTCCCGATTCGATCGGCAAACCATGGTTTAAAATATGGTCCAAACCGAAAAACTAAACCGAACCGACCGGTTTGGTTCGGTTTCACGGATCTCACAGTTCAGTTCGATTTTTAGGCTGGGGAACCGAAAATGAACCGAATATATATATATAAATAAATAATTAATAATATATGTATACACAAAAAACACTTGTAGTGCAGCGGTTGCCAGCGTTGGCGCACGACCTCCACGCGGAGGTCGCGAGATCAAATCTCGCATAAATTAATCTTTTTTTTGCATATTTTGAACCGAATATTTATATATAATTAATTAATAATACAAATATACATAAAAGCGCTTATAGCGCAGTGGTTGGGAGCTTTGGCGGCTCCTCCATCCAAAGAGGTCGCGAGATCAAATCTCATGACTGTCTCTTAAAACTTTTTTTTTGTATATTTCGGTTTGAACCGAACCGAATTCGGTTCACTGTAGCAATTCGAGTCGGTTCGGTTCCCCTAAAAATAGGGGTGAACTGGACCGGACTGACCCGTTATTCACCCCTAGTTTCGGCAGGGTCCGAAACCGAAACGGTTTCGGCCGAAACCAGCCGAACATGCAAAAATCCATTCAAAATATGAAAAATATCAGAAAAAATATTTAAAAAATTACCAATACATCATCAAATCGTGGACATGCATTTGAGTGTAAATAAATGGGATAATGTGAAATTGTAATTTACCTGAATGTCACCTCAGTTAAGTAAATGTTGTATTTGTAGTTTCATTTAATTGAGATGATATTATATGTAAATAAGGAAGTACCTCCCATTTGAATTTAATAAAATATAAAAAAACAAATATCTCTTACCAATAAAAAGTCAACTCTCCATCTAAGAAGAAAATTGATGTTTTGGTGATTCCATCAAAATAGCATCTTCTAATCCCTCGTAATTTAGTTTATCTATAATTTTTATAATTTAAATAAACCCTATATAATACTAAAAATCGAAAGTCCAGTGAAAAAAAGTCCAACATGCATGATTTCTCCGAGGGAGTCACTCTCTTACTGACAACAACTAAGTCTTAGTCAGTACGAGAGAGTGACTACTCAAGAAGTCATATGCAAAGTTTTGCAAGGCGAAATCGGTTCGGCCCAATTCGGGGCGAATCGATCGGATCAGGGGAGATCCGATCCGTGATTCGGTGATCCGATCCGATTCGCATGGGGTACAACATACATACCCTTCCTCCCCTTTCTTCTTCATATAAGTAAAATGTAGTATTTATAGTTTCATTTACTTAAGATATTATATGTAAATAAGGAAGTACCCCCCATTGAATCCAATAAAAATATAAAAAAAATCATATCTCTTACCAATAAAAAGTCAACTTCCCATCGAAGAAGAAAATCGTGATTTGACGATTTTAAGCGAAATGCTAACTTTCTAATCTCTCATAATTTGGTATATCTAAAAATTTGATAATTCAAATAAATCATATGGAATACTAAAAATGACTTTTTCAGGAGAGCGGCTCCCTTGGAGAAGGCACATGCACGTTTGACTTTTTTTTAACCAGACTTTAGATTTTTAGTGTTCCGTATATTTATTTGAATTATCAATTTTTTAGATAAATCAAATTACGAGAGATTAGAAAGTTAGCATTTCGCTAAAATCGCCGAAATCGCGATTTTCTTCTTCGATGGGAGAGTTGACTTTTGATGGTAAGAGATATGATTTTTTTGATATTTTTATTAGATTCCATATCGGATCTCGGCTTAGTCTCGGGATGGTCAAAGAGAAGAGATCTCGGAGAGATCTCGGGAGATCAGGTAAAATAAAAGCAGGATCGCATAGGTCACATAGATAATTCCTTAAGGAACATAGATAATTGCATACATTCTCAAGCCTCAACCATGGAGACATAGGTTCACATATATCATACAACAAGAGTGTGGGAATTGAGATTCAAGATGTGCTTTTCATTTTTCTCTCCTTAGGATTCTAGTTTCTTTTCAATTAGAAGTGAAAAATCTCATGAGTTTAGGTGATGATAGCGTAGGTTTGATCAAATCCTGAGAGGTCTCGAGCAGGACTAAGTGTTGTCAGTAGGAAGAGTGGCTCCCTTGGAGAAGTTCATATGCACGTTTGACTTTTTTACGGACTTAGATTTTAGTATTCTATTAGGTTATTGAATTATGAAATTTTTAGATATGTCAAATTATGAAAGATTAGAAAGTCGTTATTTGATGGAAACCACCGAAATTGTGATTTCTTCTTGGATGAGAGAGTTGACTTTTTATTTGTAAGAGATATGATTTTGTGATATTTTGATTGGATTCAAATGGGGGGTACTTCCTTATTTACATGTAATATCTTAGTAAATAAACATTACTTAAATGATATTCAGGTAAATAAGGGGATCCTGACAACCCTGCCTGAAGAGGATCCCGAGTCTGACAACCCTGCCTGAAGAGGCATCTCGGGGAAGGGGCCGAGAACCGATATTCTCGCGAGATTGCATACCATGCATGGGTAATATACACATATCTCTCTCTCTCTCTCTCTATAATATAGATATATATAATATATTAATCCTATGCGAATCGGGCCGATTCGGTCCGATTCATGCGAACGAACCGAATTGAATCGGACCGAATCAGGGAGAACCCGATCGGTCCGATTTACCGCTCCATCAAACGATGGTCATATGTAAGTTTGACTTATTTCACCGGACTTTCGATTTTTAATATTCTATTGGGTTTATTTGAATTATGAAATTTTTAGATAAGTCAAATTACGAGGGATTATAAAGATGTTATTTTGATGGAATCATCAAAATTACGATTTTTTCTTGGATGAGAGAGTTGACTAGTTATTGGTAAGATATATAATTTTTTAAATATTTTTATTGGATTCAAATGGGAGGTATTTCTTTTTTTACATGTAATATCTAAGTAAATGTAACTACAAATACTAACATTTACTTAAATGATATTCGGTAAATAAGACACTATGTATATATGGAGGGATTGATGTTCAGGTATATAAGACACTAAGTATATATGAAGGGATTCCATAACATATTATATATATGAAGGGAATCAAAACATGAATCGATCCAGTTTCGGCCGTTTCGGCCGAAACGGGCGAAATGGTTTTCGGTGTCGCCCGAAACTATTAAAAATATATATATATTTTTAAAGTTATCGGACCGGAACAGTGTTGTTTCAGATCAACCATGGCCGAAACCGACACGTGTCGGACGACACCCACATCTATGGTATCTAGTGCTCTGATAGGGTGGCACATGTTCCAGTCTGGAGCATGCAATGATATGGTGGCATAGAGGATGGCACATGAGGTGCACCTCAGCACCTTGGACGAGTCATTGGTTGGTTAACTAGGGTGCAGTGATGTTTACCTTTTTCTTTCTCCAATGCTCTAGGATGGTTCCAAGTGGTTGATGAAGGTGCTTTTTCTCTTGCTTACCTCAGAGAGCCCCTCTCAGTCTCCCATGGCCATGTATTGTGCAGAGATGGCCTCCACCTAGTCCCCCCCTCCAAGTGAGAGAGAGTTGATGTGATCCTTATTCGTTTAAGCATCTCTAACTAAATAATATACAGTTTTCCCCTTCATTTCTGAAAATTATGTCCATACCCTTTATTTCTGAACATTTTTTTTCCCTGAGTATATCATGGATGGCAACTTCAGCTGAAACTGACACAATTTGGCCACAACATCAGTTTCAGACCTGAACGATTCAAAATCAGAGTCTGAAATTCGGGCGAAATCGGACAAACTCCCATCTTAGGAGGAGTTCACTTCCTCTCAATATGCTCGAAACCGAGCAAAACCAAAACTGATATGTTTTGGTTTCGGACCTAGCCGAAATTGACACTGGCAACCTTGGATACTATACAGATTATTAGGACAAGTATTCCATTTCCACCCCATCCACTTTTCCCCAAAAAATATATATAGTATTCCATTTCCACCTACCATAGAGTACTTGATCCTAACTATGGTGTCTCACAAAGATGAGAGCTTGGTAACCATTGCATGGTTAAAGGCTATAAGAGATAAGAGGGGGCGCTGGTTCATTACTAGACCTATTATAGTGACTTAAAATTCTTTTGTTTTCTTCCTTATTTACCCATGGTTCTTCTTTACTTGTAACAGGGGCAATATTGTCCTATTCCTTAGTGTTTTAACCTAATAGAATATAGAGAGGGTGGCGGTTGTGCAAAGAAATAGATCGCACACCTCTCCCTTGCGCAACTCTCTCTCCCTCTCTTCGTCTTCTCCTCCCCTCCGTCTTTTTTGTATTCTCTTCTTCTCCAGCTATATGAATCAAGGAAATATTTATGGTGTTAGAGCCGAGTTCCTAAAAATCCTCTTCTTGCCTGCGCCTAAACCCTAAAGGGAGCTGGGTATGTTCTGCAGTAGCTGGACGGGTGGGGATGTTTCTCCTGGCAGCGGAAGGCTACTCAAGAGGTAGCACTGGAATTCCCAGCATCTCCGCTGGTTCTTCCTTCTTCTTTTGAGTTGTAGGGCTTCATGTTAGGAGAAGGGTGCATCCAGACATAGAGAAGGGTGTTGTCCTGCCCCCTTGTTTGCCTTGGCTACAAGGCTGGTCCTCCTAGTTGGAGGGTAGCTTTTGTCCCCAGGGGGAGTCACCCTTGAGAGGTACCATGTCAGAGTCCAACAAATCTGAAGCCATATCAACAGCATCCAAGCCAATGGACACACATAGTGCATTGACGGAACATGACAACCCGTGGCTTCAAATTACGTCGGTGAAGTTAACTGAACACAACTATATGGTCTGGAATGTGGCAGCAGAAATCTACATTGTTGGCCGCGGCAAGAGTGGTTACATTACCGGCTGAGTCAAGAAACCAAGAGAAGATGACCCCGCTTATGACCGTTGGACTCTTGAGAATAGTGTGGTGATGTCATGGCTCTTGAACTCAGTCAGACCAAAAATACAACCCTTCATCATCCGCAAGAAAACAACACTTGACATGTGGAATCTCCTTGCCGACATGTTCCGCTAGAAGTAGGATGTTGTCCAAATTTATCAACTTAAACTAGAACTCAACTCACTTCAGCAGGGGTAGTGTGTCTGTCACTAGTTATTTCTCTATCTTACGGAGTAAATGGGAAGAACTTGACTATTATGCCATTGACGACTGGGAATCTTCAAGGAGAAACACCTAGTGCTCAGCCAGTGAAATGCCTGGCCGCCCAGCTCGACCGTAAACACAAGCGGGTGTGGTCCCCGCTACACCCACTTGTGTCTACGGACACAAGTGGTTGGGCATTTCTCCTGGGCATTAAGTGTTCATTTTCAAGTGATCAAGAGAAGCATCTTCAATATGTTCTTCGAAATCGGATTTTCAATTCTTGGCTGGTCTAAACCAAGAATTTGAGAATCTTAATAGACAGATTTTGAGCCTCGACCCCCTTCCATCCTTAGAACAGGTCTACTTGAAGGTTTTAAATGAGGAGGGGCGTCGGCAAGGATGTTAGTATCGGTAAAGGTATCGGTTTCGGATGAGTTCGAAATTGATATGGTTTCGGTTTCGTTTCAGCTGGTTTCAGACATCTCGGGTGGCCTTAAGAGTGGCCAGTTTCGGTCAGATGGTTTTAGTCAATTTTGGTCTGGATTGGGCCGAAACTGGCTGAAATTGATTAAAATATTATTTTTAATAGTTTCAAATTTACTATAGTGTTTTGGGCTAGTTTCGGATCGGTCCCGGCCGAAACCGATACGTTTCGGCGGAAACATATCGGTTAATGTATCAGTTTCGGTCGATACTAACATCTATGGGCGTCGGAAGGCAATGGTTGGTACTTCTGGTGTGTTGTTAATAGGTGGTGTAAGGGAGTTCTTTGCTCTTGTTAGTGCTGGACAGAAGCAAAATCGTGGTGGTGGAGGGTCTACTCGTGATAATCACAAGCTTGGGAAACCTTGTAGTCATTGTGACCGTGAAAATCATGATGTTAAAAATTGTTGGGACCTTCATCCTGAGAAAAAATACCGAAATTCTAGCATGGAAAGAAAGGACAGCAGTCAAGAGGTGTTGCACCTGCAGTACAGGCTAAAGAGGACTCGCCAACCTTTGCTCTTATGGGAGATCATCCAATTCCTTTAGTTCTGCCTTCAGATATTGCACAACTTTAGCAGCTTCTTTCACAGCTTCAAACTAACACTTCAGCTACCTCTTCCTTTATTCCGCAAGGTACAAATAATGTTGCCTCGAGTGCCTCAATTCGTCAAGACACCTTATCCTAGATCATTGATTCAAGTGTCACCGACCGCATCGGGTATCTCCTATTATTTTTGTTTCTATATACTTGATTCTAGGCAAGATAAAGTGACTACCGCTGACAGGTCGCGAGCCATTGTTGTTGGTCGCGACAACATTCCTCTGAACAGTCACCCTGTCTTGTCCTCTGCACTTCATGTTCCTTCCCTTTCCACGAACCTTCTTTCTGTTAGTAGTCTTACTCGTTATCTGAATTGCTATGTAATTTCTTTCCCTGATCATTGTATTTTCAAGACCTGCAAACTCAATGTCAGGTTGGGACTAGACGTGAGGTTGGTGGTCTCTACTACTTAGTACCTAGTAGAGAAGCAACCATTCATTATACCATTGGTGATTGTTCATCATCATAGCTTCAGGAGATTCTCCTTTGGCATGCCCGGTTGTGCCATCTATCTTTTAGGTCTTTAAGAGTCTTGCGCCCTATGTTATTTAGTCAAATAAAATTGGAGTCACTCTAGTGTCCTGTATCTCATTTGGCAACACTCAATTCCTGATTTCCATTAATAAAAGTTCAAATGTTTTTGATCCTGTTCATTCTGATGTCTGTGATCCATGTGATCCATCCCCTCTTCCTTCTCTGGATGACCAATTGCTATTTTGTGAACTTTATTGATGACTACACACATTGCACCTGGATCCATATGATGCAAACTAGGGCTAAGATTCCATGGGTGGTTGAGGTGTTCTGTAAAATGGTTAAAAATCAGTTTGGCAAAAGGGTGACGGTCTTTCGCTTTGATAACACAAAAGAATTTTTTGAGAAAAATCTGAATATATTTATGAAAAGAGAGAGGATAATCCATCAATCTTCTTGTGTTTATACCCCACAACAAGATGGTGTTGTTGAGTAGAAGAACTGAAATTTATTGGAAACTGCCCATCCACTTTTTTTTTCAGCATCACCTCCCTAAGAGGTTCTAGGGAGAGGTCGTCCTTACTATTGCTTATATTATCAATCGGATGCCATCTCGAGTTCTTGGATACAGGGATCCTTTCTCACTCTTATCCTGGTCGGCCCTTGTTTCATCTTCCTCATAGAGTGTTTGGTTGTTTTTGTTTTATTCATTGTCTCCAACCAGGACACACTAAGCTTGACCCTTATGCCACTAACAGTGTCTTCTTGGCTATTCTCCTACTTAGAAGGGATACAAATATTTTGATCTCGTGACTGGGAAGAAGATTGTCCTTAAGGATGTGTCCTTCTGTGAGTCTGACTTGTATTTTGTTCCTTCCCCTACTCTATAAGAGGAATCTCTTTGTGTCCCTCCATTGAGACTGTCAGTATACGTTCAGACCCCTTCAGTTCCTTCTTCTGACTGTTCATGTGCCTCTGATGTGTCTTCTTCTGAGACCGATGTTGATGTCAATGCTGATAAACCTACTAAGGAGCTGCTTACCTACACTCGACAACGTAAGAGGGACAAGACAACACCAACCTAGTGTCCTACTCATGAAGTTGTTGCTCTTGCAAGTCCCTCTCCTCCCCAAGTTAGTGTTGTCACCCCAATTGAGGTCAATCGCGACCTTACTAGTCGGGATGGACAACGACTGTTTGATGCTGAAAAAAGTCGCTACCAACAGGTTGTGGACAAGTTCTTGTATCTCACTCTTACTCGCCTAGACCTTACTTATATTGTGGGCATCGTCAGTCAGTTCATGCATGCTCCCACTTCTCACCACATGCATGCCATGGATCGTATTCTTCAGTATATCAAGAAATCTCTAGGAAAGGGGTTGTTGTTCTCTACGTCCACCTCATTTTGCATTGAAGGCTATGCGGATGCAGATTGGGCTGGTTCTAAGGAGGATTGCCACTATACTACTGGTTATTGTGTTTATCTAGGGCAGAATTTAGTTGCTTGACGCAATAAAAAACAATATGTATGTGCCTGATCAAGTGTTGAAGTCGAATACCGTGCTACTGCCCTTAATCTTACAAAATTACTTTTGTTGAAGTTTTTGCAGGATATGGGGTTACAATACTATGTTATCAAAGGCGATTGAAGCCATCGCTTAGGCCATGAGGCTAGGCGAGGCGACCTTAGAGCCTCGCCTCGGCCCATTTTGCCTCGACGACCCTTAGGCCGAGTCCAGGCCGATTGCAGGATCCCTTAGGCAAGTCTAAGCCGATTCCAGGATCTTCCATTATTTACCTGATTATCATTTAATGTTAACATTTGCTTAAGATATTACATGTAAATAAGGAAGTATCTCCCATTTGAATCTAATAAAAATATCAAAAAAATCATATCTCTTATCAATAAAAAGTCAACTCTTACATCCAAGAAGAAAATTACGATTTTGTTGATTCTATCAAAATAACGACTTTTTAATCCCTCATAATTTGGGTTATCTAAAAATTTCATAAATCAATTAGAACACTACAAATTTAAAGTCTAGTGAAAAAAGTCAAATGTACATGTGACTTCTCCAAGGGAGTCACTCTCTTACTGACAATATTTAGTCAACTTTCAGTACTTACTACTTAGTCAACTGTCAATACAAGGGTGAGTTCCTACTTAAGTGATACATATGCATGATATAACATATTTTGATGAAATATACTAATTTTAATGCACCTACTTAGGTGATATTTGTAGATATATTCATATTTTTAACTATTTATATTATTTTAATAATATATCGCCTCGGTCGCCTCGGTCGCCTCACGCCTCTGACTACATAGGTTACAAATTCCCTTTCCTCTTCGTCTGTTTTATGATAACAAGGCGGCCATTAACATTGCCAATATCCGGTTCAACATGAACGCACCAAGCACGTGGAGATTGACCATCACTTTATTCATGAACGGCTGGATGGTGGAGAGTTATGTCTTTTATATATTTGTTCGGCCAACCAAATCACAGATGTCTTCACTAAGGGTATCACCAAGAATCAATGCAGAGAAATAATTTTCGGGTTTTCACCAAACTCAAATTCCAAAATTATAGCCAGCAAACCTTTATGATCCAGATTCAAAATACTCCAAGAACCTTCCCGTGTCCACAGCTGGCACGCCCGCTCGATGATCATACAGACAGGATGGATATTGCAACTATGGATGCTTCATTGGGAGCTCTATTATCTCAGTAGAAAGCTAATTGGTCCGGAACTTCGATATGCTCCAATGGAAAAAGTCTGCCTAGCACTAATATTTGCCGCCAAGAAATTGAGGCATTATCTGCTGGCTCATGAAGTCAAACTCATCTCCAAGTATGATCCACTCAAATATCTGCTGAGGCAACCCATATTGTCAGGAAGGCTCGCAAAATGGGCTTTGCTCCTCATGGAATTTGATATCACATACGTCCCACAAAGGGCAATCAAAGGGCAAGGCTTGGCCGAATTCTTGGCCGCACATCCAGTGCCAGAAGATTCTCCCTTATCTATAGACCTTCCAGAAGAAGAAACTCGTTCTCCTACAAGTGAAAATTCAATTCTCGAAGAGGTCACCACAATTGAATTGCCCTCTTGGGAATTATATTTTGATGGAGCTTCTCGAACTCTCCACTATACAGATGGTTCTACCAGCCCCTCTACTGGAGCAGGTATTGTTCTGGTCACTCCTCAAGGAGGGATATTATATAATTCTTGTGCTCTCATGAAGCCGCTCACAAATAATCAAGCCAAATATGAGGCTCTAATCATTGGGCTTCGACTGGCTCTCGAAATGGGAGTCAAAAGTATACAAGTTTATGGGGATTCGCAACTGGTCATCCGACAAGTGTTGGGCCAGTATGAAGTCCGAAAGGAACAACTGCTTCCATACTATATTGCGGTCATAAAGCTCAAAGAACAATTCAACTTCTTTGACATATCTCATGTGCCAAGAAGTGAAAATTCTCAGGCAGATGCTCTTGCTAAATTGGCCTCTGCCATAAAACTGCCTCCCGAAGGAGAATTGGACATAATTGTCCGTCATAGAAGACTCATGCCGAGTGTTCTCGACGATGAGTCTAATATCACAATTGAGAAAGTATATACTGCAGAAGAAGATACAACAAATGAATCTGAAGATTGGCGTTAGCCAATTATCAAAATCAAGAAAGGTTGGCTACCTCCTAATCGAGCTCAGAAGATTCAGCTCTTACGTAGAGCTGCATCATAGAACAACTATATAGATTGATCCATGAAAGAAAAGGACCAGTCCTCCTCCGATGTTTATCTCTCAAAGAAGCTGAAATCATCATGAAAGAAGTTCACTTTGGGCTGTGTGGTGCGCACCAAGTAGGAGACAAAATGAAAATCAATATCAAGTTAAAAGGTTTCTACTAGCTACCATGTACGCAGACTGTATTCAATATGCTCGTACATGCTATCAATGCCAAGCTTTTGGCCATGTGCCGAGGAAATCACCAAATGTGCTACATGCTACGGCACCAACTTGGCCCTTCGCAGAATGAGGTATGGATATTGTGGGACCATTCCCACCCTCATCTCAACGTCACAAATTCATACTGGCTGCTACAGACTATTTCTCCCAATGGGCGGAAGCTATCCCATTAAGGGAGGTAACGGGAGAAGCCGTTGCCAAATTTGTCAAGCAGAACATAATATACAGATTTGGTACCCCTTACAGGATTATATCCGACAATGGGTCACAATTCAGAAACAAAACAATCTACGCCTTGACCGCCAAATTTCATATTGATTGGAGAACATCTTCAGTATACAATCCACAAGCAAATGGGTTGGCAGAAGCCTTCAACAAAACCCTCTGCAAGCTGCTCACCAAAATAGTCGGCAATAGAAAGCGGGAATGGGGAGAGAAAATTCATGAAGCTCTATGGGCTTATCGGACGGTATACAAAACCCCCACCGGATGTTCGCCTTTCTCCTTGGTGTATGGAGCTGAGGCAATGATACCTGTTGAAATTGAAATGGCATCCTATCGGGTGGCAATACAAAATGAATTTCAAAGTCAAGATCAAAGTCAGATAGAAAGAAGACTCGAGGAGCTCTCCAACCTAGATGGAAGGCGACTCGAAGCATATAAATCTCTCCAAGTATACCAAGCTAGAATGGCTCGCGTCTTTGACAAAATGGCAAGACCAAGAGCATTCAAGCAAGGAGACCTCGTCATGGTCAAATGCAGAGAAGCAATGGCAGAAAAGTCATGTGGCAAATTGCAGCCCACTTGGTTGGCCCATATATAGTCACCTTGGCATATGAAGGAGGTGCGTACCGGCAGGTCGACCACAAAGGTACTGTGCCCTTTCCTCCACTCAACGGCAAGCACTTGAAACTATATCATGCGCCAGAACATGAATTCCCTGGCCAGTCATCAAGACAAAAGCCCAATCACTCAGATAGGCACGAAGCCGAAGAAAAATGAAGGGTATCCTTTTCGAAAAAAAATACTGACGCTGAACTAAAAGATTGTCATAGATGAGGGCAAAGAAATCAAATCTCCCCTCATCTACCATACAATCCAAATCCATAAATTTCTTCATTCCTGCCAAAGCGTGAAGCCAAAGGCACCCTATGTACAAACCCAAAGAGCAAATGAAAGTCGGAGGGTTATATATCCCGCCAAATGAGGTTTCAAGCCACGATGGTGAGCCATATCTAAATACAATTCCAAAACTATAGCCAGCAAACCACAAAGGTATGCTATACCATATTCAAATCCAATTTCAAACCCATAGCCAGCAAACCACAAAGGTAGTGTATATCAAATTCAAAACCATAGCCAGTAAACCACAAAGGTAGGCTATATCAAATCCATATTCAAAAATCATAGCCAACAAACCACAAAGGTAGGCTATTTCAAATCCCAAATCCCGAAACCATAGCCAGCAAACCACAAAGGTAGGCTATCTCAAATCCAAGTCTTAAACCATAGCCAATAAGCCACCAAGGCAGGCCATATTCAAACCCAAATATAAATTCTATAGCCAAAAAGCCATCAAGACAGGCCATATTCAAATCCAAATCACAAAACCATAGCCAGTGAACCACAAAGGTAGGCTATATCAAATCCATATTCCAAAACCATAGCTAGCAAACCACAAAGGTAGACTATGTCAAAATCCATATTCCAAAACCATAGCCAGCAAACCACAAAGGTAGGCTATATCAAATCCATGTTCAAAAACCATAGCCAGCAAACCACAAAGGTAGGCTATATCAAATCCATATTCAAAAACCATAGCCAGCAAGCCAACAAGGCAGACCATATTCAAACCCAAATGTAAATTCTATAGCCAAAAAGCCATCAAGACAGGTCATATTCAAATCCAAATCACAAAACCGTAGCCAGCAAACCACAAAGGTAGGCTATATCAAATCCATATTCCAAAACCATAGCCAGCAAACCACAAAGGTAGGTTATGCCAAAATCCATATTCCAAAACCATAGCCAGCAAACCACAAAGGTAGGCTATGCGAAAATCAAATTCCAAATCCATAGCCAGCAAACCACAAAGTAGGCTATATCAAATCCATATTCCAAAACATAGCCAGCAAACTACAAAGGTAGGCTATGCCAAAATCTATATGCCAAAACCGTAGCCAGCAAACCACAAAGGTAGGCTATATCAAATCCATATTCCAAAACCATAGCCAGCAAACCACAAAGGTAGGCTATGCCAAAATCCATATTCCAAAATCATAGCCAGCAAACCACAAAGGTAGGCTATGCCAAAATTTATATTCCAAACCCATAGCCAGCAAACCACAAAGGTAGGCTATGCCAAAATCAAATTCCAAATCCATAGCCAGCAAACTACAAAGGTAGTCTATATCAAATCCATATTCCAAAACCATAGCCAGCAAACCACAAAGGTAGGCTATGCCAAAATCCATATTCCAAAACCATAGCCAGCAAACCACAAAGGTAGGCTATGCCAAAATCCATATTCCAAAACCCTAGCCGGCAAACCACAAAGGTAGGCTATGCTAAAATCAAATTCCAAATCCATAGCCAGCAAACCACAAAGGTAGGCTATATCAAATCCATGTTCAAAAATCATAGCCAGCAAACCACAAAGGTAGGCTATATCGAATCCATATTAAAAAACCATAGCTAGCAAGCCACCAAGGCAGGCCATACTCAAACCCAAATATAATTTCTATAGCCAAAAAGCCATCAAGGCAGGCCATATTCAAATCCAAATCACAAAACCATAGCCAGTAAACCACAAAGGTAGGCTATCTCAAATTCAGATTCAAAACCATAACCAATAAGCCATCAAGGTAGATCATATCCAGATATAATCCCAAATCCATGTAAAACCATACCCGGCATGCTACAATCCCAAAATATGCCAAAACCCAAATACCAAATACAGCCATAAACCATCAAGGTAGACTGAACCAGATACAAACCCAAGCCTGAAACCAAAATCCAAACTCAGACTCCAAAATCATGGCCATCAAACCATAATAAGCTATACCAAATTCCAAATTCCAATACCAAATGTTCGGCCTAAAAGCCATTGAGAAAGGCTGAGTCAATCCGCAAGCTCAAAGTTCCAACCGCGAGCCATAAAAGCCAGTTAGCTCAAATTCAAATCCCAATTACCCCCAGTAAGCCATCAAGGCAGGTTATATCCCAAATATAATTCCAAACCCATAGCCCGAAAACCACAAAGGCAGGCTATGTCAAACCCAAACTCTGGTCATGGTCAGCAAGCCATCAAGGCATGCCATATCAAATTCAAAGCTCAAATCCATAGCCACAAACCACTAGGGTGGGCTAAACCAAAACCAAAACCAAAACCAAAACCAGAACCAAAACTAAAACCTAAACCTAAACCAAAATCAAAATCAAAACCAAGTCCATAACCAAATCAAACCCAAAATCCCATATGCCAATACCATCAAAACACAAATTCCAGCAAGCCCACTCGAGGACCAACTAAATGTCTCAAGTACAAAGTTCAAAAAAAAGAAAAAAAGAAAGTGGTTAAAAATAGAGATACCCCGATGGACTTAAGAACACAACCACATTGTGCTCTTAAGGGTAAAAAGATCAAAAAAATCCGGCTGAGGTGAAAACCCGAAAGGGCACCTCAGGCAAAAATGGATAACCCCTCAACGTGAAAACCCGAAAGGGCGCGTTGGAAAAAGCTAAAGGGGGCCAGTCTTAGTGAAAACCCGAAAGGGCGCTGAAACTGGTAATGTGAAGAAAAGAAAAAGGGGTTAAAAATAGAGATACCCCGATGGACTTAAGAACACAACCACATTGTGCTCTTAAGAGTAAAAAGATCAAAAAATCCGGCTGAGGTGAAAACCCGAAAGGGCACCTCAGGCAAAAATGGATAACCCCTCAACGTGAAAACCCGAAAGGGCACGTTGGAAAAAGCTAAAGGGGGCCAGTCTTAGTGAAAACCCGAAAGGGCGCCGAAACTGGTAATGTGAAGAAAAAAAAAGAAGAAAAGAAAAATGGGTTAAAAATAGAGATACCCCAATGGACTTAAGAACACAACCACATTGTGCTCTTAAGGGTAAAAAGATCAAAAAATCCGACTGAGGTGAAAACCCAAAAGTGCGCCTCAGACAAAAATGGATAACCCCTCAACGTGAAAACCCGCAAAGGGTACGTTGAAAAAAGCTAAAGGGGGCCAGTCTTAGTGAAAACCCAAAAGGGCGCTAAGGTTGGTAATGTAAAAAAGAGAGAGAGAGAGAGAGCATGAAAGGGGGGACTTCACTGTCCTTCATTCAATATTTACAGAATCACAAGTCGCTCTCTAACAAACAAGCAGATCATGATAGCTACTGAATACAAGAGAAAAGGGCCAGAATAGAAAGGCCTATGCATAACTACTTCAATCCAAAACGAAGCCAGGAGGGCTTCTTCCTTTTCAGTCGTTCGACCTCTTTGGTCTTAGAAGAAGTGGAGCGGCGATGTTCTTCATCATCCTTAATAAAGGCGGCCTCCTCTTCAGAATCTTTGGTGTCGTCTTTGACTTCCTGTTCCAGAGAGGAGCGTGCCTCCTCAAGTTCGCGCTGCAGACGGACAATATTTTCCATCTCTGCGGTGATCTTCAGCTTCCGCGCCTTCCGACCTTTACGCACTTCAACAAGCCGGGAGCTACATCTATCAGCATCCCTGGTTAATGAACAAATGTCGCCCTCCAAGGTCTGAATACGTCGGTCATAAGGGGCCCAGACTACATTGCTGTGGCGGCGACATACTTCATCCCAGATATCTCCAACAAATGACATCCATTTGTTCTGAGCAATGCCTAAGTTGAAGGCTAGCATGGTCTTTTCCTTCAACACTCGCTTGACAACATCAATGGATGGAGGATCTTCTGAGTCCACTACTGCTCTGACTCGGCCGACGAGAAAATTCCAAAGATCCTCATCCTCAGGGCCCGGACTTGGCTGGTCTCTACTGGGCCAATCCACTCCATGCTCAGATAGGGCCTCAAGTCCTAATGGCGGAGACCCACCATCGTCAAAATCTGAAGGTGGTGGGTTGCCTGACAAATAAAAGTACATATATCAGCAAGTGACAATGAAATTTACAAAGTCTGAAAGAAAATGAAAGGAATGAAAGCTGCTATAACTCACTGTATGGGAGATTTCCCCCTTCTGCTTCCGCCTCGGGAGCTAAAGGTTGAACAAAATTTGATTCTTCGGCATAAAATTCTTGCCCAAAAGGTCCGTTGTCATCTGCACTATCTCCAACTTGGAAGGCAGAATATGCCTGTGACATAAAAAACGGGCTCCCCAGGCGATCTCAGGAAAGGAAAGGTGAACTGGTTGCAGGGAGGGAATATGAATCCATCACTCCCCAAGAAAGAAGCTGATCACAAAAAGGCTGACCACCTGAACAAAAAGGGAGGGAGGGGGTCAAGCATGAAAGAAAATATATCTGATGAAGATTGTATATGAGCTCAGTAAAGGAAGTCACCTGAAGAAGCTGCTTCCGCGGCCGGATATTCCCCGTCAGGTCTCGGGATGTAAGCATCGACGGGTGTAAAAGAGTATTGTTCTGCAAAGACTTTATAGTCAGCATATGCAGAGGCGCTATCGTCACATCTCGTTGCCACTGTTTCAGGAAATGGACAGTGGGATGATGGCTCAATAAAGTCAACCTCTGATGTCAAATCACCACCTGCTCGGGAAGAACTCCCACACTCCATCCCGTAAGGAAGAAAAGAATCCCCGAGCAGGGGAGTATACTTATCTGGAGCAATCAGGTCAGCATTTTCTTCATTCTCCTCGTCATCTGAAATAAATGGGTCAGAGGAAAAGAAGAAAAAATGAATGATGAGTAAAGGTCCCGAACAGAAAAGGGATCAGCAAAAAAAAAAGAAGGAAGGAGAAGGGTAGAAACTCACCATTAGGTGGGCAATAAACCACAGCCTTCCCCTTATCAGTCTTCATATCACGGGAAGAAGAAGCTCTTGAACGGGCCTCATGGTCCCTATTGCCGTCAATCCTCAGAACAGGGAGGGCTGGAGTTTCAGGACAAATATCAAAAAAAAATTTCCATCAAATATGAGGAGGGAGCCAAGCAAAAGTCAATTCATAAATACCTGTCGTCTGGGCAGGAAGTGGTGACACTAGCTCCTTAGAATCAATTTTACAAATATCACTCACTCTCCCCATGATGACCCAAACATCATATAGTGTTGAGGCAGTCTCCAGTAAAGGAATATATTCTAGCGATCCGGCATGGCCAATCATGTTGATAAGGTGTCTCTCCCAGCGCGCCCAACCTTGATTGCCAATACACTCCGGAGGCAGCTTCTTTGATAAGGGCACATTAGGGCGATAGCCACAATCTGATAAGAGGCAACTCCACCAGTCAAAATCTGAGAGGTCATCACTATTCGAAGCCTTGGTTGAAAATAATTCTACAGGCTCCAGGCATTGCAGTTCACCCCGATAGAAGTTCTTTTCAACGGGTAAAGGACCGTTCTGCATTGCCTCTTCATAATAGCTGGTATATGAGTCCACCAAACTCTTAAAATGAGCAGACAAAAATTTCTTATGGATGCAAATTGGGGGAAGGTTGTGCTTCTCGAGCCGAGATTCTTCAGCCTCCCTTAGCTCGTGATGAGATACGCGAAAAATATTGCTTTGACCAAACCACCATCGGGCATAAAAGACGTCTACACGTCCGATAGCCTCAAGGTTTGGGAAGGCACATGTTGAGCCGACTTCCTCTCGACAAAAGTAATTCCACCAAGCCGCTGCATTTAAATGAAGACGGTGGCTTCGATTGAGGCGAGTCATTAAAGGAAACTTTGCATTTGGTGGGGTCAGCTGATCATAGCCAAAATTTCTTGCAAATCGTGAGGGGTAGTAGGGCTCTAATATGAGTGACTGTCCCCCACGGTACACCAGTACTCCAGGGCGAATGCAACGCAACCAATCTTGATATAAAGAGGGGTCGGGACCATCACCATGAGGTATATGATACGTTGTCCCACCCGAAGTTTTAATACTATATGGTCTTGAACCACGGGATATATTGCCAAATGGTAGAAGCCCCTGCTCTCCATTTGGAAGAAAAGACAAGCTGGAACGAGCATCAACAAGCCCCTTCAGCGTATCCCTAGAAGGTCGATTCCTAAACAACAAGACCAACGGAGCCATAGGCCGGGGCAGATCAACAGTTTGACAAAGACCAGGTAGTAAAAGGCCTGCCCAAGCACTCAAATAATGGGTTGGGAGTAACATCTTCTTATCTCGAGGAGAAGAATGTGAACTCAGGCCCCCAACCTGTGAAATATATTTGCTAAGGCGGCAGGAGCAATAGCAAGCTGATGCCCCTCCGCAAGAAGACAAGCAGGATAAATCAGCCCAGGCCTGATTCCTTCCTCCTCACCATGCGGGACCACAAAACTGGAGAGCCAGTACACCAAATATGCAGCAAGGTATGTACGATCTGGCAGACGCCGTGGGTTCCATCCTTTGTTCCTCGGAGCAAATATATATCGGCCACGAGAAGTCCTCTTTGCTTCCAGTTGGCGATAGTGCTCTAAAGGACGACCCTCAACTGCAAAGCCATCAAAAAAGCAAAAAGGCCTGTTATAGAAATAGCGAACCCAGGCATTCTGGCTTACAGTCCTGGTTGCAGGCTTCTCCTTCTCAATCCTCTCGGCACGAGCAAGGTCCCTCCACACCTTCATCAGGAAGTGAAGGCTATAAGGGAGAATATATTGCCCGCGGCCATTGGTGCGAAAGCTTTGCAGATCATTCAAGACCACTTCCTCATAGAAGTGGCCAGATATGGGCAGCCCAAAAATGCGATGAAAACTCCATAAATCCAATGAGGTTTCTCCCTCGGCTGTCCCAAAGGTGTTCCAACGAACGTTGAAACGTCCCACCAGAGCTTGAAGAATCCCCGTATAGCAGGGATAATCGAATAATGCCTCTTCAACGGCTCCGTAAATACCAGTTGCTCTAAGAAGCTCTCCATAATGATGTAAGATTCCCATCAGCCACTCTGTAGCCCCGTAATGAAAGACATGGGAGGGCATTACTGACCATCTCCCATACCAACTGGGAGTGGTATGATCGATGATCCTATCAAGAAGGCAGCGGTTGTCATACCCTCCAGTATTATAACGAGGGTCGCAAGGCATAAGCAGCAATCCATTGGATTGGTTCATTGCCCTATGACGCCCCTTTAAATTCCACTTGGCTGGAGAAATTATCCGGGACCATGCATAATGAGTGAGGTCCCGACTAAATACCCCCAGATCAGCAGCAGAAGGCAGCCGTTGTGGCATAGCAAAGCCCAAAGGAAAGCTAGGATAAAAGACGGGACAAGCTCCGAGGAGACTGTCTCGATATGTCAGAATAACAGTCTCCAGGTACCTTCTTTTTGCAATTAAGCAAGGATCATCAGCTTCCATATGAGAAGGGACAAAGTTTTGAATAAATGGAAATAGCCCCTTATCTAGCGAAAAATGGTCTGGATGACCCTTTGTCCGCTGATACCGATAAATGCCTTCTGCATGACTGATGAGTGAGGAATCAATCCCATCATCAGGTGAATCATTCTCAACTTGACCTTTGGCAATGGTATTATAACCACTGTTTAGCAAGGATACATTATCCTTTGTGACACAAGGTTCTCCCAAAGCCGGCATCATATCATTCAGTAGGACAACTTTGTCACAAGTGCTCTGAGCATGGCGGCCCCGGCTCAAGAACTGCCTTTCGTGCGACATGACTAAAGCCTACAAAGGAATAAAGATATACAGAAATTAGTAGGAAGACGCGGAAGCTGAAGATCACCGCAGGGATGGAAAATATTGTCCGTCTGCAGCGCGAGCTTGAGGAGGCATGCTCCTCTCTGGAACAGGAAGTCAAAGACGACACCAAAGATTCTGAAGAGGAGGCCGCCTTGATTAAGGATGATGAAGAACATCGCCGCTCCACTTCTTCTAAGACCAAAGAGGTCGAACGACTGAAAAGGAAGAAGCCCTCCTGGCTTCGTTTTGGATTGAAGTAGTTATGCATAGGCCTTTCTATTCTGGCCCTTTTCTCTTGTATTCAGTAGCTATCATGATCTGCTTGTTTGTTACAGAGTGACTTGTGATTCTGTGAATATTGAATGAAGGACAGTGAAGTCCCTCCTTTCATGCTCTCTCTTTTTTTTTTTACATTACCAATCTTAGCGCCCTTTTGGGTTTTCACTAAGACTGGCCCCCTTTAGCTTTTTCCAACGTGCCCTTTGCGGGTTTTCACGTTGAGGGGTTATCCATTTTTGCCTGAAGCGCCCTTTCGGGTTTTCATCTCAGTCGGATTTTTTGATCTTTTTACCCTTAAGAGCACAATGTGGTTGCGTTCTTAAGCCCATCGGGGTATCTCTATTTTTAACCCCTTTTTCTTTTCTCTGTTTTTTTTTTCTTCACATTACCAGTTTCAGCGTCCTTTCGGGTTTTCACTAAGACTGGTCCCCCTTTAGCTTTTTCCAATGCACCCTTTCGGGTTTTCACGTTGAGGGGTTATCCATTTTTGCCTGAGGTGCCCTTTCGGGTTTTCACCTCAGCCGGATTTTTTGATCTTTTTACCCTTAAGAGCACAATGTGGTTGCGTTCTTAAGTCCATCGGGGTATCTCTATTTTTAACCCCCCCCCTTTTTTTTCTTTTTTTTTTGAACTCTGTACTTGAGACATTTGGGTGGTCCTCGAGTGGGTTTGCTGGAATTTGTGTTTTGATGGTATCGGAATATGGGATATTGGGTTTGATTTGGTTCTAGACTTGGTTTTGATTTTGATTTTGGTTTAGGTTTTAGTTTTGGTTTTGGTTCTGATTTTGGTTTAGCCTATCCTAGTGGTTTGTGGCTATGGATTTGAGCTTTGGATTTGATATGACCTGCCTTGATGGCTTGCTGATCATGACCAGAGTTTGGGTTTGACATAGCCTGCCTTTGTGGTTTTCGGGCTATGGGTTTGGAATTATATTTGGGTTATAACCTGCCTTGATGGCTTACTGGGGTAATTGGGATTTGAATTTGAGCTAACTGGCTTTTATGGCTCGCGGTTGGGACTTTGAGCTTGTGGATTGACTCAACCTTTCTCAATGGCTTTTAGGCCGAACATCTGGTATTGGAATTTGGTATAGCTTATTATGGTTTGATGGCCATGATTTTGGAATCTGAGTTTGGATTTTGGTTTCAGGCTTGGGTTTGTATCTGGTTCAGTCTACCTTGATGGTTTATGGCTATATTTGGTATTTGGGTTTTGGCATATTTTGGGATTGTAGCATGCCGGGTATGGTTTTACATGGATTTGGGATTATATCTGTATATGATCTACCTTGATGGCTTATTGGTTATGGTCTTGAATCTGGATTCGAGATAGCCTACCTTTGTGGTTCACTGGCTATGGTTTTGTGATTTGGATTTGAATATGGCCTGCCTTGATGGCTTTTTGGCTATAGAATTTATATTTGGGTTTGAATATGGCCTGCCTTGGTGGCTTGCTGGCTATGGTTTTTTAGTATGGATTTGATATAGCCTACCTTTGTGGTTTGCTGGCTATGGTTTTTGAATATGGATTTGATATAGCCTACCTTTGTGGTTTGCTGGCTATGGATTCGAAATTTGATTTTGGCATAGCCTACCTTGTGGTTTGCTGGCTATGGTTTTAGAATATGGATTTGATATGGCCTACCTTTGTGGTTTGCTGGCTATGAATTCGAAATTTGATTTTGGCATAGCCTACCTTTGTGGTTTGCTGGCTATGGTTTTGGAATATGGATTTTGGCATAGCCTACCTTTGTGGTTTGCTGGCCATGGTTTTGGAATATAGATTTTGGCATAGCCCTACCTTGATGGCTTATTGGTTATGGTCTTGAATCTGGATTCGAGATAGCCTACCTTTGTGGTTCACTGGCTATGGTTTTGTGATTTGGATTTGAATATGGCCTGCCTTGATGGCTTTTTGGCTATAGAATTTATATTTGGGTTTGAATATGGCCTGCCTTGGTGGCTTGCTGGCTATGGTTTTTTAGTATGGATTTGATATAGCCTACCTTTGTGGTTTGCTGGCTATGGTTTTTGAATATGGATTTGATATAGCCTATCTTTGTGGTTTGCTGGCTATGGTTTTGGAATATGGATTTGATATGGCCTACCTTTGTGGTTTGCTGGCTATGGATTCGAAATTTGATTTTGGCATATCCTACCTTTGTGGTTTGCTGGCTATGGTTTTGGAATATGGATTTTGGCGTAGCCTACCTTTGTGGTTTGCTGGCTATGGTTTTGGAATATAGATTTTGGCATAGCCTACCTTTGTGGTTTGCTGGCTATGGTTTTGGAATATGGATTTGATATAGCCTACCTTTGTGGTTTGCTGGCTATGATTTTTGGAATATGGATTTGATATGGCCTACCTTTGTGGTTTGCTGGCTATGGATTCGAAATTTGATTTTGGCATAGCCTACCTTTGTGGTTTGCTGGCTATGGTTTTGGAATATGGATTTGATATAGCCTACCTTTGTGGTTTGCTGGCTATGGTTTTTGAATATGGATTTGATATGGCCTACCTTTGTGGTTTGCTGGCTATGGATTCGAAAATTGATTTTGGCATAGCCTACCCTTGTGGTTTGCTGGCTATGGTTTTGGAATATGGATTTTGGCATAGCCTACCTTTGTGGTTTGCTGACTATGGTTTTGGAATATGAGTTTTGGCATAGCCTACCTTTGTGGTTTGTTGGCTATGGTTTTGGAATTTGATTTTGGCATAGTCTACCTTTGTGGTTTGCTGGCTATGGATTCGAAATTTAATTTTGGCATAGCCTACCCTTGTGGTTTGCTGGCTATGGTTTTGGAATATGGGTTTTGGCATAGCCTACCTTTGTGGTTTGCTGGCTATGGTTTTTGAATTTGATTTTGGCATAGCCTACCTTTGTGGTTTGCTGGCTATGGTTTTGATCCTCCCTTTGTGGTTTGTTGGCTATGGTTTTAAGATTTGGGATTTGAAATAGCCTACCTTTGTGGTTTGTTGGCTAGGAATTTGAGTTTTGAATTTGGGTTTGATATAGCCTACCTTTGTGGTTTGCTGGCTACAGATTTGATATAGCCTACCTTTGTGGTTTGTTGGCTATGGTTTTTAAATATGGATTTGATATAACCTACCTTTGTGGTTTGCTGGCTACGGATTTGATATAGCCTACCTTTGTGGTTTGTTGGCTATGGTTTTTGAATATGGATTTGATATAGCTTACCTTTGTGGTTTGCTGGCAATGGTTTTTGAATATGGATTTGATATAGCTTACCTTTGAGGTTTGCTGGCTATGGATTTGAGATTTGATTTTGGCATAGCCTACCTTTGTGGTTTGCCGGCTACAGTTTTGGAATTGTATTTAGATATGGCTCACCATCGTGGCGTGGAACCTTATTTGGCGGGATATACAACATAACCCTCCGACTTTCATTTGCTCTTTGGGTTTGTACATAGAGTGCCTTTGGCTTTACGCTTTGGCAGGAATGAAGAAATTTATGGATTTGGATTGTATGGTAGATGAGGGGAGATTTGATTTCTTTGCCCTCATCTATGACAATCTTTTAGTTCAGCATCAGTATTTTTTTTCGAAAAGGATACCTTTCATTTTTCTTCCGCTTCGTGCCTATCTGAGTGATTGGGCTTTTGTCTTGATGACTGGCCAGGGAATTCATGTTCTGGCGCATGATATAGTTTCAGGTGCTTGCCGTTGAGTGGAGGAAAGGGCACAGTACCTTTGTGGTCGACCAGTCGGTACGCACCTCCTTCATATGCCAAGGCGACTATATATGGGCCAAGCCAAGTGGGCTGCAATTTGTCACATGACTTTTCTGTCATTGCTTCTCTGCATTTGACCATGACGAGGTCTCCTTGCTTGAATGCTCTTGGTCTTGCCATTTTTTCAAAGGCGCGAGCCATTCTAGCTTGGTATACTTGGAGAGATTTATATGTTTCGAGTCGCCTTCCTTCTAGGTTGGAGAGCTCCTCGAGTCTTCTTTCTATCTGACTTTGATCTTGACTTTGAAATTCATTTTGTATTGCCACCCGATAGGATGCCATTTCAATTTCAACAGGTATCATTGCCTCAGCTCCATACACCAAGGAGAAAGGCGAACATCCGGTGGGGGTTTTGTATACCGTTCGATAAGCCCATAGAGCTTCATGAATTTTCTCTCCCCATTCCCGCTTTCTATTGCCGACTATTTTGGCGAGCAGCTTGCAGAGGGTTTTGTTGAAGGCTTCTGCCAACCCATTTGCTTGTGGATTGTATACTGAAGATGTTCTCCAATCAATATGAAATTTGGCGGTCAAGGCGTAGATTGTTTTGTTTCTGAATTGTGACCCATTGTCGGATATAATTTTGTGAGGGGTACCAAATCTGTATATTATGTTCTGCTTGACAAATTTGGCAACAGCTTCTCCCGTTACCTCCCTTAATAGGATAGCTTCCGCCCATCGGGAGAAATAGTCTGTAGCAGCCAGTATGAATTTGTGACGTTGAGATGAGGGTGGGAATGGTCCCACAATATCCATACCCCATTCTACGAAGGGCCAAGTTGGTGCCGTAGGATGTAGCACATTTGGTGATTTCCTCGGCACATGGCCAAAAGCTTGGCATTGATAGTATGTACGAGCATATTGAATGCAGTCTGCGTACATGGTAGGCCAGTAGAAACCTTTTAACTTGATATTGATTTTCATTTTGTCTCCTGCTTGGTGTGCACCACACAGTCCGGAGTGAACTTCTTTCATCATGATTTTGGCTTCTTTGAGAGATAAGCATCTGAGGAGGACTGGTCCTTTTCTTTCATGGATCAATCTATATAGTTGTTCTCCTATCAATTGATATGATGCAGCTCTACGTAAGAGCTGAATCTTCTGAGCTCGATTAGGAGGTAGCCAACCTTTCTTGATTTTGATAATTGGCTCACGCCAATCTTCAGATTCATTTGCTGTATCTTCTTCTGCAGTATATACTTTCTCAATTGTGATATCAGACTCATCGTCGAGAACACTCGGCATGAGTCTTCTATGACGGACAATTATGTCCAATTCTCCTTCGGGAGGCAGTTTTATGGCAGAGGCCAATTTAGCAAGAGCATCTGCCTGAGAATTTTCACTTCTTGGCACATGAGATATGTCAAAGAAGTTGAATTGTTCTTTGAGCTTTATGACCGCAATATAGTATGGAAGCAGTTGTTCCTTTCGGACTTCATACTGGCCCAACACTTGTCGGATGACCAGCTGCGAATCCCCATAAACTTGTATACTTTTGACTCCCATTTCGAGAGCCAGTCGAAGCCCAATGATTAGAGCCTCATATTCGGCTTGATTATTTGTGAGCGGCTTTATGAGAGCACAAGAATTATATAATATCCCTCCTTGAGGGGTGACCAAGACAATATCAGTCCCGGTAGAGAGGTGGGTAGAGCCATCTGTATAGTGGAGAGTTCGAGAAGCTCCATCAAAATATAATTCCCAAGAGGGCAATTCAATTGTGGTGACCTCTTCGAGAATTGAATTTTCATTCACAGGAGAAAGAGTTTCTTCTTTTGGGAGGTCTATAGATAAAGGAGAATCTTCTGGCACTGGATGTGCGGCCAAGAATTCGGCCAAGCCTTGCCCTTTGATTGCCCTTTGTGGGACGTATGTGATATCAAATTCCATGAGGAGCAAAGCCCATTTTGCGAGCCTTCTTGACAATATGGGTTGCCTCAGCAGATATTTGAGTGGATCATACTTGGAGATGAGTTTGACTTCATGAGCCAGCAGATAATGCCTCAATTTCTTGGCGGCAAATATTAGTGCTAGGCAGACTTTTTCCATTGGAGCATATCGAAGTTCCGGACCAATTAGCTTTCTACTGAGATAATATAGAGGTTGCTCCTCGCCTTCTTCATTTATGTGTGCTAATAGAGCTCCCAATGAAGCATCCATAGCTGCAATATAAAGTATAAGAGGCTTACCAGCGATTGGGGCTCCCAATACCGGTGGAGTGAGAAGATATTCTTTTATTTGCTCGAAAGTTGCTTGGCATTCTTGATCCCATATGAAAGGAGCATCTTTCTTCACGAGCTTGCCGAAGGGCATGGACCTTCCCGAGAGATTAGAGATAAATCGCCTGATATAGGCTAATTTTCCTTGAAATGACCTCAGCTCGGTCAGATTTTGAGGAGACGGCAGTTGCTGGATTGCCTTGATTTTGTTGGGGTCTATTTCTATTCCCCGATATTTGACGATGAAGCCCAGGAACTTGCGGCTTGCAACCCCAAATGCACATTTCATGGGGTTCATTTTTAGTTTGAATTGACGAAGTCTTTTAAAAACACAGCGAAGATCAGATAAATGATCTTCCCGTCTTTTGGTTTTGACGACCAGATCATCCACATAGCATTCGACTATATCATGAATCATTTCGTCAAATATCTTTGTCATGGTTCTTTGATATGTGGCTCCTGCATTCTTCAGGCCAAAGGGCATTCTTTTATAGTTGAAAATACTTTTTGGCGATCTGAAGGCAGTATGATCTTTATCTTTGATCGCCATCCGGATTTGATTGTAACCTGAGGATCCATCCATAAAGGATAGAGCTTCATAGCCGGTGGTCATGTCCATGGTTCAAAAACTCGGCCGGATCGGGATCGGATTTGCCGAGTCGGCTCGGTTTTGGGCCTCCCGATCCGAGCCGGGGTAACCTAGCCGGTCCTTGCACGCGGATCGGACCGGCTCGCCTGGGCTCGGCCGGCTCGCCGAGCCCGGCCCGATCCGCCTCGGATCGGCTCGAGCCGGGTCGATCCTGTTCAACCTTGTCATGGGCTGAGTCCAGGCCAATCCCAGGCTGAGTTCAGGCTGAGTCCACTGCGATTTCAGGCCTTATTTACCTGAATATCATTTAAGTAAATGTTATATTACATGTAAATAAGGAAGTACCCCCCATTTGAATCCAATAAAAATATCAAAAAAAATCATATCTCTTACCAATAAAAAGTCAACTCTCCCACCGAAGAAGAAAATTGCGATTTCGTTGATTTTAGCGAAATGTTAACTTTCTAATCTCTCATAATTTAGCTTATCTAAAAATTTGATAATTCAAATAAACCATATGGAACACTAAAAATCTAAAGTCCGGTAAAAAAAATCAAACGTACATATGACTTCTCCAAGGGAGCCACTCTCCTACTGACAACACTTAGTCTGCTTGAGACCTCTCAGGATTTGGTCAAACCTAAGCTATGATTATCTAAACTCATGAGATTTTTCACTTTTTAGTTGAAAAGAAATTAGAAAGTGACAATTCTCATGACTTTGAGTGATGATAGTTTAAGTTTGATCAAACCTTGAGAGGTCTCAAGCAGACTAAGTGTTGTCAGTAGGAGAGTGACTTCCTTGGAGAAGTCATATGCACGTTTGACTTTTTTTACCGGACTTTGGATTTTTAGTGTTCCATATGGTTTATTTGAATTATCAAATTTTTAGATATGCTAAATTATGAGAGATTAAAAAGTTAGCATTTCGCTAAAATCAACGAAATCACGATTTTCTTCTTCGGTGGGAGAGTTGACTTTTTATTAGTAAGAGATATGATTTTTTTGATATTTTTATTGGATTCAAATGGGGGATACTTCCTTATTTACATGTAATATCTTAAGTAAATGAAACTACAAATAATAACATTTACTTAAATAATATTCAGGTAAATAAGACCTGAAATCGCAGTGGACTCGGCCTAAACTCAGCCTGTATAAGATATACACCTGTATAATGGGCCGATCCACCCACCCCTGGCTCAGCCGGGCTCGGCCCGGCCCGGCTCGGCCGAGCCGGGGTCAGGATCGCCGGGTCGGATCGGTTTTGGGCCGACCGATCCGATCCCGATCCCCGGGTTTTTGAACCTTGGTCATGTCCACCATTGTTTCTGTGATTGGAACTGGGAAATCATCTTTGGGACATGTTTTATTCAAGCCCCTATAATCGATGCATATGCGGACCTGACCATTCTTCCTCTTCACTGGAACAATATTGGCGAGCAATATTGGATATATGCACGGCTCGATGAAGTCTACTTCAGAGAGCTTGTCGACTTCAGCATTTATCTTCAATTCGAACTCATATCGCATGCGCCTTTGAGCTTGTTTGACAGGCTTAGCTGTATGAAGTGTAGATAATTCATGCTCAGCAACTGATGGCTCCAGCCCGGGCATTTCTTTGTAATTCCAAGCAAAACAGTCTTGGAATTCCAGAAGGAAGATTTTGTAAGATTCCCTTTCTTGTACATCGAGAAGGGCACTAATAAAAACTGGCCGGAGATTTTCTTGATCCCCGAGATTGAGCTCAATTAATTTATCAACAGTGGCTTGTCCTCCATCTTCAATTTCTTGAGGAGCTGGTTGCAAGTCGGATTCTTCTGGCGATTCTTTATTTGATAATCCCTTAGCGGGACAGAAAATATTATTTTGAGAGTTGGAATTGGAAGATGCTTGGCTGCTTTTTGCACTGCAAGTATCTGGTAGTATTCCAACAACATTGGCTGAAAAGAAGACCTCGGCTTCATAACCTAGTCCTCTTGTATCTTTTCTGGGAAATGGAGGTTGCCCTCGCACTTGTGAAGGTTCCCATAATTGCTTGAAGAGGTTCCGCCGAGAGGTATTTTGGACCTGGGGAATATTTTGCTTCTTGCACATTTCTTTGATATTTTCTGGCATATCTGCCATTTCTTCTATTGGCTCAAGATGATTTTGGGTTTGATTTTCCCAATCGAAATCATCATCAACGGATGTTTGAGCTATTGGCTCCCCTTTATAGGAGTGGATTGGCTTTGATGCCTTTCTGACTTTTTCCTTCTCTTCTTTTCTTTGATAAGTGACGACAAATGTTTTCAATCGTTGAACACTTTGATGCTGCTTTGGGAAGCTGATCTGCAAGCAATTGGGAGGTAGAGGAATGCTCCCGTTGATGCCTTGACTCACATAATCAGCCTCATGGTTGATGTTTTGCTTTTCTGGGCAGATTGCTTTACTTCGGAAATTCTTTGCATAGAGCTCGGCAAGATTCTTGTTTATTACAAAAAGCTCGCCAGTCTCACTATCTTTATCAGAGGATTCGACTTGTTTACCCTTCCCTTTGGATTGGGTAGGGGTTTGAAGAGCTGGTCCTCCAAAATATAAGGGGGCATCAGTGAGGTTGCATTCATCTTCCCAGAATGGGGCTTGATCAGCAAAGACTGTATATTGTTTCCCTTCTCTGGCATATTTGATGGAGTGTTGACGGGATGACCCAATTTTCATGTAACCAAGGCCTCCCGAGCAATACTCTGTATGTTGTATCAGCATTGATAATGTAGAAGGTTACCTTGGTGGCGAAATCTCCAAGAGATAGGTTGACGGTAACTCTTCCGACGGCTTCTTCTGATTTTAAGTTGAAGCCAGTGATTTTCACATCTTTTACCTGCTGCACATAAGGCATAAGATGTAGAGCTTGAAAGGTTTTGTAGGGCATTATGTTGATGGACGCCCCTGGATCGACCAGAATCCGGTTCAAATTGATGCCATTGACTTGCCCCTTCATATATAAAGGGCGATTATGGCATGGAGAAGATAGCAACATGTCTTTATCTGTGAATGTGACATTTGCTGTGAGTGCTTCACATATTTGAGTTTGGAAATCAGCTATATGAGCTTCATATGTTTCTGGTTCTTGGAGTATTTTGACGAGAGTTTCCCTCAAGTCTTTGCTCCAAGCTATCGCCTCCCAGACAGTGACGTTGACGGGAAGTGATTTGAGTTGCTGAAGAATTTTGCCATCGGCCTTGATGCGTGTCTGATCTAATGAAGGAAATCCCTCAATCAAGGATTCAGACGGCTCTTTTGGCTTGAGAAATTTCTTGTGAGAGAGGGTTTAATAACCTTTCATCTGGAAAGGGCGGAGCGTTGTCCGGCTCATTTGATGAGGCATAGGGACTTTGGCTCTTCTCTTTCATATGAGAAGGTATATTGGGCAGCTCTTCTTCTTCATCTGAAGGGTCGAAGATATAGGAATCTGCCCGTATTTCAGCTTCGGGCAGAGGCTTTGGTTGCTCGCCATAAAAGAGTATGACTTTACTTGACTTTGTGATATCGGGCTTCTTAGGAGTAGTGGATGCAGCTTTTTGCTCTTTATCCTGCCCTTTCTTACGACGGCGGTTTGAATTATTTGTCGGCTGACGTTGATATGTCAGCATTGTTGGTTCATCCTCAGCTTGTTTGGCATCATCATTTGGAGGGATTTGTAGCTCCTTTGGTGGAGGTCTGGATACCATATTGCAGACATGGTGATTGAGGATTGAATCCAACTCCCTTATGGTGATTTCACGATTTCCATATATGGATTTCAATCGAGCTGAGAGATGATGCTCTCCTTCATCTAGGGCTTCTACTTGTAGTCGATAGAGCAGATCCCGAAGCCGGATTTTCCTCTCAAGCTCGCCCCATGGGATATATTGATTAAGAGTGGGTTTATCAGAAGGCCTAGGAGGTATGTATTCTTCCAGCTCATCAATTAGCTTCTGGAGTGTCTGAAGAGGCGTAAGTATTTGAGGCACCTCTGCAGCAGCATCACACTCCTTTTGCCTTTTCATTTTTCATTTTTTGTTTTTTCTTCTATTCTTTTCTTTATTTCTGATCTGCAGAGCTTCGAGTGAGCTTATAACTTCCTGGTCTGAACATGGCTTAAGGATACTCCTTTTACTAGGGTCATTCTTTATTGTAGATTTCTTGGGTTTCTTGTGGTTACTCGATTTTCGAGGACCCACGGTGACCCAGCCATCTTCTGATGCTCGTGACTCAAAGGTTGCATTGATTGATTCTTCAATAATTGAAGGTGGGAGTTGGTAGTAATCATCCACGAACTCCTCAGCTTGCTGCGAGATTGGTTCCGCGGCAGCTTCTTCTGATATCCCATTTCTATATTGAAAAAGACCCATTTTGAATTGGTCTTCTTCAGCTTTGCTTCTATATTGTCCATAGCCCAGTTGATGATGATAATATTCACATATCTCTGGATAAAAAGCTTGAAATTCCAGACTTGGATCATATGTTTGTTGTGACACTTCATTTGTTGGTGCCAAGGAGTTCTCATATTGATCAATCTTTCCTTCTCGGATATGAGTTTCGATCAGATCATGGAGCTCCAGGCAATCATTGGTGGGATGCATGACCATGGAATGGTATTCACAGTATTCATGCATCTCTTCTTCACTTGTGAAAATGTAAGGTGTTGGCAGAAATACCTGAATTAGCTCTTGCCTTTTGAAATTGTCAAAGATGAGCTTGGTATTCTTTATATCAAATGAGCATCGTTGTAGAGGACGCGCATTTGTATACCATTGACTGGATAAATATGGATTTTGAAGCTCCTCCTCTGTTGACTGGGGAAGGCCAGAGAATGATGTTGCATTAATGACGTTCACCGAGTAGGATCCAGGATTAGCTGATCTATTTAGTGGTTGTTGAGTATGAGGTTGTGGAGGATTGACCTGATGGATGCCCAGGTCAATTAACCCCTGTCCGATTAGCCTTTGGACATCATCTTTAAATCTTGTGCAGTTTTCAATGCTATGACCCATCACTTAATGATAAGGGCAATAATTGGCTAATATTTCTGCAGGAGCTGAATAGTTCATCAATCCGGATTGAAGGCATAACCGGAAGAGCGGAAAAGTTTGGTGCCGAGGGAAAGAATATAATCTTGCCGACTCGACAGGAGTTGAAGGCCCTTTAGATAGCCATCCAATTGAGTCTGCATATGGCGACATAGGAGGCGGCTCTGGATATATTTGTGCATGCATAGGAATGATTTGTGGAGTGCTGTGTACTTGAGCAGGAGTATCCTGACGTCTTTCCACGCTTTGCACAATTTGGCGCAATTCTTGCTGGCCTTGTTGGAGTCGTAGGATTTGCCTTTGGACTCTCCTTATTATTCTATGTGGATCATGCCTTGATCTTGGTGGAGAATTGAGCTCCTGAATTATCTTGAGGAGGATCACATGGGGGATCTACCTCATTATGATTTGCAAGTTATGTCATATGTATAACATTAACGGATTGCCCTGGTCGATCCCAAGCATGAGGCTGAGGAGGGTCGATCAGACCATTTTGCATAGATATGAGGCCTCCTTGGATCATTTTCTGGACCTCATTTTTGAAGACATAACTGTAACGTCGCGTGCTTTTCGGATCCATGCGGATCATGTGCATTGTGGTTGTGGCGGCCGTTGTGAGGCCAGTGTGAGTTGGGTGTGTGGAATGCATGGTGTGATTGCGTGGCTTGAGCAGGTGAAGAGCAGGGTAGGTCCTGAATTGGAATAAGACCTGCTGCTGTTCTGTCTGAGTTGGCGGCCAAGGGGTGGTCGTTGACTGTTGGCGTCCAGGTTCATGGACGTTTACATCATGAACTTGGCGGCAGTAGTTGTGGACGTTTAGTCTGGCGGTGCATGTAGGCGACAAGGGGGTTGATGCCAACCTGTCGGTTCAGCAGGTTATATGTTCACCCGAGGGTAGCTCTCTCAGCTCACCCTCTCTCCCTGTTGCCCCAGCTTCGCGCCCTGGTGTTTCTGAAGGTTCTAACAGGTATCGAGGAGTGGCTGGTCGATCGTGGGACGCGCGGCGTCGCCGAATTGCGCGAGGAAACGTCGCGGCGTGGTGCAATTCGCGTGGGAGCTCGCGGAGGGCTCGGCGTGAACCGGGGGAATTGCAGGAGATTCTAACGCGTTCTGAGGTAGGGGACGAACCCTGGTAGCTCCGTAGAAACATTAAAACACATCATAACTACTTGAACCAGCATGATAATCCATGTTTGGATAGAGTTGCACCATGCGGGATAATGGGTGGTTTGTGTGATTTAATGTTCAGAGCATGTTTTAGTGGGTTGTATTGGGTTCTATCATGCTAGAGGAATAGCATTTACAAGTTTTTCTGTAATAAGAATGAGTGGAAAACCCGTAGGACCGGATTAGGGTTTCTGCAGGGTTTAAGGCCGGGGAACTTGGCGTCAACATCGTTTGCCGCCAAGATCTTCAGCCAGGAGGTCGACGGCCATGTACCTTGCCGTCTACTTCCTGTAAGCGGCAATCGATGTGGCCGCCTACTCCTACATGAACAGAAATGGCTATTTATGGTGTTTTATCGATAATGCATGCGTGGTATCATACGAGGTGCACTAAGTGCACATGGTTCTCGTGTTTAGCATACAAGATATGCTGTTAAGTGTTTACTTCGGTGACTGCGCGTTGTGTACGCGAGTCAGTTGGGTTCACGTGTAGTGGACCAGTGGTTACTTGTGGTTTACGTGAGGTTTCACGTGGTTTGTGTGTGACGTGCACGTGGTTTTGTGTACGTGATGAGTAGTACGACGCCTACCGTGGTTACCTCTCCAGTTGGGTGCCCCAGGTTCTTTGTGAGCCAGGCTGTTAGCTTGGGGCCTTGTCCCGGTACTTGTGTTGTACCGTTGAGGTCTGTGTCGTCTGACCTGGACACCCTCACTCTTGTGTTAGAGTTGTACGTCCGACTGAGGGAAAGACGACAGTGGGACAGTGACAGTTGTGGTTGTTTTAGTCACTTGTAGCGCGCTCGTAGTTGGGTGTACGGACACCAGTAGACGTACTGGACCCCAGCTAGTCCTTTTCCAGTGCCTCACTCTAGCGAGCCCAGGCCAGGGTCTCTGGAGGTGCCAGGCATGGGCCTGTGACCGTGTGGTCTGCAGGTTGTGGTGTTTTAGTTGGTCTCCACAGTTGTTTGGCCTTTTTACGTGGAGCGGCAGCTGGACCTTTCGTCCGTGGCTGCGAGACTGAGAGGTGGACCTGTGTTAGTTTGTCCGAGTCAGTTTCTGGTGTCGCGAACCAGTTTACGTGGCTCGTGTTGGCTGTCTCTACTTTGGCTTGTACACCTGTTTGGGTTTGCCGTTTAGTTACTACAGTTGTTTCTCATAGTCGACAGACGGTGAGTACTTTTACAGCTTTACTTACCTGCTTAGCTGTTTTATATGTTATTGGTACTGTTTACTGTTTTGCACCTGTGGTTTGTGGTTTGTTCGGCTTTGGGGGAGTTCCCTACTGAGCCAGTGACTAGAGAGGCTCACCCCTACCCCCACAGGTGAGGGCGAGGAGGACGTTTCCCGTCCGACGTCCAGTTCTGGGCCGCGTCGTAGCGGAGCAGGGTCAGTACCTCCAGCGGAGTAGTACTCAGCAGTGTAGCCTTGTAGTTTTGTAGCTGTTTACTTTCTTTTGTTGTACCTCGGGGTATGCCCCCAGGCTCTTGTGCACATTTTCAGTTTTAATGGAATACGGCTATGTAAATTGTGAAAAATTAATATGAAATGTGGTGTGTTCCTTTATGTTTACACGGACTGTGGTTTGGTATCCCTTGCGAGGCTTTGGCCCGTTCGCGGGAGGCGGACTCGGATCAGGTGCGTTATTAGTTTAACGAGCTTGGCCGAGGCGTTCCGTCACAATAACAATCTTCAACTGGATGCCCCACCATACGGTGATACGGGCAATAATTAGGTTGATTGACTTTGCTGACATCAGCCGGCTTCTTTGGTTCTGGCAGTGATATCAATTGGTTGTCGAGGCAGAGATCGAAGAGCTTCTTAGTATGCTCCTTTTTGAAGGAATAGGGAGTCTTCATGCGCTCCGCCAATGATGGCGCTGGAGCTTTAGCTTCTGATTTCTTCTTTGGGACAGGAGGGATTATTACCCCCTTTGCTTCATTATCTGGTGAGAAGTCAACAACATTGACCTCTTTTGCTGGCTGCTTGCGCTCTTTGGGGAGCTTGCCTTTATAAGATGTATGAGCCATTTGTTTGGCTAGGAACATCTCAATTTCTGCTACTGCAGTATTTAATTGGTCGAAACTCTTGATATTTCTTCCCAGGAGTTTCTCATTGATTGTTGGTATGAGGCCTTTCCGGCAAATAGGAACTGCATCTTCTTGAGTGGGAGGGTTGTTGCATTTCATGCTAAACTCCCTCCACCTTTTGATGAAGTCAATTGCCGATTCCCCTTTGTTTTGTTTAAGGGAACATAACTCGAGAGAGACCTTCCTTTCAACCATTTGGAATCGGTCGAGGAACTTTCTTTGCATATCTATCCAACCAGCAACTGAGTCGGGCTTGAGACTGGAATACCATTGAAATGCAACTCCAGTCAAGGAAGTTGCGAAATATTTGAGAAGATATGACTCGTCGGTGGCGAGCTCGCCCATGGCAATAGTATAATGTGTCAGATGTTCTTGTGGAGACCCATGTCCATCGAACTTTGGTAGTTTCGGGACTTTGGGACAAGTCTCTGGCAGCTTCTTGAATTGATGGTGTACCGAATATGGTACATAATATAAATCTGCCACCTGAATGCCTTCGCTCTGCTGAGCGAACATATCTTGAATGATCTTCAGTATTTCATGCCTTTGTATGGCGGCACCTAGAACTGCTTCTGTTTGAGGAAGCACAATATTGGACGGGTCAATGATATCCTGACCCGTAATTTGAGGAGGAAGACCAGTTGTAGAAGCCGCTGGCTGATTTGCTGGAGCAACCCCATCTGGATGTTGACTTTGTTGTTGATGTTGAGTGGAGATTGGCTCCACAGAATGCCGAAGGCTTGAACTTGCCAGTTGCCTCATTTCATTTAGGAGCAAGGCCATTTGAGATTGGCATTGCTGGATCACTTGATATTTGTCGTCATCCGACATCGCCTGGAAATTTTCCCTTGTCGGCAGGTCGATGACGGGATTGATATTTGAAGTTGAAGGCCCACCTTCTTCGATTTGAATATTTGTTTCTTCGAAGAAGGGGATTTGAATTCCCTCATGTTGAATATCAATACGAGGGAGAACTTGACCAGGTGCTTCAGCTTGTCCGCCGGGCTGGCGGTTTCTTCTGGCAAATTGCCTGATGGCTTCAGCAGGATTATTTGAAGTGGCTTCAGCGAGTTGTTCAGCTGGTTCGCCAGAGTCATTCCCAGTAGCATAGCATGAGAATATTATAAGCTTGGGTTTTTCCTCAGCTGCCCAAGTAACACGTCGTCTTTTTGACGGACGGGTACTGGCATTAGGAATTGCCCCCAGCCTATCAAATACTGAGATTCGCGGTATACGGTGAGAGACCGATGCGCGGTATTTAGGTTGTTGAGTTGGATTTTCTTTAACTACCCGGATATTGTCCGGGCCTTGGGGAGTATAACTGGATCCCTTGTATATTCCTTTTCTTTTTTGTCTTTGATGGTACTTGGGTTCAGCATATTGACGAGAAGCCTGTTTGATATTGCTTCTCTTGCTGAACGTTGTTGGTGTAGTTGCTTGCATCTTTCTGAGCTTCTGAGCCTCCTTTTTGGGAACCCAGATTTGTTTGAGCTTGGGTGAATGCCGGGTGCCTTGTTTGACACCGGCTTTCTTCTTGGGAACTTCTTGTTCTCCTCGAAACCACCGCAGAGCTGAGAAGCGATTCGAGGTCAGAATTGTTGGGACATACCTATCACGTGGTATGATAGGTTGGCTTCCATCAATCCGCACCCGCAGACCTCCGATCATGATGGACTTGCCGGATCTTGAGGTAGCAGCAAGTGGCCTTTTGCTTTTGTAATTTTGTTTTGCCCCCGTTGTGAAGAGACGAGAGCTATGATTTGGGAGGAAAATGTTTGGACCGAGAATTTGGGTGTCCTGCTGATCTTCTTTGTTGGTTTGTTGGAGGGAAGCTTTTGAGCAGGGTCCTCCTCTTGATGAGCCGGAACCACCCCTAGGAAGTAAGGGGATCCGACAACTGCTGGAAAATCTCCGAATACGATCAAAGTTGCCAGGTAGCCAAACCTGGCATGGTTGTTGACGACGAGCGGTCCATAAGTGACGGCCATCTCCAACGATTTGGGATTTACTTTTCTTCGCCCAGGTACCTTTGAGGTGCCTCCATGGAGTATCTTCACGGAGTACCTTCACGGAGTACTATCAGGAGAAATCATCAATATTAGGATTTTTATGAAGAAAGATGCATATATCTGGCCCTTTTGCTATGAATGGTGAGAAGGGGTCCCACCGGGCGTGCCAGTTGTGGACACGGGATTTTTTCTCCTTTCCATTTATGTTTGAAGTGTTTGTTCATTTATCTATATTTTGACTTTGTATTGCGGGGCGTGCCAGCCTGCCTGCCAGGCAGAAGTAAGGGTCTGCGCAATGCAGAGAACGAATTTTTGTATATCCATGAAACGGATGAGTGCGTCGTGTTTTGATCTGAACTTCTTTGATTCCGTGCCTTTTAATTATCAGGCGATTGGGGTGGCGTGTGCTGGACCCCTGTCTCCATCGATCGGAATCGATGTTACATTTACATCGAGTTAAAAGCCTTAGGTGTCGTATTAACACCAGTTTCAACCCGAATACCATTTCATAGCATGGGCGAGAATATATGCATCTGTAAGAAATTCCAAGACAACATTTTTGCTTTGTTTATTTTGAACAGAATGAGTCTAAGTTTGAAAATAGGGTTGTCTTTTTTAAAAGAGTATGAGTTTCCTTTGTGAAACTTGTCATGTAGCTTGCAATGGGCAGGAACATGCCTGTATTAGCGAAATTATCTTCTGAGTATATACTCGTCTCCAGGGACAAGATCTCTGTTGAAATGTATGCATATAAACACATAGTTATGAACGTACGAGTAAATTTTGGGACGGAATTTCTGTTTAGATGGAGTGTCCTTGAGGAAATATATGCATAAGATTGTACTTACATGGATATGTTCTCGGGTAGAACCCCTGCGTGGACAGAGTTCAACTCAGGAATCATATCCGTATGAACATAGACTCACGATTATATGAGTATGTATTTGAGGAGAATTTCTGTTTAGACATGGTTTCCTCAATAAAACATATGCATATAAGCACGAGATTATGATCATACAAATATGCTCTTGAGCAGAATCCCTGCTTGAGCAAGGTCTCCTTGAAGAAATATATACATGTGAGTACAGGGCATCTAAATGTCCGTACCCATAGAGTCTTGCTCCATATGGAGGCATTTAGAGCACAACATACAAGGGTATTTAAATACCTTATGTCTATAGAGACTTGCTCGATATGAACAGTATTTAAATCCCAGAAAATCCCCACAGAGACTTGCTCGATGTGGGGATATGAAATATACCAAGATACAAATATACAAGGGTGTTGTGCTTATATGGATATGTTCTCGGGTAGAACCTCCACGTGAGCAGAGTCCCTTTTAAGAATCATATGCATATGATCATAAGGTCATAATTATATGGATATGTATTTGAGCAGAATTTCTGTTTATACAGAGTTTTCTCAAGAAAACATATGCATATAAGCACGAGATTAGGATCTTATGAATATGTTCTTGAGCAGAAGTCTCCTCGAAGAAACATATACATACAAGAACAAACGGCATCTAAATGCACATGCCCATAGAGACTTGCTCGATATGGAGGCATTTAGAGCACAAACATACAAGGGTATTTAAATACCACATGTTCATAGAGACTTGCTCGATATGAACAGTATTTAAATCCCGGAAAATCTCCACAGAGACTTGCTCGATGTGGGGATATGAAATATACTATGGAACTTTGGCGGAACACTCCATGGAGGGGGTGAGGGGATGTCGATGTCGTATACGATGGCGATCTTTCGCTTTCTTCTGCGCTATTGAACACTCCTCACTCCCTATTGAGCCAGAGATGAACAAATACCTTCACGCCAAATCAAAAGATTGGAAGAAGAACACTCTTGCTATTTCTTTCAAAACAAGAGGAGGGGTTTACAAGGCTTTGGGGGACTGGTTTACAAGGCTTTTTGGGGGTTGCAAACAGCAGGGATTTTGGGGGACTGGTCGGCCAGCATATGGGGGTTTTTCCCTCTCTTCAGATGGAAGGGGTGCCTCCCCTTTTATAGGGGAGGGCCTCTTCTCCCCTTGCTGCATGGCAGCAGAAGAATGAGAGGGGGAGAGGCCACTGTTCGGTTGGGGGGGAGTTCCCCCTCAACCGGTTTAATATTAAACAGGTTGGGGGGAGCGCCTCCCCCCAACCTGTTTTAATATTAAAACGGTTGGGGGGAGGCTTCCCCTCCAACCGGTTTTACATAAAACTGGTTGGAGGGGAGCACCCCTAACCGGTTTAACATAAAAAAGGTTGGGGGGTCTCCTCCTCCCAACCGGTTTTTATATAAAACCGGTTGGAGGGGGTGTACCCTCAACCGGTTTTAAAAAAGGGGGGAAAAAAAAGAAAAAATAAAAGGTTGGAGGGGGAGCCTCCAACCTGTTTAATATTAAACAGGTATTAAACAGGTTGGAGCCCTCCAACCGGCCTCATATCCTCCCCCATTCCCTTTAAACCAAGGGAGGGATTCAAATGGGAGGAGGTTTTGCCTATAAATAGGCCATACATGCCCTATTTGAGGGGTGCCCAATTTGCTGAAATCTCGCTTCTTTGCTCGGAGTTTTGCTTGGCGAAGAGTTGTATTTGCACCCTTGGAGCTTCTGTCGCCAACCTATTCTTGTGCTTGTACTTGTACTTGTACTTCATACTTGGTCTTTATGGACCTCGTACTGTCGGACTTCTTCCGTGCATTTGTATCTCACAATTGGTCTTTATGGACCTTGTGCTGCCGGATTTCTTCCGTGCTGTATTGTACTTGTACTTGTCACTTGGCCTTTATAGACCTCATGCTGCTGGATTTTTCTTTCATGGTGTATTTGTCCTTCAGTGTTTAGTGCAAGGCATTAATCTCTTCCGATTTGTTCGGAGACTTAATGCGATTTGAAGATCTCTTTGTTTATCTTTGAAGGAAAATACCCAGAATGCTGTCTGTAACTTTTTTGGGGTTCAACAGGGTATCACCAAGAGTCAATTTCATGTAGCTATGGGCAAGCTGTGCATGCGGGACAATCTATGCTCAGCTGAGGGGGAGTGTAAGGGATAAGAAGGGGTGCTGGTTCATTACCAGGATCCGGTTAACTTAAATTCTTTTGTTTTCTTCTTTATTTACCTCTAGTTCTTATTTACTTGTAACAGGGGCAATATTGTCTTATTCCTTGGTGTTTTACCCTAATAGAATGTAGAGAGGGTGGTGGCTGTGCAGGGAAACAGATTGCACCTCTCCCTTGCACAACTCTCTCTCTCTCTCTCTCTCTCTCTCCCTCTCCTCCGTCTTTTCTGTATCCTCTTCTCTTCTTCTCTAGCCATGTGAATCAAGGAAATCTTTAAAGGCCTCCAAAGGAATAAGACCCACCCCTCCAAAGGAAGATTGCTTGTAAGTGCTTGCAGATAAATGGTATAGTGCCAGGCGAAGTATAAGGTATGCTGCAGTGGTGGAGCAATTTTAGACCTCCTTCTGCTCACAAGCATGTATGGATTTCTGTTCTAGCGGCCATGTGGTAGATCAATTTGGAAATACAAAAAAAAAGAGAAGATTTAGGAGTGATTTCTCATCCATTTATGATTTAACTCATTTATGGGACAGGTCTCAGATGCTTCCAAGACTGGCATGACCATCTTGAGGAGAATGATGGATACAGACTGGCAGAACTTTCTATTAGCTTGGTAGGGGTCAATTGGGTCTAATACCGACTGGTTTTCTTGTATTCTTTCCTTTTTTATCTGTTCTGCCCCATGTCATTCTCTCATGGGGGCTCTCTGTACTGTTTTATTCTTCTTAATGTACTCTTGGTTATGGCTATGGTTGCCTTCAGAGAAAAAAGAGAGAGAATTTCAGCTATCTTGTAATTTTTCATTATTTTTCGACTGACAAGCATTATTTCCTTTGCATTTCTGCCATGTCCTTGTAAATTATTTATTTGTGACTGCAACTAAATTTTTAGTTTCGTTCTTTCTGAAGTATATCTATCTGTTTTCCATCAGTGATGCCCATACTGCTGGCCTAGTAAAGTACCGTGATCCATATCCATTTGGTGTGGATCCCAGCTGGCGTGGAAGCCGTTCAGAACTACCCTTTCTGAACTCTCTGAAAATGAAAATGTCTATTTTGATTGGTATTTCACAAATGAATGTAGGAATTATATTAAGTTATTTCAATGCAAAGTTCTTCAGAAGTTCCCTCGATGTACGGTATGTCTCTCCCCATTAATATTCTGCAAGTTGTTGTGTTCTTTCATAGATCTTACGAATGTAATCAATTGGTATTCAGGTATCAGTTTATACCACAGATGATCTTTCTAAACAGCCTCTTTGGTTATCTAGCACTACTCATTGTCGTCAAGTGGTGCACAGGTTCCCAAGCCGATTTATATCATGTAATGATTTACATGTTCCTCAGTCCCACTGATGATCTTGGAGAAAACCAATTGTTTTGGGGTCAGAGACCACTTCAGGTACTGTTCTGCACTTTAACCTCTGTCCGGCTCCTCTCTGATCATGTGTGTTAAGGGAGGTGCATTTACAACTCGCTTCTTTGCATGTTCCTCTTCTTCTCCTTGGAGATGAATTATACCAGATACTTGTTGCAGATTCTGTTACTGCTGTTGGCAATTGTAGCTGTTCCTTGGATGCTTTTTCCTAAACCCTTTATCCTAAGGAAGCGTCATACTGAGGTAAATTAGATTGTTAGTCATTCTAGTTTATGTACAGTTCCGCTCTGTTCTTTGACACTGATGTCTTGCATCAATGCTTCATTCTTTATGTATATCTTGGAACCAATTACGAAAAACGGTTGCTTAATGATCAGCTTTCTCAAAAAGTCCCGACTTCCCAGCTATTCACTTTTTTGCTGATGTTTCATGTTTGAATATTTAGTTATGAAAAAGCAAAATGGAATAACTCAATGGTTGATGCCAATGATTGTTTTCAACAGATTCCTCTTGCATATATGCTCACACATACATATGGCCTTTTCCCTATACTTACAAGCCAAATTGCCCCCTGAGCCACCATTGCTCTTCTTTTTACTTATATAGAGTTTGCTCTGACCGATCCTGTGGGTTTTTGTTTCAGCGATTTCAAGGGCGTACATATGGCATGCTTGGTACCTCTGAGATTGATCTTGATGTTGAACCAGATTCTGCAAGGCAGCATGTTGAGGACTTCAACTTCAGTGAGATATTTGTACATCAAATGATACATTCCATTGAGTTCATACTGGGCGCAGTGTCGAACACAGCATCGTATCTTAGGCTTTGGGCTCTGAGGTTGTTGCTTTGTTTCCCTTTCACACTGGGTTTCCCCATGGACATAATAGTTTGCTTCAGTTATGCTTCCATGTCTTGAAATGCTCAATTCACTCACTTTTCCTCTGTATGACGCTCAGCTTGGCCCACTCTGAATTGTCAACGGTTTTCTATGAGAAGGTTCTCCTGCTTGCATGGGGGTAAGTTCTTGTGCCTTGATTTTGCTTTATGGTAGTTTAATTGGGCTGCATCTGTTTCATCACCATGTCAACACTGATCATCAACTATTTCATATGCTTTTCTGCTTAGTTAAAGAGCCTATGAAGAGACGATTGCAATCATTGCAACATAGAGCAAAACTCCATTGACTTTGCATAGTCTTGTGGATTTTATCCAATTTTATAGAGATTTGAGCATACTTTGCTGCTGGCGGGGTGTTAGGCCATCGCCGAATAGTAAGGATTAGGAAGAGGCATGACTCATTCTTTAAAAAAGGAAATTCAATTCTCATTTTTAAATCAGTTTGATGATGGAGAGGTGCTTAGGATAGGGATGGATTTGTGAATGAAATGAGTTTTTGGTGGCATTCTAGGCATAAAATCTTGGTGTTGATTTAACACTAATTGATGGAGGAGAATGTGTGCAGAAGAGGGCATTCGTATTTTTTGTTGATTGAATTCGAAAGGAAATGATTGTAATCTTATTCCAAGAATAGTAAGGGAGGACATCCTTTTCTGCATCATATTTCATCAATTCTGTGTATGTCTGGGAATTCATAAGAAGTTAAACTTTTTTTTTTGGCAGATCATAAGAAGGTAAACTGCTTGTGTAAAGTTCCTTTGTGCATCATATCATCAATTCTGAACCTTATTCTATGATTGCAATTGCTCTTATGGTAACAGGTATGAGAATATTGTCGTCCGGCTTTTGGGGCTCGCCGTCTTTGCCTTTGCCACTGCATTCATTCTTCTGATGATGGAAACCCTCAGTGCCTTCCTTCATGCATTGCGTCTCCACTGGGTCGAATTCCAGGGAAAATTCTACCACGGCGATGGCTACAAATTTAGGCCGTTCTCATTTACCACCTTATCTAATGAGGACGACTAACTGGAGGACACGCCGGTCAAAATTATCTTTGTTTGTCAACAGGAACTGCTGTGAGAAAGTATGGAAAAGAACAACAGGGAACACAGAGAACATTAGATTCATGTAGCCCAACCAGAAAGAGCATTCATAGCAGCAGCTGCTTTGAGTCCAGGTTGCGGACTTGCAGAATCTTCGAATTGCCATGCATGACTTATCATGCCACCAGAGAGGTAATAGTTACTTTTTTTTGTAAATTCTTAGGATATTAGAGTCGCTTTTGTAAAGAGGAACAGTGCCTCGATACCACACAAGTTTCCCCTTACCATAGCCCTAGGGAGAAGCTGATTCATGATTACAACAGCAACTATGGGATTTTTGTTGAAGAAGAGATGAAATCATTTTTTGAAGAAAAATTTTCAATAATTTTTCTCCGAAGTAGAAAAACCTTCCTCATGGCAGACAATGTAGGAACTATGATATGGAATTGAATGCAATCTGTAACATGCCCCTATTATTGTATCAGTAACATGTTGCCATGTTGGTAACCTGATTCTTTGCAGTTTTTCTTTTTTTTTTTCCCGTTGTTTCCTTTTCCTTTTTTGTTTTTACCTTGTTGAAAGTGCTCCTGTGTTGCTGCTCAGGAGACGAGGAAGAGCAAATCCCACCAAAAACAAACACCAATATATAGACGAATTTCTATGTTCAACACTCTTCCCCAAAAGGGCTACACACAAATCCACTGTCTAGAATAAGATGTGGAACAGGATCCAGGTTTCATATTTTTACTTTGATAATATGGAATAGGTTGGGATTTAAGTTCCTATCAGATGAATATAGATACATTTCTGATCCCTGTTCTAGGAAATTGCAAGAATACGCATTCAAGAACATATTTAAGGCAGTTTTTTGCAGTTTTTCATGTAAAAATGCTATACTTAACGGATGAGAACACTTAGGAAGACTAACTACACTTGCATAAATGTAGTAAGTGCAATATGTATAGGATGTTAGCTCATGTGGTATCTAACATGTTGCCGCATGGGTTGCCACCTTAACAAATAGGGAGTAGTGGGCGGCGGTGGCGGCCTACGGTCGACAACGAATCTAAAATCACTATTTTGGAGCTCAAATTTATATTTTGGAGACAGCTTATATTTTGCAGCCCAAAATCTTTGTTTTGAAATCAAAATTATTATTAAAATTCAGTCAATATTTTTGAACCTTAAGAGTATATTTTGGAGTCCAAATTTGTATTTTAGAGACAAAGTAAATATTTTGGAGTCTATGTATTTTGGAGTCTAAATATTAAAAATCTAATCAATATTTTTAAATCTCAAGGTTAGTATTTTGGAGCCTAATGTTTATATTTTGGAGTCCAGTGTATTATGGAGCCCAAATATTGAAAGCCCTGTTAATATTTTTAAACTCTTATGGGTAGTACCGTGGAGCTCAAGATTTATATTTTGGAGCTTAATATTTATATTTTAGAGCTTAAATTTTACATTTGGAGTTCAATCATTGACGGCCGTCAGTCACTGCTGTTGGCCCCTAGTCGCTGTCGTCAGTTACCGACCGTCGATTGTTGGTCGCTGTCGCCCCCTTCTACTTTTTATTTGCCAAGATAGCAACCCATGTGATGTCATGTTAGATGTCACATGGGTGCCACCTTACTATATTTGTAATTGTATTAAACTTTTCTCTAACACATAATTTAGACAAATATTTTGTTAGCCAAATTAAATTTTGAATGGGAATTCAAACACTAATTTTATATCTATATATATTACTAAAACACAGTTTGACTTTGTCAATATAGAGTGTTACATGGCACAAATAAAACTCATCATCTAAATTTAACTCTTTTTTTCTCTCTCTTCCCTCCCTCTGTGATATCTCTCTTCTCCACATAAAAATCAACTCTCTCTCTCTTTTCCCTCCTCCTTCTCCACCTCACTCCTCATAGAAACCACTCTTACATGGACTCCTCCATTTCTCTCCAAAAATTAAATTACTTATTTATTTTAAAATATCATAATATATAATGTTAAAAAATATTTATTCAAAACTAAAAAACATCATGGCATGGCATATGACTATTTTACTATTAAAATTGAGACTGAAATATAAATATATATATATATATATTAAGAAATTAACTCTACATATTTTATTTAAAAAATTATTTTGATTCTGTAGCCTATTTAAAATAAATATTTATATAAATCTTAAAACTTGCCATGCAACTTACGGGTATGTAGCTAGTATAATCTTATGTAGTTCTTCGAACAGCCAATCCTCTCATATTAAACTTGTCGAACTCTTCACCTTACTAGAGCCTTGAGTGGTATAGATCTCTCTCTCTCTCTTGGGGGCGGGGGGTATTGATTGTGTAACTTAAATTTTATTCTCATGATTATACATTTTCTTAAGACTGAACCCAAGATTTCCTCATAAATGAGGAAAACTTTGTGCATCTAAGTTGTAAACTTAGCATTTTTCTTTCTGTTATATTGTACAGCCGTTGCAAAAAAGCTCTCCCCAAAGTACGTCTCCACAACCAGCACAAGTTTGCCTATTAACTATATGAGAATAGGCGCATATAACAAGTTGCTTTGTAGAAGAGGAATTCCCCAAGCCACTGCGACTTCCATTATTACGAGTGAATTTGCACTTTTCAAATATCCTCGTCACGTTTAATTATAGGACCTGAAACAGTCATTAGACCTGAACACTACTGACTACTTCTATGGACTGTCAGAAAGACCTCTCATTATAGTCAGTCATATATCCAAATACTTCCAATTATTAGTTATATCATTGAAATGTAGGTATGTCATTGAAATTTTGAACTTGCCCTTAAATTAGAGGTCATAAGGATATGATGATAACACACATCCTAGTGACGTTTTTGAACCTCTTTTTATGAACATATATAAGAAATCATAAGTGAACTTATTCGGACATATCAAGTGTACTTTCGACAATTAACAAAATGAGGGGCATATATATATATGATAATTTAAGAGGATACATATGCAAAAAGGGGAAGAAAAAAAACCAAGACCTATGTCCTCCATCAACTTGCCAACTGACCCAATCTTATCATGAGGTTCTCTTTCTTCGACATTGCGAAGGCTTCTGACAAGCCAACTCTTAAGAAAGGAGGCCTCTCTTCCCAGCAATAGGAAACGCTTACAATCGGTTTGGAGTCTGGACAGGTAGTTTTCATCTAAAATTATTTGGAGAACGAAGTAAGTGCGGTAAGTTATGACATAGCAGTTGGTATAATATTATGTTGGATACCGCAGATTGGTAGATAGTAATAGATAATGATTGTTGACAGCAGCGGCGGGCTCTATAGTCACTATTTTGGAGTTCGAAAATCATTATTTATGGGTTTAAGTACCATTTTGTAATTTAAAATTATTATTTATGAGTTTAAATTAGAGTAAATTAATTAGAAGTCTCTGACTGTAATAGGGAGGTCCTTACTGTAACAGGATTTAACATATACTGTAACAGGTGATAACACTTATTGTAATGAGTTACAGCTCTGTTAGGGACTAACAAATAAGTCAAAAATCTGATAGGGACTCTTAATTAATTTACTCTTTAAATTATTATTAAAAACTTAGTGAATATTTTTAAATTTTAAGAGTAGTATTTTGAATCCAAAGATAATATTTTATGAGTCTAAAGATAATATTTTTGAACTTGCCGGCCATTACCACTTTCGATTGCTGCCCCCATTGACCGCCGCCATCCGTTGTTGTTTGTCAATTCACATGGTGTCCAACATAGAGCCACACATGTGTCATGTCATGATTTACTATACTTGCAAGTGCAGTAAGTTTTTTTCCAATTATTTGTCACTCTTACATGTTATTTATCATTTTTAATAATAGATTTTTCACTTATTAGTCCCTAAAATAAACATATTTCTTATTAATACCTCAAATACAACTATTAATGTTTTAATCTCTTAAATCTTCATACTCTTGTGTAAGAGCCCATCTAGTATGCAAATATATATGTTAAAAAAAATAGTAGAGTATATTCCATCAGGAGATAATAGTGGGATGGAAATGCCTAAAATATTCTATTTTATTTGATTTCTCTTAAAAAATGGTAGAAATTCCCATTGGCTCCCATCCTCCCCCATCTGTCCCCTTCTTCCTTGAGACCGACGGCTCCGCTCGACATCACTAGCATCTATGATGTCAATTGTTAGCGCTTTTGCATCCATACCCTCCCTCCACCCACAATTTGAATCCCAAAACCAATAACACTCTTAGCACCGACCCCATCTTTTTAAACGTCACTGATAACTCTAATATTAGTGCGGGACAAAAACCCCACTATCAGAGAAAGAGAGAGAGAGGTGGGGAAAGGGAGGAGGTAGGGGAACCGAAATCCCCTCCGGCATCCCTTGTGCATGGGAGATGGGAGAGAATGAAAAGAGGGGGGGGGGGGGGGGGGGGGGGGCAGGGCCATGAGGGAAACAGAGGAAAGGAGGGAGGGGGCAATGAGGCTAAGCTCAACTTGTCAACACCACCGTCACCTACATCATTGGCACCACCACGCCTTCTTCTATGACATTGACAACACCAAATGGCCTTTCGGTATCAGATCAAAGGTGTCTGTGCAACACCCCATATAAGAATATGTTAAATAGACTAAATCAATAAACTACCAACAACTCGGACTAATCATTTATTGCAACACTCCATATAAGAATATGTTAAATATACTAAATCAACAAACTACCGATAATCGGACTAGTCATTTTCAGGGCTCGAGCAGGAAAAGAACTTTGAAACTAAGCGTGCTCAATTGAGAGTAATCTCAGGATGACATAATTGAACGGCACGATTAATAATGACAATGGCATAGATTCAAGAGTAAATTAATTAGAAGTCCATAACTGTAATATGGAGGTTGTTGCTGTAATAAAACTTAATGTATATTGTAATAAGAGATAACAATTACTGTAATGAGTTACAACTTTGTTATAGATTAAAAAATAAGTTAAATATCTGATATGAACTCCTAATTAATTTGCCTTAGATTCAAGGAACAATAAAATTAGTAGTTGTATTTGACAGACTAATAAAGAAATAGGTTTGTTTACATAGACTAATAAGTAAAAAACCTTTCAACAATTTAGGCCCCTTAAAATAAAAGATATCATATTCCCGTAAGCAAAAGAAGTTTTATGACAGATTAGATGATTATAGAATTTTGAAATCCGTATAGCTTCTCATAGTCAATTATAAGTATAAGAAGAGAAAAAAAAAGGAGGAAAAAGGAAAACCTCACCGGATGATCTCAATCAGACTTTGGCTCTACGATTCCAAAGGCTTCTAAGTGGATATTAAGTAAAACACTAGTACGAGCTTGCTTCTAATTCTGCTTCTGTAAGTTACACAATGGAATGCCGATTAACAACATATGGGAAAGGAAAACGAAACGAGATTAAGATATGAAGTTCAAGAAGAACCTAAAACATTGATGCCGATTCACGAGCAAGTGTAGTCATTTCTCCAATTTGAGCACGGAAAGGGTGGACATATAATTAATCTTCTCCTGTATCTGGTAGGAAAGGGTATCCATTCGTGCAGAAGGAAAAAAAGAAGAAGTAAATGACTAGTCTTATTTGAAAAGGGGGAAAAGAAGAAGAAAAAGAGGAGAAATAATTAATATTATCTAAAGAGAGTAATAAAAATGATGTGGATTGTCTTTTAAATAAATTTATTAGTTGAAAAAAAGAAAAAAAATATTTTTAAAATTTTCAACTGCTAAGATTATTAGAGGTAATCTACATCATTTTTATTACTCTCGTAGAAGAGTATTAAATATTTCTTTAAAAAAAAAGGTGGATAGATTGAGACTCTTTAAAGACAGTTTCAATCAACATAAGAGAAAGGAAAAAAAAACAGTTTTAATTATGATGTTATACTTTTTGCACCTTGATTTTAATTTTTTTGCTCTGTTCAATTGGACTAAATGACTAATGACTTGACTAAAATAGCAATACCTTGCCAAATATTGTGGGCTTCAGTTCATGAGTTGGCCACCCAACCCAATCGTCCTACCTTGATTGATAGCAATGCATGGATACCAGTTCATAAGTCGAAGTCACTTTCATCTAGCTCGAATCATTCGTGGTGGGGCATTTAATCCCGGTACCACTTGGGAGTGTTGATCGGTGGATCGAGCACAGCAACGTTGGATCTACACTGCTATAACAGTGAATTAAGGATGGGTCTCACGTAAGTGAGTCCATATATTAATTTTTCGGTTGTTTATATGTACTTAGTTTTAGACTCCCAATTTCTAAACCATATATATAGTTGTGCCGTGGAAATATATTTACTAAGAATAGGGATCGTCGCGCAACCACGTATCACAGTGACATGGACGTATCGAACCGTGTCAAAAAAAGGGCGGTTTTTGACACGGCAGCCCTCCCTCCCCCGTTTTCGGCAATCCTCATCCCTCTCTGACGGCCTCGGGGGTGGAGAAGGGGGGGGGAGGATTCCAACAGTACAAAATATATCGTATCGATCTAAAAATAATGAGAAAGACTTTGTGCACTTCTCAAAGTGTAAAAATATCATGTCATTTTGCACTTTCCTCCTCCCATTGTTGGAATCAAGGTGCCACATAGATCTCTCTCCTCTTTTCTACCAATGAAAGGGGGAAAGTGTAAGATGACATGACATTTTTACACTTTGAGAAGTGCACAAAATCTTTCTCAAAAATAATTTGAGTTGATGCAGTAAATTGATCCGGTCAACTTTGATTAAGAATATGGCTCAATGTCGTTGCTTGCGTTTGTGCCGAGTTTGACTTGGGCTGGACAGAGCCAGTCACAATCCTTTAAAACAAGGAAGATAGTACAGTGATATTCAGATTTGTGTAGAGTTTGAGAGATCTAAATTTAATGATAAAAGTTTATTGTACTTGTACATTGACTAGACAACAAGTTCATGTGATATTTAACAATTAGATTACCACTTTATCACTCTTCATATGAGAAATGTCACATTACACTAAATACAATAAGCCTTTCTCAAATTTAATTATCATACTTCACTCACGGCATTTTTTTTCTCTCAAGGCTATCAAACACTGAACTCACATTCCGAGAGAATTAAATGTGAGCCAGGTGCCCTCCCGAAAATCAAATCTACGACCTTAGTATCATGAGATAAAGTTTTTACTAGTCAACCTACGCGTTATTTATGTTGTGCGATGCAAGAAAACTTTTATAGGAGAAATAAAAAAAAGATAGACCCATATCACTTAATGAAGATTTTTATCATCTCACTAAAACCAATCTCATGATATTATATAATATGGCTACACTTATTACTGACCACTATTACTCCTTCAGACATATGGATGCAAAAAAACATGATTATGAGTTTATTCTCAATTGTCACATTACAGATTTGTTTGATAACTAGAAAATTTTTGGTAGGTTATTGTTAACAAGTTAGGTAAGTAATTTTGCAGTTTGGAAAGACGGGTGGGTTATCGGCGAGTTACTCCTCCCACCTCAAATAACCCCAATTAACTTATCAGAAGAAAAAGTTTCGAGAATAATTTTGTGCATTTGAGTTGTGCACTTTTTACTTGTATTTATCTATTCTCATTGGATGAGTGCATTATGCCCTCTTTTTATTAGCCAATGAAAACGAAAAAATACAAGTGAAAAGTATATAACTCAAGTGCACTAAATTCTTCTAAAAATTTTCTGATAGACCTACATGCAAGGTTTGTCGTACCGTTCGGATCGACCGTACCGCATTCTCCGTGGGAAGGTACGTACCGTATCGCTGAGGTACGGTGGAAAAATGGCTTGTTTGATTTATTTTTTAAATTTTGTGCTTTGGTTAATATTTAAAATGAGCAAACTTCAAAAGAAGATTCTCCATCCAAACTCAAGATAGACTTTTCATCTCTTCTCATACATGTACTCTTTCTCTCTCCCCTTTCTCTCTCATATCCTCCAGAATTATTAGGGATATCACGTCTTTTACAGCCTAAAAAGGGACTTATATGCTCATGAGATCTTCATCAAAGTTGTTTTATTCTTTTTCAGCTTCATCTTCAAAGTGGAATCACCTCAATTGGTGGCATATGTCTAAAGTTATAGTAGATTATTCTTCACATTCTCTCTCATATCATGATTTACATATACATGATTGTTATATCTTCCACATCTCAAATGAGGGTATATCTCTTCGAAACTTCTTCATGAAAGGTGTTCCCCACGACTTTCTCTATGAGTTCCAACTAAAATCACATCAAATAATATTTATGCTTAAAGATACAATAGATTATTCTTAACATTCTCTCTCATATCGTGATCCAAAAATTAGCAATGAGTGCGGCCTCTCTGCAACCTGAATGAGGGTGATTTAATCTTTGGACTCTTCATGAAAGTTGTTCATGATATGACCAATATATTCCATTAGATCAACACTAAGAATTCGAAAACAGAAACAAAATTGTAACGTCTTAAAATGTATAATAAAATATTAATATGACACTAAAAAATTAAAAGAGATAGTAAATTATACGTAAAATATTATCAATTATATAAAATATAATTATATTTAATTTTAGAATATTTTTATATTATTAATATAATTTTAGTACTATCTTTGATTGTGTACACTTCAACAAGACGACATTCGGTTCCAAAAATAAAGTCAAACTTGAAGTCATCACAATTACTAGAAAAATATATTGATTTTAAAAATATAAAATATCAAAAATTATTGATGCATAGATGTTGAGATTAAGTCAACCTAATGATTTTTGACATAATTTTTATTTGATAAAAAATTAGTTTAAAAAATTAAACTATAATTACTATAATTTGTATCATCTCTTAATTAGTTTATGTTTGAAATTTCATCTCAATTAGACATCATTTAGACCTCTTAAGTGAACACAAGATTTGTCGCGGTACAGCGAATCCTCTGAGCACTTCAACGGAACGATATTTAGTTTCGAAAATAAAGTCAAATTTGAAGTCATCATAATTACTAGAAAAATGTACTAATTCTAAAATATAAATATCATGAGTTATTGATGCATAGATGTTGAGATTAAGTCGACCTAATGATTTTTGAGACAATTTTCACTTGACAAAAAATAATTTAAAAAATTAAACTATAATTACTATAATTTGTATCATCTCTTAATTAGTTTATCTTTGAAATTTCATCTCAATTAGACATCATTTAGACCTCTTAAGTGTACACAAGATTTGTCGCAGTACATCGAACCCTCTGTGCACTTCAACGGAACGATATTTGGTTTCGAAAATAAAGTCAAATCTGAAGTCATCATAATTATTAGAAAAATATATTGATTCTAAAAATATAAGAGTAAATTAATTAGGAGTTCCTGTCAGATTTTTTTCTTATTTGTTAGTCCCTGACAGAGCTGTAACTCATTACAGTAAGTGTTATCACCTGTTACAGTATACGTTAAGTCTTATTACAGTAAGGACCACCCTGTTATAGTCAAGGACTTCTAATTAATTTGCCTAAAATATAAATATCATGAGTTATTGATACATAGATGTTGAGATTAAGTCGACCTAATAATTTTTGGGATAATTTTACTTGACAAAAAATTAATCTAAAAAATTAAACTAAAATTATTATAATTTGTATCATCTATTAATTAACTTATGTTTGAAATTTCATATCAATTAGACATCATTAGATCCCTTAGATGTTGAGATTAAATTGATCAAATGATTTTTGAGACAATTTTTACTTGACAAAAAATTAATTTAAAAAATAAACTAAAATTATTATAATTTGTATCATCGTTTAATTAATATATGTTTAAAATTTCATCTCAATTGGATACTATTTAGATCACTTAAGTACACCGGATATGAGAGAGATATGGAAAAAAAATTAACAAACCAGACTGGTCCGTACCGGACCGAACCGCAACCTGCCGTCGCGGCACACCCGGGTCACCGTGTCTTAACTCGCAAAAGTCCAAGGACGGTACGGGTCAGGCATATCACGGCGGTACGTCCAACCCTGCCTACATGGCCCTTTACCAGGGCTAACTAATTTGAAAGCAAAGTGTTTTTTTACTTATTTGGGGTTGCCTTATATGAGGTTATCTTATCTGGACATCTTTATTTGGTTGCCAAATAAGATCTAAGCAACACAATTTATGTTTGATAGATACTTTTATTCGGACCGATGAATATTGCCTATCTTAAATGAGAAAGGCTTTGTGCACTTTCCCATTGCACTTTCCATGCACTTTTTGCTTTTCATTGGGTTGGCACAATGTGCCTCTAGTGCATTGGCCAATAAGAAAGTCAAAGTGCATGGAAAAGTGCAATGAGAAAGTGCACAAAGCCTTTCTCATCTTAAATATATATAGATAACTAAAAGTTTTAATTTTTCTTAGAAATAATATTTTAATAAAACTTACTTTTGGCTTTTAGCCCCAAAGAGGAACTAAAGTTCTGTTTTTTTGAGTTCAAAACTATAAAGTCAAGTTACAGGGTTTCAAAAGCTAATTACAGAGATTAGATGTCGCAGAAACAGGGAAAAAAAAGTTTTAGTCTTTCCCTATTTACGGTGGTCTTCGGTGCCTGGAAGCGCCACTGCAGGCGGTCCTCCAAAGCCGGCGGCTGCAACCACGTGGCTCCCTCCCCGACAAGCCGTGGCTGTTAATTTCTCGACTAATGATGGCAGGAAAATTGTAACGGCTGCCCGAACCAAGACCCGCCCATCTGTGCCACGCCTTCCGAGCGCCCCCTCGCCTCACCTACCCGACGATTACGTCACAACAATAACTGTGACGTCATGCACTATCCATTACCCTTGCCTTTATCTTCTAATTATATATATTTATTTTATGCATGTCATTTTTTTTCTCTGTGTTGTGTCCTTATTTTGGTAAATTTTTGAAGTAGATTTATGCATAAGGGAGCATATAACAACCACTCTATGTGATAAAATTGAAGTTTTTGGGCATTTAGAGTCACAAATATATTTATTATAAGATTAATTTTATGATAATGATGATGCAATTTGAAACAACATAATTCTATTTGTGGAGGTATTTTCCTTGTTGGGCCGGAGCGGATCAGGCCTACACTGGTATAGGGAGAATGACGGTCACCGAATACGAACGAAGATCCTGCAATCACCAGAAAAAGCGTCAAGGGGGGCCCGGTTGAAGAACCGAAGAGAACTCTCCGATGCCTAAGTCAGTAGATGACTGGAGAGGATGAGGATTCTCGTGTGTGAGGGTGTGTTCGCATGAGGGAGAGCGTACCTTTGCATGGCCCCGTACCCGTGTCTTATATAGGCATGGGTGTTGAAGAGGACAGACGTAACGCCTTTGGATCGTGCCTGAAAGGGAGCCTTGATTGGCGCATGTAGTGGGGGGTTACATGGTCAGGTGCCCGTTGAGATGTCAAGCAATTAACAAGCCTCTTGATAGTGGGGCGCATGGCCTGCGGCAGTTACAACTGCCGTGAGGATGTGAAGGGCCGCTCGGAAGACTCCGGCAGAGGTCACCGAGCAAGTGCCCCGTGAGAGGGGTTGAGACCGCTGCTCGGTAACATCTATGGCTGTTCGGAAACATACTGCTGGGGAGCTTAGCGAAGCCTGATCACGGGGGCTACGCCTCGAAGACCTCTGAACGGCCCCCATAAGGACATGGCACCCTGAGAAGGGGCCACGCCTGCTGACGGAACCAGAGGGAGCCATAATGGGCCACGATGGATCTAGGTGGCCAGATTTGGCCACCACACTTGCCCCCCACGCCCTCGAGTGGCTTGGAGACACGAGCACTTCGAGGGCGTCTTTTCTGCATTTAATGCGGTGGCCCGTTGAAGGGAGCCATGGAGTAAGCAGCTCGCCTTTCGCAGCTCAGAAGTTGTAACTACGTTTTCTCCTCTAACCTGCCCCCTTGGATTTTGCAGCTGCTGAGGAGTTGGCCGCTGGTTGGAACCTGGAGGCCAATGAGGATTTTGCGGAGAAGATTCTGATCAGGCACCGAATCGTCTTTAAGGGCGACGATGCAGCCGCAATCGGTGCGCCTTCCGCAATGAGGGTGGCTACGGCGGTGACGACCGCGATCGTGGCCCCGAGCTTTACCAGGGGAGCGCCGACTACAGCCCGGGTCTCAGAGGAAAGACTCGGTAAAATTCGGTTGAAGAAGAAGGCCACCTCTGTAGGGGTGGTTGAAGCTACGCTTTCTTCCATGGAGGGCGGAAGTGCCAGCCGAGCTCCTCCCTTGGGGCGAAAGAAGCCCAGGCTGGTGGAAGCCACCGAGGAGGAGGAGGAGGAGGACGGGTCTCGTGCCCGGAAGAAGAGGAAGGCCACAAGAACCGTGCCTCGTGCTGAAGAGCGCATCGATGAGGCAGAGGAGGAAGAAGGAGAGGAGGCAGAGGACGGCGACGAGGCCGAGGGCGAGGCCGAGTAGCTGGTGATACGGAGGAAGCGCCAGGCTATGGGGGCGCCGCACGCTCCGGTCATGCGGCGGGCTGAGGCCCCTATTCGGCCTGCCGCGAAGCCGTGCCTCGTCGAGCTAAGCGACGGGTCGGAAGGTCCCGCGAGGAAGGAAGCGACGAGTTTCACCCTCTCCGAGGAGAGGGCGCCTTCGGACGCCTCCAACACTGGTGGTGCCGAGCAGAGTGCCACCAGGGATGCTACAGAGGCCTCTTCCCGCAGAAGCGGAGGGGTTGAAGAGTCCCCTGGTCGGGAGGAGGGGAACCTCCCAAACGTCGAGGCGCCGGAGATGGATGTGGCTGGAGAGGTGGCAGCTGTAGAAACTGCTGTCACCGAAGAGGTCGCTGTATCCGCAAAGGCGACCGCAACTGGGGAGGCTCCAGCTGTGCAGGAGGTAGCAGCAGCCGTGCAAGAGGAAGCGGTCATAGAGATGGGGGCCGTCGAGGAGGTCGTTGCCGCAACGGGAGCCGCAGAGGAAGCTGCTAACACAGCGGGGGCAGGCCTGCCCCCCATGCCCCCCACCGAGGTGGTTGCCAATGTAATTGCAACCATCGAAGTAACTGATGGGGCTGGGGGGGAGGCAGTGGAGGTGGGCGGCGGGGTTCGGGCCGAAGAATCCGATGACGATCAGATGCCCTTAGGGAAGTGCTATTGCAGAAGCTTCCTGAAGCTCCCTCAGTGGCGGCGCTGGAGGCGACACTTCGCCGTATAGGAGACGCGCCAAGAGAGTTGCCTGCGAGCCCCTCTGCTTCCCATCTCGACCAGCTAGCGAGGTGCCTGGACCTTCCAGTCGAGCGGACTCTGAAAATACCAGAAGGATGCTACCACCTAGAGGGCCAAGAAGACGATGGCGCGGGTGATGACATCGACCTGGGGGCCCTCATGGACGGGGTCTTCAAGTCATTGGATGTCCTAAGGGCCCTAGCTTCTCGGGCCCAGAACCAGAAGCACATTTGGGAGGAGGAGGTGAAGAACCTCAAAGCTGCCCTCCAAGCTTCAGAGCTGAACTTGGCCTTGGCCCGGACCAAGAAGGACGTCATTGCCAAGGTCGTAGCTGATGCGGGGGCCCGCGCTGTTGTAGACTACAAGGCCGGATCAGACTTTAAGAAAGATCTGGAACAGTATGGGGCCCGCTGCTACAGAGTGGGCCTTAAAGCTGGTAAGGACTTCGGGCAGCGGCTATCTTGGGTCAAACGTGCCCGAGAAGCCTTCGAGGCCGCTATTCGGGAGTGTCGGCGTCGCACCAATGACGCTCGTTTGGACGGTGTGCGATTCGCACAATTCCAATCTGGGCGAATGCCTTCCACGGGTGAAGATGCTGGCCCTTCCGAGCAGGCCCCTTAGTCTCCCCGCTCCAGGTCCTTCTATCTGTTTTTTGTAACCGAGGTCCAGGGGACCTGCCTGTAAGAAAAAATATATGAAAGAAAAATTGCTCTTCGTCAATTGTCTATGGCTTCTCTTTTTCTATCTCCTTCCCTTAGCATAGTTCCTGATCAAATTGAAATTCGTTGGTTTATAAGCGTCGCATGTACCGCACATGTTTGCTAGGACCTAATAGGGTCTCAACCAGGGGTGAATGTTCGACACTTGCCCAACCTGAAGGGCCAACATATCCATTTTGGGTTTAAAGAACCCAGAAGTGTGGATAATTTCAGACCCAATTCCAGGCGCACCATAGGAACGGGGAGAAGAGAAGCAGGATGCCGATCAACGGCTTTTATAGGTAGTAAGCCTTGAGATTAGATACATGCCAAGTCCTGGGTATGGCTTCGCCACTAGGGATAGTTAGCTTATATGAGCCTTTCCCAAGGACTTGGATGACCTGATAAGGTCCTTCCAATTTGGGGGCGAGCTTGCCAATCGCTCTTTGGGGGTCCGAGGCCGAGCATCGGCGTAGAACCAAATCTCCTACGTTGAAGCGCCTTTCCCGGACTCGTGCATTATAATATTGCGCGAGCTGTTGCTGATAGGAAACGAGACGAATGCTGGCTTCGTTCTACCGCTCGCCGAGCATGTCAAGGTTTTCTCGAAGGGCACGATTATTGGCGGCTTCATCGAAGTGGGTTGTTCGGAGAGTGGGGAGAGCTACTTCCAGAGGCACAACGACTTCTGAGCCATAAGCCAAATGGAAGGGTGTTTCTCCCATTGCTACCCGCGCAATCGTCCGGTGGCACCAGAGCACGTTGGGGAGCTCGTCAATCCATGAACCTCCTGCAGCCTCCACTCTTGTGCGGATTTCGTGCAGCAACGTCCGGTTGGCATTTTCTACCAAACCATTTGCCTGGGGATGCGCCACTGAAGTGAAGTGGTTGTAGATGGCGAGCTCGGCGCACTTTTGCTTAAAAAAGGTGCTGTCGAACTGCTTCCCGTTGTCAGAAGTGATGACCCTTGGAACTCCGAATCGGCAGAGGATGTTCTTCCAGACGAACTTCCATGCAGCCTGTTCGGTGATCGTGGCAACAGGTTCGGCTTCGATCCACTTGGTAAAGTAGTCGATAGCCACGAACATGAACTTCTTCCGGCCTTGGGCCTCCGGGATGGGACCCAGGATATCGATGCCCCATCTAGCGAAAGGGCGCGGTTCGAACAGATTGTGGAGCTGCTCGGCAGGCTGCTTGATGAGCTGTCCTAACTTCTGACATTCCGGGCACCTCTTGACAAAGGACATACAATCCTTTTGTAGCGAAGGCCACCAGAACCCTGCTCGAATGATGCTGCGGGCTAGCGTTCTGCCCTCCAAGTGGCTTCCACACAGCCCCTCATGAACCTCTTCGGTAGCCCCGAGAGCCTCTTCGGGGCCAAGGCACCGTAGGAGAGGTCTCGAGAGGGACCACCGGTACATCTTGCCTTCCACGAAGGTGAAACGCTGAGCACGCATTCTAATTTTGCGAGCTACGCCCTGCTCAGGCGGAAGCTCACCCCGAAGTAGGTAAGCCAAAAGAGGGTCCATCCAGCTCGGAGTCGGTGGGCCTGTCTCAACGGCTGCAACGTCTACTTCGGTGCTCGGTGAGGCGAGCTCCTCAATGAATACGGAGTGAGAAGGGGCGATGTCTCATGAGGATGCCAACTTGGCAAGTACATCTGCTCGCGCGTTCTGCTCCCGTGGGACGTGTACGACCTCGAAGTAAAGGAGACCCTCTGCTCGGCTCTTGACCTGCTGGAGGTATTGGGCCATACGAGGCTCCCTCGCTTCGAACTGCCCGTTCTCTTGGCTGGCGACCAACTGGGAGTCACTGAAGACCCTCAGCCGAAGGGCTCTAAGGTGTCTAGCCATGCGGATACTGGACATCAATGCTTCGTATTCGGCGACATTGTTGGAGGCTGTGAAGCGGAACTGGAGGGCGTACTGGAATTCTAACCCCTCCGGGGAAGTAAGGACCAAGCCAGCTCCGCTCCCCGTGACACAAGAGGACCAATCAACATAGAGCTCCCATGGGGGCTCGTCAGCCAATGGCGGGTCCTGCTCGGTAGGGAGAGTGCATTCCGCGACAAAGTCTGCCAATGTTTGCACCTTGATTGCCGTTCTTGGGCGAAAACTGATGTCGAACTCGCCAAGCTCTATGGCCCATTTGATGAGCCTACCGAAATCCTCTGGCCGCTGAAGGATAGACTTCAGAGGTTGGTCGGTGAGGACTGTCACTGAGTGGACCTGAAAATAGGGCCTGAGCTTCCGAGCAACAGTGACCAAGCGCGAGGGCGAGCTTCTCTACTCGGGGGTACCTCCTTTCGGCTTCTTGGAGGACCCTGCTGATGTAGTACACCGGGTGCTGCGCCACTCCCTCTTCTCTGGTTAAAACCGCGCTGATGGAGTGTTCGGTAACCGAGAGGTATACGAACAAAGGCTCTCCGAGCACAGGCTTTGAGAGAATAGGCGGGGCTGCCAAATATGCCTTCAGCTCGGTGAAGGCAGCTTCACACTCCTCAGTCCACCGTACTTGCCCCCCTTGCTGCGAGGCGCTTTTGGGGCCTCGGAGCAACTTGAAGAAGCTAAAACCTCTTTCTGCTGCTCGGGACATGAACCGGTTCAGTGCAGCGAGACGCCCAGTCAGACGTTGGACGTCGCGGACTATCTTGGGACTGCTCATCTCCAGGACGGCTTGGATTTTTTCCGAGTTTGTCTCTATCCCTCTATTTGAAACGAGGAAGCCGAGGAACTTACCCGAACGAACACCAAATACGCACTTGGCGGGGTTGAGCTTCATGTTATACTTCCGCAGAGTTGCGAAAGTTTCTTGGAGGTCGGAGATGTGGTCGGTGCTCGGAAGCGTCTTGACCAGCATGTCATTGACGTAGACCTCCATGTTGCGTCCAATCTGCTGCTCGAATATCTTGTTGACCAGCCGTTGGTACGTCGCGCCAGCGTTCTTCAGACCGAAGGGCATCCTGATGAAACAGTACAGCCCCAGGTCTGTGACGAACGTAGTAGCGTCTTGATCCGGAGGATGCATACTGATCTGGTGATAACCAGAGTAAGCATCCAAGAAACTGAGAAGCTCATGCCCGGAGGTAGCGTCCACCAACTGGTCGATACGCGGCAAGGGAAAATTATCCTTGGGTGTCGCCTTGTTGAGATTCTTGTAGTCGACGCACACACGCCATTTGCCATTGGCTTTGCGCACGAGGACCACATTGGAGATCCACCTTGGATATTGGGCTTCTCGGAGGAGTCCAACAGATCGGCTTTTGACGACGTGATCCTGGATCACGGTCTGCCGTTCTCGGTTCACAGGTCGCCTCCTCTGCTGTACTGGCGGGACCCGAGGGTCCAGACGGAGGCGGAGCACCATCACTTCCGAAGAAATACCCGGAAGCTCGTCATTGGACCACGCGAACACGTCAAGGTTGGCTAGAAAAAAGGCCTTGTAGCGTTGTTGCTCGGCCTCTGCTAGTAGGGCGCCAATGTAGAGGACGTGCTCGGGGTCATCGTCAACTTGGACAGGAAGTAGATCTTCAGCAGGCGTTCCTCGGCTGGTGGAGGGTTGATCGGATGTTGGCGGGACCGGGTCTGCGAGTGGTTGCTTGTCTCTTAGAGAGAGGACATAGCACCGTCGAGACTCGTGCTGACACCCGAGCACCTCGCCGATTCCGTTCGGTGTTGGGAACTTCATCTTCTGGTGGAGTGACGAAGGTACCGCTTTGATTCGCCCGATCAGGCCTCTGCCGAGGATAGTGTTGTAGCCGGGCATGTTTTTGATGACCAAGAAGTCAACCACCTTGGTCACGATCTTTGGAGCCGTCCCTAAAGTGATTGGGAGGCGAACTCTTCCCATGGGCTGCACCAAAACCCCCGAAAAGCCGAACAAGGGCGAGTCAACCGGGGTGAGTTGATCGGTTTTTAGGTCCATAAGGACAAAACAGTCGTAAGCCAAGACATAGGGGGCGCTTCCATTGTCCACCAAAATCTGACGCACATTACAATGATTGATGGTGGCCGAAATGACCAACGCATCAGTGTGCGGGGTAGTAACCCCTACAAGGTCCTCGTCTGAGAAGGTTATAGCCTCCTCGGATGGTGTGCGTGCAGGACTGGTGGGATATGGAGCCGGCCGGGGTGCCAAAGGCCTATCCACGACGTGCACTCACCTTGCGTAATCGCGTCGGCTTCGAGCGCTCTCTCCGCCCGCGCCGAAGCCTCCCACGATCACATTGATTTCTTGCCCATTGGGCTCATTGTTGATCGGCTGCTCGGGAGTTCGCTCTCGGCATCTGGGGCGCTCTTCATTCCGGCGCACATACCCCCTGAGGTAGCCGCGCTTGATAAGGTCTTCGATTTCGTCCTTAAGCTGACGGCATTCGGAGGTGTCGTGGCCGTGGTCGCGATGAAAGCGACAGTACTTCGCCTGGTCGTGCCTCCGGGGGTCGGATCGCATCCTTTGTGGCCACCGAACATATGGTTCGTTCCTGATCTCCGCCAGGATCTGTTCGGGTGCCACGGTGAGGGGAGTATAGTCGGTGAAGGGGCGCAGTCGGCGCGGCGAGTCGCCATTGCGCCGTCCTTTCTTCCGATCACGGTCAGAGCCGTTGTCAGAAGGTCTCTTCTTGTCCAACTGTTCCCCCTGCTCTGCTCGGCCTGCAGCCAAGCTTTCTTCGCACGTTGCGTGACGTTGTGCGATAGAAAGCAGCTTGGCGAGAGTGGAAGGTTGCTGGACGCCGAGGGTCCTCTGCAAAAAGCCGTCGCGAGTGCCCTGGATGAGGGCACTGGTGGCTAGAGGGACGTCCAAGCGCGAGATGTGAAGCGCCTCTGTTCGGAACCTTTTGACAAAGTCCCAGAGCGCTTCACTCTTCTTCTGACGTATGGTCAAGAGGGAGGCCGCCGTGCGCGGCTGCAACCTGCTGCCAAGGAAGTTATCCCGAAAGGATCTCTTCAGCTGACGAAAGGATGAGATGGAGTCTGCTGGCAGTGTCTCGAACCAGGCTCTGGCGGTCTCCTTGAGAGTTGCAGAGAAAGCTCGGCACTTGGCTGCGTCAGATGCTCCGTGGAACACCATGTGCGACTCAAAGCCGTGGATGTGGTCGGCCGGGTCGGTAGTGCCGTCGTAGGATGCGATGGTGGGCAGAGGGAGCTTGGGAGAGACCCGGGCTTCCAGGATCTCCCCACTGAAAAGGGGAGCGGAAGTCCAGGTCATCCTCCGCTGGGGCTTTCCCCGCCGCAGGCTGAACCATTGCATCCACGCGGCGCTCCAGGTCGACCACACGACGGAGGCGTCTGGCGAGCTCCTTCTCGGAATGGACAGAGCCTTCTTGGCCGGTGCCTTGGGAGTTGGCTCCCACAACCGAGCACGGCGGACGGGGGGCAACGACAGAGCGGCGGGGAGAACGGCCCCGGCGCTCCGGTGCCCGCTCCTCGGATGGGGCTCGGTGAGATCGGCGCGGCGAGTCCGCCTACTGATCCTGAGGAGCCGGAAGGACGCGAGATCGTCGGTGTGACGATTCTGCCTGCCGCTCCCGTGGCAGAGAAGCCGCCGGGGCTGGTGGCCCCGCCAACTGGGATTGTAGGGCCAGGTAGATGTCCGTCAACTGATGCATCTGTCCTCGGAGTTCAGCCATCTCCAAGGCAGTTGCTGGCGCGGTAGCCACTGGTGCAGGGACATCATTATTAGCGCCAGCGGGGGCGATGTTGACGTCGATGGGAGGGGACCGACGGCGAGATTTCGCTCGCGACTGGCGGGATCTCGTTGCCCTACTCTCGATGTTCTGGTAGGAGGATCGTCCGCGAGCCATGGCTGCGTCGTTCCCACAGACGGCGCCAAAAGTGTGGAGGCCTTTTCCTTGTTGGGCCGGAGCGGATCAGGCCTACACTGGTGTAGGGAGAATGATGGTCACCGAATACGGACGAAGATCCTGCAATCACTAGAAAAAGGCGTCAAGGGGGGCCCGGTTGAAGAACCAGGGAGAACCCTCCGATGCCTAAGTCAGTAGATGACTGGAGAGGATGAGAATTCTCGTGTGTGAGGGTGTGTTCGTGTGAGGGAGAGCGTACCTTTGCATGGCCCCGTACCCGTGTCTTATATAGGCATGGGTGTTGAAGCGGACAGACGTAATGTCTCTGGATCGTGCCTGAAAGGGCGCCTTGATTGGTGCACGTAGTGGGGGGTTACATGTTCAGGTGCCCGTTGAGATGCCAAGCAATTAACATGCCTCTTGATAGTGGGGCGCATGGCCTGCGGTAGTTACAACCGCCATGAGGATGTGAAGGGCCGCTCGGAAGACTCCGGCGAAGGTCACCGAACAGGTGCATCGTGAGAGGGGTGAGACCGCTTCTCAGTAACATCTATGGCTGTTCGGAAACATACTACTGGGGAGCTTAGCGAAGCCCGATCACGGGGGCTATGCCCCGAAGACCTCTGAACGGCCCCCATAAGGACGTGGCACCCTGAGAAGGGGCCACGCCTGCTGACAGGACCAGAGAGATCGAGCCGTAATGGGCCACGATGGATCTAGGTGGCCAGATTTGGCCACCACACTATTAACCAAAAGTTAAGTGTTTCTATCCCTTATCCAATTAATAAAATTATTTTATTACAATTTGCATCATCATTGTTACAAAATTCATCTTCTAATAAATATTTTTTTTGGAACAATTTTATATTGAGTAGAGAAACATGGAGTTGAGTTGAGGACCTTTGGTAAATTGATCAAATTCTTATCCGGAAGTAGAAAATCTCGAGTTCGATTTTAGAGGAGAGTGGATTTACCTAATCTATATATAATTATTGAGATATATAGATCCAAAATTTATTCGGTCCAATAAAATAAGATAATATAGCTATACGAAATTAAGAGTTACCAGATTCTAATTTGAAAGTCTAAGAATACCAATGTTTGAACTTACATAAATTATATGAGATGGAGATTTCTCACTATAAAAGAGCATGAAACTGAGATGGATAATAGAAAATGCGTACGCAGAAAATTCGATAAGATAGTCTAAACAAATGAAGAATGACAAGGAAGATGACAATTGTTTTTCCAATTTACAAGGTCAGACAGACATTTGGATAATCCGACTAATCTTCTGAAAGCCATTTAAACGAGAAATATGTAATTATTTCAGAAAATTTAAGCGATTGTGTATTCTTTATGAAAAAATATTACGACGTTCATTCTTTAAAAATCTATTTGTCACCCTTTTCTCGAACAATGAGCAACGTCGAACTTATGTTTATCATTTCTGTCAAAAAAATATCGAATTTAAATTTGTGCGAGTTTCATACGTATCTAAAATATCGCATATATACATGCATTTCTGATTATTGCAGTTTGTAAAAGAACACTCGTAATATATCTAAACACTCACACTCATTAACGTCTCTTCCTTGTATTAATATTCATAATTATATATGAAAAATATCCCACGAATATATGCTCATGATATTTTGGTCTGTGATTTCACCATGATAAGAGTACAAGTATTTGAAAATATTTAAAACGAATTTTAACAAATTATAAAAATTAAAAATTTTACCCAAGTCTGACAATTTGGAAAGGGATATATATACACAAGGCCCTACCTGTAACATTTCTCTTGTTTTACGTCCGAGAAAAATTAATTGTTTGACAATTAGAAAATCTAATTAGTTGTCCTCAAATATAATTTTTGAGAATTTGTAAGTGTTCTAATAATATGGGCCTCTTAAGATTACGGATGAAGATAAATAATATAATTGTTTCGACTACCACTGATAAATGAGAAAATTTTAGTGTATTTGAATTTTATATTTTGTACTAGTACTTCTCTTTTTATTGACCAATAAAAAAATACAATACACCTATCTAATAAGAAGTAAAAAAATATAAGTAAAAAGTATAAAACTTAAAAGACACTAAACTTTTATCCTAATAAATAGTTCTCTGTCCCTTTCTTGAAATTATATGTGAGCGTGAATGATCACCGGACTGACAAGTGACAACAGTTAATTCCCTCCTCTCCCGTGGAAAGCGGTTTCCACTACCGCACTCAAAGTTCGCAGGGTGGTTTTCCTTTTTGTTATTGGCGGCGCACAGCGCCATGGCGCCGCGTGCCTCCGTGCCGCATGGAACTTGGGCGTGTTTGCCAAAGTTGGAATGGACACCGGGCGCGGTCCGCGTGGGAGGACCGCCAAAGGCGGGGCCTATAAAAGGTGTCGTTTTGGTGCGTGCGAACGGACGGTGCAGATAGGCGAGCCTCTTCTTCTCAACCCCCATCGCAGACGTCTCCTTCTCCCTCCCTTCTCCAGCGTCCGATCCCCTCCTCCCCCGCGACGATCCGCATCGATCCCCCCACCCCTCTCCCCTGCACCTTCCCCCCTCCCCGGCGCGCGCCAAAACTATACAAATCTCTCGCTCTCTTGTTTGAAGGTAACACACAGGGGCGGGGCGGCGAGCTGGGCAGCTCTCTTCCCAGCCTCACTATGCCTAGATCTAGGGTTTCTTTGATGCTTGGGACGTGTCTAGGGTTGCGATTCTGAAGGTGTTTGCGTTGTTGTTGGTGGTGGTGGTTTTTTTTTCTTCTTCTTGTTTTGGATTTTGGTATGGATCTAGGGTTGTGTGGGGGATGGCGGACGCGCCGCCGACGAGCCCCGGGGCCGGGGGCAGCCACGACAGTGGCGGGGACGGAAGCCCACGGTCGAACGTGCGGGAGCAGGACAGGTTCCTGCCGATCGCCAACATCAGCAGGATCATGAAGAAGGCGATCCCGGCCAATGGAAAGATTGCCAAGGACGCGAAGGAGACCGTGCAGGAGTGCGTGTCTGAGTTCATCAGTTTCATCACCAGCGAGTGGGATCTTCTTCTTCTTTGATGGTTTTTTTCTACGTTACTCTGGAGTCACAGGTTATCTAATTTTTATAAATCTGATACCTTTCCCCTGATTTCGGTGGTGCAGGGCTAGCGACAAGTGTCAGCGGGAGAAGCGGAAGACGATAAATGGTGACGATCTTCTCTGGGCTATGGCGACACTGGGGTTCGAGGACTACATCGAACCATTGAAGAACTACCTGCAGAAGTACAGAGAGGTACTCGTTTGCATAATTTTCACCATTATTATCGGTATTTTTGTGCGTTTTTCTACACTTGCTTGTCTACGAAAGTTTAATTTTTTTCTCTTTCTATTTCTTTTTTTGTCGCTGGCTGTGTCTCGCACTACATATTGTGCTGCAGATGGAGGTAATTTGTTTATTATTTCCGTTGCTTTCTCTTTTCATTCTTAAATTAGATATGCTCTCTCTTAAATTTGCTCGAACACTTACTTTTAATAGGGTGATGCAAAAGGATCTACGAGAAAAGATGGAGGTGTTATTCAAGCTGGAAACCAATCAACGTCAAGTGCACAGGTAGGTTGACATGAAATTCTTTTTCTTCTATCTCCTGTGTATACTTTAAATTGGTCGTCCTTATTTGATTTCTTCTTTTTTTAAATATTTGAACTGTTGTGCATGAATCTGGCAGATTTCACAGCAAGGTACTTTTTACACAGAGCATATTCCACATGCATTCTCAGGCAATTATTCTTCTGTCCAATTCCTCTTTCTGATGTTTTTTAATTCATTATATTGAAAGTAGGAAGAAAACAATTATTGTCGCATCTTAATTTTTAACCTGAAGATGTGCTTAGGTATAGTGAAGTGTTTTTGCTCTTCATGTTTTCATGCTTTTTGGAAGGTTCTTGTTAGTTAAAGTAATTGATGATCTCGCACCACATATGTATGGACATAACTGTTGGTAAATTCACGCCAAGGTATGCGAGGACATAGCTGTCTTCTTATTTCTAACTGATTTGCATCTAGAAATAGTGTATGTACACCTTCTGGAAACAAAAGAGGATTTGTTACACCTCACAAAAGAAATAGAACATGTTATTGGTTGTTAGGAAATTAGAACTTAGACGTTATAAGAGGCATTAGCATACCGACCATCTTTTTATTTAGATGTCTCGGGAAAATGTGCATCCACATATTGAGTTAATGGTTTTTGTCTTACTTGAGGGATTGGGATCAGGCATGGGATAGGCCAGCTAGGTTGTCCTAGGTTGGTGGATCTATACTCGGGCTAGCCAATCATGGCTTGATGTGGGACGAACCTGCAGAGGACTGGGGTGTGGCTTCGCGGAGGCTGACCACCCCTGACGGACCAAAGGATTCGGCAGTGCGGCGATGGAGGTCTGCGAGCAGGGGACCGGCAGACCGCGCAGAGAAGCTGAGTGGCGCGGGGAGCTCAGCTGCGGCCAAGGAGGGAGGGGCTCCAAGGAGGGAGGGGCTCGGGGACGAAGCCGAGCAGAGGCGCTGCTTGGAGGTGTCCGGCAGAAGGAGACCGGGGTGGTTCCTGCTGCTTGGGGCGTCCGGTGCGAGGGTGAGGGTGATGGAGGGCCCACAGCGAGTCCCCATCGCGGACAGCGGCTGCGCGGCGAGGTGGCGAGGGCCGCGGGCGTGCGCTGGGAGGGCGCTGCGCAGCGAAGAGCGGGCGCTCGTCGCCGCCCAGCGAGGGAGCCCGGTGGCTGGGGACACCCGTGACGGGGGGGGGGGTCATCCTGGGGAGAGGAAGTGATCGCATGCGGAGGGAAAACGCAGGGGTAGTGTCACGGGGAACAGAGAAGGTAGTGAGAGAAGAGGACGACAGGGATGGGGGGAGGGAAGAGAGAGAGGAAGCAGGGATGGGGAGGGGTCCCGGGAAGAGGGGAGAGCGAACATGGAGGGGGATCACGCAGGGAGTTCTGGGGGGGGGGGAGAGCGAGCCGGGAGGAGAGAGAGGGGGAGAACCGGCGGGGCGTGCGTACGCGCAGGGGTGGAAGGGAGGCGGTGAGGTGGGGGTTCGAGCAGGAGCTTTGCGCGCAGACGAGGGGGCTTGGCCGGGATGCTGCCGGGGCTGTGGGGTCGCCGGGAGGTTGCGGGGGCGGTGCAGACGAGGGAGGGCCGCCGCGGGGCTCTGGAACGAGCAGGGCGTGGGCTCAGCCGGGCCGGCGCGTCTGGGCCGGCGACGAGAGGCAGAGTCGGTGCTCGCGCGGGAGGGACAGAGCGCGGGGATGACGCGCCGGCGCTGGAGCTTCGCGAAGGGGGGGGAAGGGGAACGGGACACCGTCACGGTGGAGAGAGAGGGAGAGGGAGGGGAGAGGGAAGAACAGGGTGAAGGGGGGAGTCGCGTTGGGGATGGGAAGCAGGGGAGAGAGGAGATAGCAGACGATGGGAGAGGAGAAGGGACGACAGGGAGAGGGAAGAGGGGTTAGAGAGAGAGGGAACCACACACACTTTGAGGCAGTGCCTCCACCAAGCTTCCTGCGTTTTCTTCTTCTATTCCTCCTTTCTATCCCCCTCCAAAAGAGTTCTTTACAGAATATATGTAGGACAAAAATCCTACTGTTCATCTACCCACTGGACCAAAATACCACCAAACAAATGACAAAATACCAGCCTTGTCCCACATCTGCAAATAAGCCTCACTTACAAAAAATTGGACATTTAATTCTACTCGGCTAAATCAGACTCCACTAAAATAAAAATACATAATAAAATAAATAGATGTCAATATATCTCTGGACGTCTGAAGTCTCGAGTCTCGTTTCGCATCCGTCGCGAGTCACGGTCCCCGTCAATCTCCCCCACTTCGAAAAAATTCGGCCTTGAAGTTTAAAGTGTCGAAGTAGGAGGAAGATATACACCAGGACATGAGTGAAATATGCCATACAAATCATAATATCACAAATCTCGAACTGTCGACCAGAGTATGCCTCACGGAAATCTTACCACACCACATCAAAATCCTCGAGAGTAAACTCGGAGTCAACCACGACAGTAGATGGTGAACCAACTGGACAATCTTCCGTGAACACGCAATATGATATTGATTGAAGACCCGATTGGGAGAACAACTCAGGATCCCAAGTGTCGTCCATCTCAGACTCAGTGTAGACACAACTATCTGACATTAGGGGCGAAGCCTCCGACAACATATTCTGTGGTGCCACCTAATCATTATACAAGTCCTGCAACTCAGACTGTACCTGCATCTCTACTTCATACTTGTCGGCTAATGTTGCATCCGGTTCATAAATCACTACTTGCTCTTGCTCTTCACACTTGACGTCCAAGACGGGACCTGTCGCACAATCCGTCTTTTGCATTATAGCAACTAACATATCACGTATCTCGCGCATATCATTCTTGATAATGCTCCAAAGGGGGTCTTCCGATAACTTCCAACTCATGCTCGAGCCTTCAGCAACCATCCTCTCCGTGAGGGTAGTGGTGCACCGGGGGGAGGATCTCGGCTTGTGAGAACAAACCGATTCCCTAATCTCTGATACCAAACTGATGCGGGACGAACCTGCAGAGGACTGGGGTGTTGGCTTCGCGGAGGCTGACCACCCCTGACGGACTAGGGGATTCGGCGGCACGGCGATGGAGGTCTGCGAGCAGGGGACCGGCGGACCGCGCAGAGAAGCTGAGCGGCGCGGGGAGCTCAGCTGCAGCCAAGGAAGGGGGGGGGGGCTCGGGGACGAAGCCGAGTAGATGCGCTGCTTGGAGGTGTCCGGCAGAAGGAGACCGGGGTGGTTCCTACTGCTTGGGGCGTTCGGTGCGAGGGTGAGGGTGATGGAGGGCCCACGGCGAGTCCCCATCGCTGACAGCGGCGAGGGCCGCGGGCGTGCGCAGAGAGGGCGTTGTGCGGCGAAGAGCGGGCGCTCGTCGCAACCCAGCGAGGGAGCCCGGTGGCTGGGGACACCCGTGACGGGGGGGGGGGGGGGGTCATCCAGGGCATCCTGGGGAGAGGAAGTGATCGCATGCGGAGGGAAAACGCAGGGGCAGTGTCGCGGGGAAGAGAGAAGGTAGTGAGAGAAGAGGAGGACGACAGGGAGGAAGCGTGCGGGGATGGGGGGGGTCGCGCAGGGGCTGTGGGGAGGGAAGAGAGAGAGGAAGCAGGGATGGGGAGGAGAACGCGCAAGGGGTCTCGAGAAGAGGGGAAAGCGAACAGGGAGGGGAGGATCGCGCAGGGAGTTTTGGGGAGGGGGGGAGAGCGAGCCGGGAGAGAGAGAGAGAGAGAGAGAGAGAGGGGAGAACCGGCGGGGCGTGCGGTTCGAGCAGGGAGCTTCGCGCGCAGACGGCTTGGCCAGGATGTTGCCGGGGCTGTGGGGTCGCCGGGAGGTTGCGGGGGCGGTGCAAACGAGGGAGGGCCGCCGCGGGGCTCTCGAACGAGCAGGGTGTGGGCTCAGCCGGGCCGATGCGTCCGGGCTGGTGACGAGAGGCGGAGCCGGTGCTCGCGCGGGGATGACGCGCCGGCGCTGGAGCTTCGCGAAGGGGGGGGGGAGGGGAACGGGACAACGTCACGGTGGAGAGAGAGGGGAGAGGGAAGAACAGGGTGAGGGGGGGAGTCGCGCTGGGGATGGGAAGTAGGGGAGAGAGGAGAAAGCAGACGACGGGAGAGGAGAAGGGAAGAGAGAGCAGGCAAAGGGGGGGGGGGAAGGAGAAGGGACTACAGGGAGAGGGAAGAGGGGTTAGAGAGAGAGGGAACCACACACACTTTTGAGGCAGCGCCTCCACCAAGTTTCCTGCGTTTTCTTCTTCTATTCCTCCTTTCTATCCCCCTCCAAAAGAGTTCTTTACAGAATATATATAGGACAGAAACCCTACTGTTCATCTACCCATTGGACCAAAATACCCCCAGACAAATGACAAAATACCAGCCTTGTCCCACATCTGCAAATAAGCCTCACTTGCCAAAAAATGGACATTTAATACTACTCGGCTAAATCAGACTCAACTAAAATAAAAATATATAATAAAATAAAATGGATGTCAATATATCTCTGGACGTCTGAAGTCTCGAGTTTCGTTCCGCGTCCGTCGCGAGTCACGGTCCCCGTCATGGCTGCTCCGGGCTGACACAAGGTTGCCCAAGATCAGCCATAGTTCCAGTGTATAAAATTTTTAGAAAATGGAAAGCTATATCCTAAACTAAGAATGCTCATATTGAGTATAAAAGTATAACACTGGTTATTGAATAATGACTTACATTATTTTAGCCGCACATTGTATATTTTTGTACAAATGCTGTACAAAAACACTCCATGATAAATAGGTTGCAAGCTTTTGGGGCAGTCAATTAGTTCATTGTTCTGCTACCCACTTTTAAAAAAAAATAGTTCATTGGTCACTTGCATTAACATAGATGACATTGACTTGTGTCTAATTAGGGATCTCTAGAACATGAAACCTCCACGGTCTGGTACAGTTAATGTAGACGAATACTAGGAATAACCATGATGTTCTCCTGAGAAGCCAAATACATTTGTAAGTGGCTAAACATACTGTTCTCCTGCCTGGCCATGTATGTTGGAAGGAGCATCAGGTGATGCATCTGAATACTCATTCTAGTCATAATGTCCTCACACTGTTCCAATGGATAGTCAATGTTTCTTCATCCTTTCCAATAAGCCTTCATGGCTTTCTTCTTTGGAAGCTAGTCACACTGATGATACACAAAGCTGTATGTAGACTGGGTCTTCATGCCTTGTTGTCCTGCCATTGCTCCCTCTGGACTAACTTGTGTATGTGTGTGTATACTTATTGAAAAAAAGATACTCAAATCATTATGGCTGAACTTGAGGTTTAAATCCTAATCTCACTAGATCAAGTGTGTTTCAAGCCTGACCTCATTTATACTCTGATTTCAAAGTGATTCAAACCGTAATGGCATCCATGTCAATGAGTTCTTCTAGTGGTGTCCTCTGTAATCCCTTCTCCTTATCATTTCTTTTCAATACCCTTTTACCTCCAAAATATGTTGAAAGTTCTTCAACGTTAGCCCTCATGTTATAGCAAGAGAAGATTAGCCGAACCATGATGATCCAGTTTATCTCTGTTATGTGTATCAGATTGAATGTACTTTGTACCTCATTAGGAAAATTTATTTCTCTTCTTTGACTTCTAGTTCCTTGTTGATCCAGATATCTAATTTTTCAATTCTTCTCCTAGTAGGAAAATATGTTTGATCTCCTGTTTCAAGGTAAAGTGTATGCTTGTTACCGTGGTTTCTGAACTCAATATCCTTCTTCTGGGGAACATTTTCGTCAACCAGTAACACAGACCACCTTGTACCCAGTAACCCTACCTTCCTTTTTACTCTCTCGATCCTTTTCCCTAGGCTTTCCTTATTTGAAACTTATCTCTATTCCCCCTTTCTTTCGACTTTTTTTTTAATCCAAGAGACTATATTATCTTGTTCATTTTTACTCCTCTGATCCTTTTCACATGGTTTTCCTTATTTAAAACTTATCTCTATTCCTCCTTTCTTTTTTTTTTAATCCAACAGACTATATCATCTTGTTCATTTTTACTCCTCTGATCCTTTTCACATGGCTTTTCCTTATTTGAAACTTGTCTCTATACCTCCTTTCTTTTGGTTTTTTGAATTCAAAAGACTATATTGTCTTGTCTTCTTTTTTGGTGATAAGACTCATTGCTTGTTGTTTTGGAAGGTGAAAAAAAGGCCATAATTCATTACGAAGGCTCATTGGTTGACTTGACCACTAGATAATGATAATGTTATGATTGGGAAACAAAATGGGCCTAATAGCTTGCTTTTTTTGAGGGCTTCTTGTATTTTCTAGTCGTTTGGCCTTTTAATATGGTGGACGGAGCCCAAAGAGGCCTTTCTACAGTACTGTAAACTATCTAGGGATGGGTGTTTATTTGTCCTTCCTTTTCCCTCTGTCTTCGTCGCCTGATGTATGCATTCTTCCTGTAGGTTCTTAGATGAATAGCCGTGAATAGATATCTTCAAAGCACTAATGGTGCATATATATGTAGAAAGCTGTCCAAAGAAGGGTCGTCTGCTGTTTCCTGATGCCTGATGAATTTTTAACTGCTGGTGCTGGATTGATCATCTTTGGGTATGAAGTTTAGCCTATAAAATATGTTCTATTGACCCTGCACTGAGACGGACGGGGCTTGATGCTCTCAAGATGTCTTTTGCTTTCCGGAAAGAGCTTCCCTGTAATTCAATCTCTGTGATAATCATACTCTCACAAGAACATCTGTATACTTGCTGACCAAGCTTTCCGGAAAGAGCCAATTTATAACTGACTGTTAAACCAGGTAATGTACAGAATATTTCCTCCTTTTATGTGGGTTTGAACTTATGCCCTATAAATCTTAGGTTCTAATTATTCTTTCAGGTATGACCATAAAACAGAAACCCATTAAGGTTTCGCTTAAAAGCAAGGGGCATCCATGATCCAGCCACCCCTTCTCTTATGTAGAGAGATTCTGGATTTGAAACCCCTGTTCCAACACCTGTTTTGGACAAAAAAAAGGGCTGGTTCTTACCATGTACTCCCACTGGAAACAGATTGATTCAGCCAGGTTTTAGTATGTTGTGACCATTGCTTTTGTTTCCTCATTCATTCCTTCAACATTTCCACTTTCCCCTATGCTATGCCCGAGTCCTTGCACCCCAAACCATGTTCGTCCCAACAACCCATGACTGACCTCCACATGATGGCTGCTGCTCTCTACCCCGTACCTTATGCTCTGGAATCTGTTGCACCCCCAAACCATGTTCTTGCCCAACAACCCATGGCTGCCCTCCAGATGATGGTTGCTCCTCTCTTCTCGTCTACCTGCTATTTCCCAGAAAGGCTGAGAACCGACAATCTGGATGACAAATGGCGGTATCTATAGTCCTGATAATAAATGAAGTCAGGTATGGTCCAAATAGTATCAGCCTATCAGGTATAAAATTAGCAGTCCGTTCCTGGGTGTGAGTGATTGGGTTCTTAACTTCACAGGCCAACTAGTATCAAAATTAAAGTAGGAAAAGTGCCTTCTCCAATCTCCTGGATGATCAGTGGCATATATTTGTGTTGTTAGTTGGCTAGTATGAGTCAATAAGGCTGGCGGTATCTATAGTCTTGACTCTTGAGAATAAATGAAGTCAGGTTTGGTCCAAATAGTGTCAGCCTATCAGGTATAAAATTAGCTGTCCGTTCCTGGGTGTGAGTGATTGGTTTCTAACTTCACAAGCCAACTAGTATCAAAATTAAATTAGGAAAAAGGCCTTCCCCAATCTCCTGGATGGTCAGTGGCACATATTGGTGTTGTTAGTTGGCTAGTATGAGTCCTAAGGCTGCCAACGAATGTCCACTTTCCACTTTTCTATTCTGTTTCTCCGATTTTTTATAGGATGTGGAGCTCAGAAAAAGATCTTCCGGTAGCACTGTGGAAACAGAAACAGATTTCTGAATTCTTAACAGAAATGGAAATGGAAACACCCATTTCTCATATGCTTTTCCATTATATAAAGTATGCTGTAAATTGCTTAAAATATTGTGGACCTTTTAAAAAAGGGGGGAAGAAGAGATGAGGGGGACAGGCGAAACTCTCTCTCTAACTCACCCAGCCGATATACTGTAAATTGTTTAAGAAATTAGGGACCTTTTTACAAAAAGGGGCAGTCGAGATGAGGAAGTTGGGTGAAATCCTGTCTCTAACTCACCTGTTTTGTCGATGTAATTTGCTGATCTATGAATGTTATGACTATCAAAATGTTGATGCAATGTGAATTGGTAGATTTACATTTGAAATTGTGTGATTTGAGTTTATAGATCTAGTTATTTATGTAATTTATGGATCTATGAATTTGGAGGCATGTTTTGTATGACTATTGTATCAGAAAATCAATTTGGTTTTATGCCTAGTCTACTATAGAAATTATTTTCTTATTGCGACAGTTAATGGAGAAGTATAGAGAAATGAGAAGAGATTTATATATGGTTTTTCTTGATTTGGAGAAGGCGTATGATTGAGTACCGAGAGACTTTGATTTGGTGGACATTAACAAAGAAGGGAGTCTCTCAAGGATATGTTGATTTGATTCAGGATATGTACGATGGTGCTACTACTAGTGTGAGAACTATTGCTGGAGAGACTTGTGAATTTTCGGTCACTATAGGTTTACAACAAGGTTCCGCCCTAAGTCTGTATCTCTTTGCTCTGGTTATAGATGAGGTAGCAAAGCATTTGCATGATGATATCCCTTGGTGTATGTTATTTGCGGATGATATTATCTTAATTGATGAGAGTATTGATGGTTTAAATGTTAAACTAGAAAGTTGGAGGCATATTTTGGAGTCTAAAGGTTTTAAAATTAGTAGGAGTAAGTTTGAGTTTATGCATTGTAATTATAGTAATCAAAGGGTGCTATAGGGAGATATGGTTCAAATTGATGGACAAGATATTTCTAAGAGTAGTAGCTTTCGATACTTGAATCTATCAACCAAGAGAATGGGGAGATATATGACGATGTGGCACACAAGATTAAGGCAGGCTGGCTAAAATGGAGAAGTGCATTAGGAGTCCTCTACGATCGTCGTATACCAGTGAAACTTAAAGTAAAGTTTTATAGAACGGCAGTGAGGCCTGCTTTATTATATGGCACCGAGTGTTGGGCAGTGCGAAAGGAACACGTTAACAAAATATGTGTAGCAGAGATGAGGATGTTGAGATGGATGTGTGGTAAGACTAAAAAAGATAAAATTAGGAATGAGCGCTTCCGTGAGGATTTGGGGATAGCTCCAATTGATAGGAAAATGAGAGAAAATAGACTTAGGTGGTTTGGACACGTGTATCGTCGTCCTAACTCGGCACCGATTAAAAGATGTGATCAAATTTTAGTGGATGCTAATAAAAGAGTTAGGGGAAAGCCTAAAATGAGATGGTGCGATGTTATTAGGAATGATTTGGACTTCTTGAGTTTAAACACAACTATAGCACTTGATAGAAATCTTTGATGGAAAATGATTCATGTAGCCGACCCCAAATAATGGAATAAGGCTCTTATGATGATGATGATGGATCTATGAATTTGTTATGATTGAAAATGTTGATGCAATGTGGAGGTTTTTTTTTTTGGCTTCCGTTTCTGTTTTTCGATTACAAAGTCGAAATGGATGCAGAGGTGAAAATACCAATTTTTGTTTCTGTTTCGATTTTTTGATAGTTTTTTTATAAGATATGGAAGTAGAAACACACATTTGTATTTCCGTCCCCGCCCTATTGGCAGCCCTAATGAGTCCCAGTCAGTTGTCCATGTCCTTGTACACAGTAATGCAGGAACATTTGTATCTGGAGAAACACTTTTGAGGTGGGTTCGCGGCTCCAGCTGCCCGACCAATCAGGTGGGCGGCCGAGCAACCCGCCTCACATTTTCTACCGAGAAATGCTGGTTATCCGGGCGCTTGGGTAACCAGCATGAACTGGATCGGCCGTGTGGGCCCCACGCCGCCTTCATGGGGCCCATGCGCGGCCGACCAATCAAGTCGGCAGCACGGCTGATCCACGTTGGCTCTCGGATAGCTAGCATTACTCTTTCTACCCTGTACATTTCTCTTGTGCCTGAAACTGTCGCTTGAAAATTCTGGTAGTAAGGGAGTAGCAACCTCATGACATGGGATATTACACATGTTTTTATTATGTTGTGATGTCTCTCTCCCTACGTGCATATGCCTGTTATTTCAATTATGTAGAAATTTATATATCCATTTGTAGATAATATTATTGTCATTCCGTTGGGTGCAGGGCGTTGAATTGATGCAGCCTCAAGCTCATCATCTTATGTTTCCTATGCAAGGAACTGAATAGATTGGAAGAGGACTTTCGTCGATGGGGACAGTCGAAATCTCAGGGTTCGGCACTATTTGCCCCCGTTATGTTTAATCGCGATTTGTATCAGCGGATGTTTATCTTATTTGTCTGTATATTCTTGTTCTAAACAGTTGAGACTGTGGGGGACATCCTGTATCCGTTGTTGGGTATATGCTGCTCCGTGTCATTTATATAAAACAAGTTTTTCTCGATGACCCTTCTGTTGGATGCCTTTTCAAGTCTGTGTTTTATGTTGTTGCTCGGCTCATTTGCTTGATTTAGGAGCCTTGTAGTGGAGATCACAGAATCCATTTCTACATTTTTCGTTCTCTATACTAAAGTTGATAATGCAGGTTCTTGCACTGTAGAAATATTTTCAATTGGAAGCATTTTTTTTGGAATATATACAAATTTCGGCCTAGGTATTTTGGGAGAAAGGTAGTAGACTCTGCAAATTTTTTACAGTCCTGTAGTTGTTTTTGGTGTCTGATCGAAGGTTTCAAATTATAACTTTTTGTATGATAGTAAAGATAGAGTTGCTAGAGGACTCCGGATGAGTCGAATGGCCAAGGCCTCCCCCCAGCAAGGGGAGGTTTTGGATTCGATTTTCACCAGGGGGGTTGGTTACTTGGTTTGTATTTAATCTTCATGGGTGCAGACTCTGAGATTTTCTCTGTCAAATGGGGTAGGATAATACATATATACATCAAATTAGGGGTTGTTAGGTCTCGGCTCTGAGGTCTACAAAAAGTCATTTTTTGAGCTTATTAAATCACAAGGGGTGGGGTTGCTGGGTCCAGATAGTCAGCAGATTTTTAATGAGATACCAATCGATCAAGAAGATAGCAATGAAGATATTTTTGATATGGATATCAACCCTGAAGATATTTGAAGATAAGCATCAAGTCAATTCAGCTACAAGAAGTGAAGCCCTACAAGCAACAGTAAAGCATCTCCGATAAAGAGCTACAGGAAAAAGTATGACATCTCCGATAAAGAGCTACAGGAGAAAGTATGGCATCTTTCAACAGTAAAAGAAAGTAATAATTGTACTACAATAGTGAGATGATAAGAAGGAATATGTAATAGTTTCTTTGATAAGCCTTCTGGATCTTTCTTTGAAGGTTATAAATAACCTACTCTTTCGGGTTGTGAGGGGGACGAGGAATGGAATGAAAATAGCTTATTCATCTCAACCTTTGTCTACTCTTCTGAGGTGTAGGAGCAGAATAGAGAGGCGAATGGAGGCAGAAGGGTAGACAAAAGTTGAGATGAGAAGCTATTTTCATTCCATTTCCTCGTCCCCCTCACAACCCGAAGGAGTAGGTTATTTATAACCTTCAAAGAAAGATCCAGAAGGCTTATCAAAGAAACTATTACATATTCCTTCTTATCATCTCACTATTGTAGTACAATTATTGCTTTCTTTTACTGTTGAAAGATGCCATACTTTCTCCTGTAGCTCTTTATCAGAGATGTCATGCTTTTTCCTGTAGCTCTTTATCGGAGATGCTTTACTGTTGCTTGTAGGGCTTCACTTCTTGTAGCTGAATTGACTTGATGCTTATCTTCAAATATCTTGAGGGTTGATATCCATATCAAAAATATCTCCATTGCTATCTTCTTGATCGATTGGTATCTCATTAAAATCTGCTGACTATCTGAACCCAGCAGTCTTTCTTCCAGCTTGTTGTTATCTTCATCATGATCTTTTATCATTGAACATTTATCAACTATGAGTATCCATCCATCACTCCAAGTTTTCGCTGTTTGTGGATATTGTAATAATTTTTTATTCCGATCAAATTTTGCTTTTGCTCTTTTCGCCAGTTGAAGATGAAATCTTCTGGAAGAAGTTCATAGTTCATGGAGTAGGAGCTCTGGGGAGTCATTTCCCATATCTGTAAAGAATGATGAATATTGCAAATCTCTGGTTCTGGAAAAGAGGCTCTTATTGAGAATTCTAGTGTATGAATTAGATTTGGTAGCCAGTTGACTACTGTCTTAAGTATCATTGAAAAATTCAAGTTCATTATTTGTTGTCGGGAGATTATTATACCTTGAACTAACCCTTGCTCTATTGCATGGATAGCTTTATTATCAATTTCATCAAAAGTTAAAAATATTCTTTTGGAATGCCAAATACTTATAATATTTGCAGAATATTCATTATAGAGATCTGGGATAGGATCATGCCATATATATTGATCAATTTTATGAAACACATCGATTGGAAGCTCATATTTACAATATTTATATAAGGCTATTCTTCTTTTTCTTCTAGTTTCGAAGTCTATATATTTTTTTTGAGACAAATTATTAAATATTGCAAGTTGTTCCTTAAAAGAAGCTTTATCAACCCATAGTTCCAAAAAAGAAATTATATGTTCTATCAGAAGGTCTTGATATGATATTTTGAGCTCCTCTATATCTCTATGCAAAGCAGTTATTTTATCAAGCTGAGTATTTTTTTCATTTGAATAGTTATATAAATATCGCTCTAATGTTACAAGACATTCATCAAGTTGCCTTATTGCTTGCATATAAAAGTGATTATTTTGAAGACCTCCTGTATTCTTCCAGATATTATTTATGATATCAAAAGCATATCGAGAAAGATTATTTTGGCATCTATATGTTGTTTTGCCTTGGGCAAGGTTATTTATGACTTTTTGATTCTGACTATTCGATAAATCAATATTTATTGATCCTTCGGCAAACTCCAAAGTGATTATAGTGGTTGTTTTGGTCATATTATTTTGGGAATAGTATGGGATTCTAGGAGTATAAGATTGGTGAGACTGGGAGTATTCATCACTGCTCTCAGAAAGGGAGTTCGTGATGGATCAACCTGATTGCTGTATTAGACGAGACAAAAAGTCAGCAATAACATTTTGATATCCAGGAATAAAAGATATAGTATAATTAAAATCTTTTAACTGCATAAACTATCTAATTCTGCGACTATTTTGATCTTCTTTTCGATTTTTGATGTATTGATATAGACCTTTATTGTCTGTGTTGATGATAAATTCTGATGGTAGTAACCAATGTTTAAAGTTTTTAATGGTTTTTAATACAACTAAGAATTCTTTTTCATACGTAGAATAATTTACTTCAGCTTTACCGAATTTTCCTGAGGTATATCCAACAATATCTTTTGAAGATTCTATAGTAACAATTCCAGCCCAATAAAATTGACTGGCGTCGGTAGAAACTGTTAATTTATCAGTTTGTTTGGGAATGATGGTTTTAGAGATTTTGATTATTATTGATTTAAGATATTTAATTTCTTGATTTTCCTTATTGGTAAGAGTGATCTTAATTTTATCAGTTTCCCAACGAGAAACTATTTTATTATGGTTCTCTTTATATTTTTTGGTTTCTGAGTTGATTTTAAGTTGTAAATGTTGGGTTATTTCACTTAGTTTAGGAATATATCTTCTACCATAGTTAAGTATTCCCAAGAAACTTTGTAATTGTTTTAATGTGATAAAAGTTCTTTAATTTTAGTAATGATATGAGACTGTAATTCTATTTGTCCATGAGAAATAATTTTGCATAATATTTATTTGTTGTTTACAGAGTTCTATTTCTTTGGAGAAAGAATTACATCATGTTTGATTAAAATACTTCGTGCTATATTAAGATGTTGAACATGTTGTTCATATGTATCTGAGAAAATAAGGATGTCATCTATGTAAACAGTAATAAAATGATCATAATCTTTAAAAAGCGAATTCATCCATTTTTGAAATACTTGAGGAGCATTTTTTATTCCGAAAGGCATTATCAACCATTCAAGGTGTTCATATGGAGTAGAAAAGGCACATAATTCTTTGATTTCTTTATCAGCTAGTTTTATTTGCCAAAAACCAGATTTAGCATCGAACTTGCTAAACCATGTTTATTCTGTAGTTTTTTTATGATACTTTCACAGCTAGGGATATGAAAACCATCAAATTTAATATTTTTGTTGATCTTTTTGTAATTTATAACCATTCGAGCTTTACCACGTTTTTGTTCAGAGTAGTTGCGAACCATAAAGGCCGGTGAAGTATGTGGACTTGAGCTATTCTGAACTAAAGGTATAGATTTTAATTCTTGTAATTGATTTTTGAACTCTTCAGTGTCTTATTTTGAATAAACAAGAGGTTTTGTCCTTATATTTTTATCTTTACTTTCTGGAAGTAATTTTAATTTACAATATCTAGGACTTCTATCAAATAATTTTAACGGATTATCAGAAAAGAGTTCTGATAAGCTGTGCACATATTGAGCTTCAAAAGTTTCAGAAACTATTTTAATTGTATGTTTTTGTTTGGTCATAAAATATCTAGGAATAGTTATTTATCTTTGATCTTTAGTAAAGATATTATATAACCTATCAATTGTAATGGGCGAATATCGTTTAATAAATTGTTTCCAAGGATCATCTTTCCTATAGATTGATTAATAAGGTATAATTCTGGGATTATAAATTCTTCTTCTATATCATTTTTATCTTGAATATACATTGGTACTTCTCTAGCTACATGGGTAGAAGAGATTCTCCTATGATTCCAGAGAAGAACTTGGGTTCATTTAGTTGTTGTTTATATTTATTTAGCCAAGGTACATTATCTGTAATAGATTTTGTGGCTCCTCTATCTATGATAGGAATTAACATATGAATTGCATTATTTGGTTCTTTAATGTTTATTATAATCCGATTTGTCTGTTTTGATAATTCCATTCAACTTGTTTGTGAATGATTATATCTATTAATTTCATTTTGTTTATTATTTTAATGATTGCGTCTGATTCGCAATTTCTAATTATAACTTTTATTTCTCCTGAATATGATGGTTTGATTACACCTTCGATGATATCTAAGTCTACATTTTTAAGCCAGCCATTCTTTCCCTTTATAATACCAAAATAAGTTGGGGGAAATTGAAATCCAATTCTTGTAGAAAGTATAATTCTTTCATACGGAGATATTGTGACTGTTTCATTAGTAAATATAGTAAAACCTATTTCTGATTCTTCTGGCCATAAGACATTAGAATCATATTTGATGATATATAATGATTGATTTTTATGAAAGTATATTCTTTTGGGGCAAGCTACTTCCATTCTTATAGAACTATATGGCTCTATTGTTCTATTGACTGTTATTGGTTTTTGATCAAAAGTAAACGTAACTGTATTGGGGTTTATGGTAATGGGATGAAGTTTATCTAAGATATCATTTCCTATTAGTAAAGCAATTGAATCCTGCTTATTTACATATAGTTGGTCAAAGTATATAGAATGTGAAACATTATTTACATCCAGTAAGGATAGACATGAAACACATCCTTCATATTGTAATTCTATTATTTTATTTTCAAAAGTTATATATTGCCTTTGTTCTTTTGAAGGTTTTATTTAATTTTCTATGATATCAATGTAATATGGGACATTGAGGCTCCTGAGTCTATTAGAGTATTTACTGTTTTTTGTTTATTTTCGACTCCATATGTTATAGTTATTAAAATTGTTACTAGGTTGGCGTATTTACTAGTTATTACAACATGTTCTTCTTTAGGAAGATCATGTTCTAGATATTGTTGTAGGCTAAACGATTTTCTTGCTGATTGAAAGTTACATGAAGATTCTCCTGAATGACTTAAAGCATCTAAGTCTTTTATTTGCAGTGGTCTTGGTAAAGTAAGAGATCTTTTAATTTTAATTGTATCATCTTATATTATTAATTTTTGTTTATTTCTTAGTTGTTTTTCACGAAGTTTATCTATTGATATAAACCAATTTTGTGGTAAGGTATGGCTTCTTGTCTAGGTTCTATTACTTCTGAGTAGCTAAGTTGGTCTTCTAACATAATAATATTTTTGGTAAGGGTTTTGTAGGAATGTCATTGTTTTCTGATAAGGAAGCCAATAAATTTGTAGTTATTGTTAAGGGTTTGCTTCCCTTTTGCATCTGAATTCTAGATAGTTCATGATATATGAATAAACTTTGGTCTAAGTTTTTGTCATTAAGGCTATAGCATATTGAGGGAAATTCTGAACTTTAGTATTGATAGATCAAATTACTTTGTATCATACCTATAATGGATTGAGAGGGAGTAAGAAGTCTATTGTCAGATATAATGATTGTTGAAGGAGCATTTATTCCTTTTCTAAAATTGGCTTTTATAGTTATATCTATACAACCAAGGTGAAGATATTTTATTTTTGTTTTTTCTTGTCATTAATGCTGTTTAGAACTTGCCTTATTTGTTCTTTATTGATTATTTGAATCTTAGTTATATTACTATTGGTTTCTTCTGAATCTGTTACACGTTCAAATCTTTCTATAAAGAATTTATTCTGTCTAAGAAAATTCTATTTGAAATTATATACTTTATTTTTTTCTATTAACCATGATGAGTTTTGAATTTTATTATAAAGGGATTCATCAAATATTACTAATTGTTTATTTGAGTCTTCTGTATCTTCTTCATGAATAGATAATATGTCTGAATTTTTATCTGTTACCATGTTTACATAATATGTGTATTCATCTTCATTATTATATTCCAAATCTGTTTCTTCAAAATCATAATTTGAATATAAATCTTGGATCCATTGGCTTTTTTGATCTAAATATTCTGCTTTATTTCAAGAGGAATTTTGAATGGTTGTTCATCATAGTATCTATCTACTTCATCGTAAAATCATCTAAGGGGTTTCATTCTATATCAGCTTCTGCTATAACACTTTCTATTTCATATTCATATTGATCTATGTCTTGTCCTAAAATATTAGATCCTGTTGTTATATCATATAATTCATTTACTATGTTCATATCTTCTATTAGATTTGTTACAGAACGTTTATTTGGACATTCATTAGCATAATGTCCTTGTTCTCCACATTTAAAGCATTTACATTTCTTTTTAAATTCTGGTTTTCTTTTTAAATACTTATTATTACGTCTAATTTGCCTAGGTCTTCTTGCAAATTTATAAAAGCGTTTATATCTTGGACGTACAAGTCTTGTTTTATCTAGAAGTAGGTTTGGATTGGGTCTCCATGGTAAAAACCATGAAGGTTTAGGTCGAATATAAGGTCTAGGTTTACCTTGTTTGCTACGCAATGGTTGGCAACCAAAGACATATGTGGGGGCTATATCTTGACAAGCTTGTTTTGGTGTTTTAGAGGCTTTTAAAGCAAACATAGAATTATGATAAGATTTTTGTAAGGATGCTTGTTGACAGCAAGTATGATAGATATTATCTATAGCACATTTCATACGAGTGGCCAAATTATCTGCACCAACTCGATCTGATTGTACCGTTTGTAAAGTAATATGATATTAATTTTTACAATTATTATCCCATAGAGATAGTAATTTATTAAAATATTCTATTTCCCAATGACTCCATTTTGTCAATGGTAATCTCTATACAAGAGATAAATATAATCGAGAGAATGGTTCTACGAAGCAGATATACATATTTTCATACGAGATAAAGTAGTTTCTATCATTTCTATAGTTTTTTGATCACTTATAGTACTAGCACAAAGAAACTGTAATAATAAATTTCTGAAATGTCCTATCATATCATGAAAATTAAGAATATTACGAATCTGTATCATTTCTATAGTGTTTTGTATATTTTCCATGGTAAATACTAGACTGCCTTCTAATTTACTTAGAGCTAGATTAAATAATTCTTCTGTAGTAAGATTAGGATATTGCATAGGTAGAGCAGATATTTTTCTAGACCATAATATTATTGCTTCGGCCCTTTTAAAGATAGGAATATTATCTATGTTTAAAACATATGGATCAGAAGATGGTTCTGATTTGAAGAATTGATATTTATCAAAAAACAACTTCTCATTAGGAGGCATCTCAGGTTGACTAGAATTAAATACTTTATAAGGAATATTAAAGTCATAGGCATATTGAGTACTATCGGATGTTCTTTTTCTTTCTGGAATATTTTGAGTTCTAGTTGAGGATTGAGCTTCCTCTATTATAGGTTTTGTGGCCATTATTTCTTCTGCTGAAGATTTTATAGAATCATTATCTGAGTCTATTTCAAAAGTTGGATTATAATTATGTTCTTTAAAATTTTCATAGTTATTCTCATAAAATTGTTGAATTTGAGATAAGCCTTCCGTAGTTGGATTTGTTAAATAAATATTAGTTAATTGTTCTATTTTGCTTTTATTATCTTGAAAGATTTTATAGTCTTCTTCTAAAGTAAAGATAGACTCTATGACTTTCAGCTTAGTATCAGTTTTTGGTGGATTTAGAACTTTATGATAATCAAATATAGATTCATGCATGAACCAATTTGATTTTATCTGAGTATTTGGTTTAGGTTTAATAGCTATGTCTTTAAGTTGAGATGTTATTTTATTTAGGGTTTTTTTAGATTCTCTTTGATAATCTATTATAGTATTTTGTTGATCAAATATATTTTGAAAATTTAACCTTATTTGATCACTAGCTAATCCATTATGTGTTTTATGTTTAAAAGTACTAGGTTCGGGTTCATCACAAGTTATTGATAAGTCTTCTACTGTTTTTTCTGTTGTGTTTTCTGTTGTCGGTGGATCAGCCATTGATATTCCTGAGTGTTTGGATATTCCCTTCTGCTTAAGACCTCTTGTCTAAGCGTAAAGGTACTACACACCAAAATCCTCAGTACTACACACTACGACGATTAACCTAAAATAGAGACACAACAGAAAGGAACAATGGAAATAGACTTACTTGGATGAAGAAGCTTGTGAGAACCGAACTTGATATGGTTTCATTCTTCCAAATATCTTGCTTTTGCTTTCTATTTGATGTTCGGGAATGAGCATATACTACTTATGGATGAGATCTCGAACCAATAACAATATTATCAAAAATGATATTATGACCTGCAAGATAGCAAATAGATTATCAAATATTATCACTATCATCTGTAACTAGGCTCTGATACCAATTTCAGTCGAGGTTATATTTCTAGAGCGAGGTTATATTTTGGTCGAGGTTATATTTCTAGAGCGAGGTTATATTTCTAGCGAGGTTATATTTATGGTGAAGAAGAAGTAGGGTTGAATCAGGGTGAAGTGCAGGGTGAGGTGTAGGAGCAGAATAGAGACGGCGAATGGAGGCAGAAGGGTAGACAAAGGTTGAGATGAAGAAGCTATTTTCATTCCATTTCCTCCTCCCCCTCACAACCCGAAGGAGTAGGTTATTTATATATATATAAAGATAGAGTTGCTTCCAAAGGTTTTGATTTTTGTATTATCCAAAAAGTTACTTTCAACCAAACTTTTTTTCCCTGATTTTCCCTGTCCTGATTTTGGGTTCTCTTGGCGGAAATAACATAATCTATCTTTTTAGATGTCACCCATTTTTAGAAGTGATGATTTCTTTCTTGGTAGTGTTAGAGCAAGAAAATTTTTTTATTTTCTTGATGGCCCTAAAGGAACCACCAAGAAATTAAAACTATTTTTATTGGAAATAAAGTGGTATAAAATCAGCGTTGTATCTTTATGTTAAACATATTTTATTAATGACTAAGTGTACATAAGGAGTGGTCTAGTAATTAAAACCTTCTATGACTATAAGTGAGTGATTTAGGTTCAAATTTTTGCTTTATACTTACCAAAGGAGAAATAATTATATTTAATTATTTAATTAATCATATTTTAAAAGTATTTTTCAAAATAGTAACCAGGTTGCCATGTTGGTAATTTGGTGACCGAGAGAGCCGATTCTCAAATGAGTAGGCCTTGGCAATGCCGATAGAGATGTCGGTATTGTCAAGACTGACACCGCTGTCAGTCTTGACAATGTCTACATCGGAGTCAGTATTGACAATGTTGACCCTTATGTTGGGATTGGCAATGCCGACTATCGGGATGACTCTACCGTAGGCGCTGCAAATGTGGACTCCACAGTAAAAAAAAGAAAAAAAAAACTAAGGCGCGCGGTTGGCACTTAGCTTTGAGAAGTCAATTCGGGCTCCAACTTCGACTCACTTGCATTCTTTCGAGCTTCTTTTCCAAAAATTGTTTGAGGTCGTGGGTGATCAGTGAAGTGCATGCTAAGATAGTAATATGGTTGTAGTAGAATTATTCGGCAATGAGAAGATCACAGTTGCTAAGATTGTCTTAACATTATGGTTGGGATTGGGCAGCAGGGTTCTGTACACATTCATCTAATTCACATCTTTTCGTTAGTTCATAGAACTTTACCAATTTTAAATAAGTTGATTAGGAGCTTCAGATGATATACTTGGTCATTTTAAAAGGTATCATTGAGATCATCCAGCCTTAGTTCAATAATTTCAGACTGCAGAAGATATATTGACTTTAATTAAGCATAGCTCTGGTATCTTGTCTATCTATCTATATAAGAAATATATTCGCCCTGGTTCAAGAGCTTTTTTTTTTCCTTTTATGAATTTATGTATAGTCATAGATGTCTATTTATTTTATACGTATATATGTGAATTGAGAGGTGCTATATAAATTTAATGTTATTTTTTAACAAATTCATCATATAAAACACAGCTGAAACTAAAATTGAGAATAAACTAAATCAACAAATATATCTATGTCACAAATACATCAACATAATATGTCTAAATCACAAATACATCAAAATAACATATGTACACTATAAATACATCAAATAAGCTATGAAATCACAAACAACTAAAAAATATCAAGTACAGAAGATATCTCAAAAGAACTATGGAAATCATCTCTTCTTTCCCTTTCTAGATCCTCGACCACAACTACGACTATGACGCTACTCCTATATCTCACCTGAGCATCAACCTTTGTCTCTGACTGTGATTGTGTCTCATGCACTAAAACAACATCACATGACTTTGACTGTGCTGTCTCAGAATCCATGTCTTCTGATATCATACCTAATGTCTCTTCAAGTAGCTCAGACTGATTTTGATGTGGTAGTATGCTAGTCGAACTTATGTGACATCGCTAGCGACGATATGTACCTACTGTAGACTGTGGTGGCTGTGAATGTGTGATCTCATCTGGCATCATCTTATCTGTCAGTATCTGTAAAGCTCCTATGTCATACAGAGGGGGTTGTGAAAATGTCATAATATCTTGAGAATAATACGATAGTCCTGCATCACCTGCTGCTGCTGTGAAGATCCTATGCATGGCTCTAAAGGTCCTGCATCTGAGGTAGATGAATCTGTCCGCTGAACCTGAGATAGCACACTATCAATGTACGTCTGTATGGCTATATAAATAGAGTGTGTATTGTCTGATACCATATCATCCTGAAGGCCATCAAAAACCATCATTTGTAGATGCCTCATACCTTTTACCAAACTCATCTCTATGTGATCACGCGGCTCATAACACATATCATAACTGAACCTTGGCCGACCAATGAATCGTCTAGTGATAGACCAATACTCAGACATATACTCCACTATACCAATAGTGTATGACGTGTCCTCATCTGGTGACATAATGTAATCTCTCCGACCATGCCATAGTTGTACAAAATGTGTAAAATATGTAGCCCAATCAATATGCTCACGTCCATTCTGAGTGACACTATGTAATGCATCAACAGGACCAGGAATAGGCTCTACCAAACTGTTTAAGTACTTTATTTGGAACATGTATCTCAATAATAGAAAAATAAAGAAGAGGAACCCGAGACAGCCAAAGATCAGATCCTTGTCTAGAAACAGCTAGTAATATTGGCAATATATTATAAATGTATAGCTCCCACCTACATGTGTTGAAAATGTATGATGTAAGTGTAAGTGTAAGTACTCTATCATTTGTGTACAATACAATAGGTTTCATTATGTTTACTTGATAGTCCTTCTGATGATCAAGCTCCGACCTGTGTAGTCTCAAAATATGTCGAGGGTTATTTATCTCTTCTCTTGGAACATTCCACCTACAATTTATTTGTAAGTTATTATAATTTCTATAATTAAATAGTAATAAAACATTCTGAATTTACCTGTGACCCAAAGATATGTCATGTGCCAAAGGATGCATCGCAATATCAAGATGTCCCACATGTAGTCGCTCCCAAGACCACAACTAAAAATTAAAGCAAATATTTGAAAGAGACAATAAATTGTTAGAGGCAAAAACAATATACATTAAATGATAATTACCTGAAGAAGAGTCAATGAACCTCAAATGGCCTTAGCATCTGACTTGCATGCAATAGACAGCTGGCGATAGAGATAAGCAAGTGTGGCACCACCCCACGAGTATCTCCTAGCTTGATCAAAGTCCTCTAGTAGCGGTAGATACATAAGTGGCACTGAGTTTCCTATCTTATCACTGAAAATAGTACAACCTAAAAATATAACAATAGTGCACGTGCATGTCGTTTAACAACCTCCACTGATGCATCCTTTGAGATAACTACAAACATTTCTCGCAACCAAGATAATTTTACAGAACCTCATCTCATCTACTTTGGGACATCACCTAAAAGTGTCATGTAAACATCTGTCCAATCTAAACTAATGTTTCTATAACAGTATCACCATCAATTGGTAGCCCCATCAAAATAGCAACATCCTACAACGTGATAGTCATCTCCCCATGTTTAAGATGAAAAGTCAATGTCTCACTACTCCATCTCTCAGCAAGGGGAGTGATCAATGCCCAATCTAACCTGATCCACAGAATTTGAGCCAAATAAAATAGACCAGCTCTATGTACATAATCTACAATACATGGGTCAACTGGCCAACCACTCAAGCTCCTATAGTGCTCCCAGCATTTAAGAATTTATGTTTTCTGGAAAAAAAATATGTTAACATTAAATTTATGTACAAGTAACAACAACAATACATTAACAATAACAATACTTGGTCACTGTAAACCAATTGTGATCTATGTCTCTCCTGTGCGTATAATACAAAAGTATCTACAGGACCTGTAGTAGGTCCATCTTTGTTATGCCTACATACAAGAAGAATGATAAGTATATAAAAATGCGTAAACAACGAACATAAATATCTGTGAACAATATGTCTTAACAAACATAACACTTACTAATTATGCTGAGGGGGTTGCACCCCTAGACATGTACTCCTATAATGACCTGGTTGGCCACAATGGTTATGTGATGACCTTTCCTTATTCGTACCCATATGCATATAAAGGCGTCTACTATGTGGACAATCACTTTGTCTGCGACCGAATGGAGGTTGCAATGTAGCATCTCGATGTGGAGGCCAATGTCGACTATTCAAGATAAGATGAAAAGCAAACCAATATGTCTGTCGATAGGTCTCCATAGAATAAAATACAGCACAAAAGTTCAAGTGTGAAATATTTGCTGAAAATGATCTACAAGATGCCACTGTGGACACAATGAAGACCTGTCATGTAATAAACATTGCAGGAGCAACCACTTTGTGGTCTTATGTTAATGGTGTTTTGATGTCCGTGTGAATTAATGACTTGAAACTCATGTCTAGAAAATCTGATCACCTGACATTTTCTAACATCTCTCTCAGTAGCACGAAGTTGGACTTCAACACTAGGAGCATATGATGATTCTCAATTCAAACCATCTTCATGTCGTTTAACAAAAAAAATGTTTAACATGTAGAAAGTCTTTTTCACTAAAGCCTGGATAGACAAACCTCGTGCACCTTTCAATACACTATTGAAACTTTCTGGAATATTTATTGTCATCATACCAAACTGCTTACCACCATCATATACCTTTGTCCATCTTTCATAATCGACATCTTCCAACCATTTCTTTGCTTGAGGATTCATATATTCAATTTTTTGTATCAAATGTTGAAATTCGAATATACATGTTCTAGTCGCTGCAGACCTTGCTAGACATGTCAATGTCATCACATAATGTATTTTGAAAATTATCAACAAGATGTCGCAAACAACAATGATGGTAACCAAATTATCAACAAGATTGTAAGACCAACTCTATTTGTAACTTTCTCTCTGATGCACGCTCCAAACCTCTATGTCTATCAGAAATAATTGTAATACCAACTCTATTTGTAACTTTCTCTCTGATGCACATCAAAAACCATGCCCAAGAATCACCATTTTTCGATTCAATTATAGCGAATGCAAGGGGGAATAAAACCATCATCTGCATCTACAGCAATAACAATCATCAAAACACCATGATATTTTCTATACATATATGTTCCATCAACACTTATCAATGGCCAACAATGTGGGAACCCCTATATGGAAGGTGCAAATAACCAAAAAACTCTATGAAAATGAAAGACAGATTGTACTGCATAGGTGAACTGTACAACTGTCCCAGGATTTGTCAATTGAAGAGCCTCTAGAAATCTAGGTAGAGTAGCATATGATGATTCCCAACTACCGAAGATTTGTTTCATAGCCAAACATTTTGCAATCCATGATTTCTTATGTGAAATTTCAACATGAATACATGATATTCATCTAGTATTCTTCTCACAATCTCTTCTAGTGTAATTGTCAACTTTATCTTCACAGTTGACAAAATCAACCTTTGAATAAAATGAGATGTGCATTGGCGATTTTAACTTTACAATATTGAGTTCACACATGTATAAGGTCCAACATATTTTTTAATTTAAAATATTCAAACCCCTTTACTACTGATGCATGACCCTCCATGCATGTGTTTCATTATTGCATTTAGTTGTAAACATCTTCGTGGCACCTTATATTGAACACTATGTTGAACTGAATACATTTGCAATGTATATATCAAATTCTTCTTATTTGTAAAAATTTATCCAACATGAGACTCTTCACCCTCTGAAGTACAAGATACATCTATCCTTCATGAGAATTATTCAACATAGCTTCATCTATCCATTGATCAGAAGTGAATATATCTGGACGGTCATGCTCATATTCAATTTTTGTATTATTAACCTTGACAATGTCAAATAATGCTTCATCATCTCCCTCGTCCATATTCTCATTGTCATCTATATCATCCTATGAATCTATTTCATCTTCTTCATCCATCTCAATCACATGTTTTTCTATTACATAGTGCCTACATACCAATCAAATATGACAAAAGATTTATTGTATGTTATGTGAATGCACCAAAATATTTTATGAGAATGATGAAATCATATACCCTGATGAGCTTGCACTATGAAAAATATGTGAAGGATCAGTGATTGACATGAAAGGATATTGTGATGAGCCACCTCCATAGCCAATAGACCTCTAAATAGAAATTATAAATTTTTTTAAAATTTAATCACACTAATATATATTTCATACAAGTAAAAAAGACAACTCACCATGTGTTATAATCTGTAGGTAAACTGTAGCCATATGATTCGTATCGTACATCTCTCTCATTAGCAAAATAAAATCCAATAGAATCAGCATCATCATTCAACATACGTGTGAAGAGTCCAGTTGGTTGTTGATACTCATAGTGTTGAGTATGCAAGTTGTCATCAATATGACTATGTGGTTGCATTTCATCGTTGTCTTGAATAGATATATTATCTACATCTTCCTTCTCTAAATATAATTATATAATAGATACATGAGAAGGATAAAAATCGAACATACATTCAACCGTTTCATCATCTTCAACTCTCACAGAAATATATTCACCCATAGAAGTAGGGCACTTGTATGTTTATCAATCTTAATATGTCTTTCGTCACATTTAGTCAACATATATAATTTCTCACCAACTCAACCAAACTTGTGTCTTTCTTTACTTGCAAAATGCGTACAATGCCTCCTTCCTATCGAGGCTTATGATGCTCAATATGTAGGACACCATCATAATAATATATAAAGAAATATTTGAATTAGTCATATATGTCATTTATAAGATAAATAAATCACATTTGTTAAACAAGAACATTTAATTATCAAATTTATAACAAACATTGACAAAAAATATAACATCAAATAGTATAATAATAACATTAAATAAAAATATCTATAAGTTTGGGGAGGAGTGTGGGTGGCAGTAAGGGTTAGGGGAGGGGGGGTAGGATGAGGCTTCGAGGGAGGGGATAGGAGGGGAGGAGGATGAAGGCGTCGGGGGGGGGGGGGGGGGTAGAGGAGGAGGGTCTGTTGAACGGAAACTGTAACATCCCCCTTTCCTTATGGGCCCCTTGTGGTCAACCACCTTCTATTGAAGGTCGCGACGCATCGGGATGTCACCTTCTGAAGGTGACAAGGTGACTGTCGCGTTCTGATTGTGAACATGACAGGCATGTTGTCGCGTTCATCCCTCTGATCGTCGCATGCAGTTTGTCGTTTTGCTGTCGAGACAGTTGGGACAAGTGTCAACACCTGACAACGGGTAGGCGACTGGTCAGACGTCACGTTCTGGGTGTCAGGTCTGCGAGGTTGACATGTGGCGTTTCTGTTGGTCAGGTTTTGACTAGGACTTGAGATGGCGACAGGTTGAACGTCGCGTTCATTAAGTGAACACAACAAGCAAGCTGTCGCGTTCTCATCTCCGAGGCTTAAAAGGTTGCAGACTTCAGAACAGCCCCTTCCTCCCCTTTTCCCTCCGCCTATTGCCTTCCTCCGGCATATCTAAGAGGGTTCTCCTCCGTGGTGAGGTTTGAGGGAGAGTGTGTGAGGTGTGAGGGCTTTGTGAGGCTTATGGTGTGTTTGCCCTTGTGTCTTGGTGAGTAGTCTCCTCATTTCGGCATTCTTCCTTAACATGGCTTTCCCCTCGTGATGGTATTCCACTTCGTCGGCGTGTAGAAGGACGTTTGTGGCTCGTGGATGGAGTCTTCGTGGAGTTTGGAGCGAGGAGGCGGTGGCCATGCACACAAGAAGACCCCAGCGGGTTGGCTCTTCTTTTTGAGGTAGGGATGCCTAAACCTCCCCCTAGTTCTATCATGGTAGGGCTCCAAACCCCTTCTCCAAGCTTAGAGACCATGCTAGGTTGTGCATGTATGCTTTTGGTTCATGTGGATTACTTGGATGGTTCTTGCGGTGTTTGATTTGTGCTTGGGATGTGGTTTGATTGACGAGGTTTCCATGCTTGCATGTGATATTATTAAGTGTAGATCCATGTTCTTGGCATGCATGGGTGTTTACAAGGGTGGTTTGAGCTTAACTGATCCTTTTACATCGTCCTACATGCTCCCCTCCCCTTGTGTTTTACGGTTTTGTGTTGCATGGCTTGAAGGTGGTACTCTCGGGTGTGCAAACCTGCAGTCGTGACAACCCGATACGTCGCCTTCTGGTTTGAGGAAGCGACGCCCACCCTGTCGCATTTTGGTCGCAACAGGGTGGTTGTCGCCTTCTCTTCAGGTTATACCGTGTGTCGTGGGAGGTTCCAAGTAGACACTTGGACCTCTGTCTGTGGTCAACTGATCGCGATGAGTCCCCTGTCGCCTTCTATCCCAGGTCGCGATAGTCAGGGTGTCGCCTTCAGGTGGCGACAGCCTGTGTGTTGCCTTCTCATACAAAGAAGGGACTTGGCGACCTGTTTGGAGTTTTCCTTCCGCTGCGACTCGATTTTCTTGGCACCTGTATTGTTCCTGGCACGGTACTACCCTAGTCTTTCGCTCGGTGCTAAGCACTTGAGGGCTTGTCCGCGAGACAAGTTGTTACCATTACCTGGACCCCTGGTCCCCATGCGCTCGTTTGAGGGAGTTCTCTGGGCGGTGGGTGAGCTCGAGTCACAGACTGTAACGACCCTCCTTATACCGGTACGATTATACCAATCCACGTCGGTACAAAGGGCACCGTCACAGTAGGACATTTACCTAAAACTATACAATAGGTTGAAACGTACATGAATAACAAAAGAGTACAACAGAAAATAAACATTCTAGTCTTATTCCATCATCGTCACATAATCCACAGTCTATATAGTCAAAAGTAAATAACAATGTCCACATTATTACATAACCAAATGAAATACATCGCCCATCACATTGATTACATACTATGAAGAAGGAAGAAAATATAGCAATCTCCACAGGTAGAGCTACTCCTCGTGCTCGGAGTCGCTCCTCACAATGTCCTCCTCAAGTATAGGGACACCTATCTCACCTGTACGACAAAGCAAGTATGAGTCTTCTAAAAAGACACATCAAGCAACTTAAGGAACATTCTTACACATATCACATATACATGCTATCTTTTAAACAATAAGGAAAATACATGGTTCATGCTTCATTTCAATTTAACAAATATACATAAACAACCTACACATGCTTTCTATACATGATAATTTACTTGATTCATGTTGAAAGCACAATTCATATTAATCATATTCTTAAAATAGGAAAATATCCATGAATGATCTATAGCATGCTTCTCCACATAATATATAACATGATTCATGGTTCTAACTCTATTCATATCATTGCACAATTTTACAAATTTAGATCATGAAAATATGTACAAGATAAATAGCAATTCTAGCATGATATCTAATCATTTTCATATGCATTCATAACACTTATTCACATAATTAGCTTGCTGTTTTAATATAAAATTTACAAATTCACATAGTATCACATCTCTTTACATGTTAACACATTCACATCACACTATCACATGCTTATATTTCACATTTCACTTATTCACACTTTTTACACTTAATTGTCGTGACACATTGTCCGAACCACCATAAAAAAGGACACACATACACATAACACATACCCGTCACCTAGGCAATACAGTGACGAATCTTGGTTAACTGCGCAGAACCGGGAGAAGCCCTCTCCACCCTAACCAGTGGTACTCGTCCACCTCCAGGATTTTCACCCTAATGCCCATAGGATATCACACACATTGAGCCTTCCCATAGGGACTTTACTACAGTACAGCTCCACAACCTTCTATGGTAGCAGTGTCAATCTCGGCACATATTACACGTTATCACTTTATCACATTCACTTATATGCACAATTTATTCCTTTTCACATGCACTTTAAATAACATTCATTTTTCAGTTACAGAACTTAACCATACTGTTTCACAATGACAATTAAATCATAACAAAGTCCTAATTATGTTGCTAGTCACTGAATTCCACATTATTAAAATTTAACATGCTTATCATGGTCAATTGCCCTTGTTAAACTAATAATAGTACCTACTGTTGACAAAACAACATGAAACTTTTATCACAAGTTTCACACAGGGTATATATCACATCCCTAAATTTTAGATTTTTCACAATAGTAAAGTGAATTTTAATAATTTAAGCAACTTCATGCTAATTTAGCAAATTATTCACTTAAACATGGTTCACAGCAAAACAGTCGTATCTAATAGTTCTAAAACCTGAAAATAGGAATCATATCATCATGGAAAATTTTTGGATCCCTAACATGGAACAAAATTATTTATTTAGAATTAAACAGGGACAATTCATGCTTAACTCACCATAACATGAATTATGATAATAAAAACCCATGCACAAAATTTCGTCTGAACCTCATGATATGACCTACTGACCATGACTGACCAACCATAAAATTTACAGCATATTCAGACAACCATAAGTTCGAAATTCACAGCACATAGATCAATTTACATTTTCTGAAAAATCTGAACAACTTGGCGGCAAGGGGGTTGACGCCAACAGGGTTAACAACACACGATGTTGCCGTCAACTCAGGATCTTGACGACAACAAGCTTGCCGTCAAGTTCCTGTCTGCAGAGAATATTGACTGAACGTAAATAAACAAGGGGAATTGGAGGTTCCAGGACACGAAATAAATTCCGTAAAAATCCTGAAACATAAGAGACATGTGTAGGGATGTAATCCCTAGATTACTTGCCTGTGAAAAAATTCTCTAAAGGTTTAATTAGGTCGAAGAAGCTCTCCTCGGCCAAGCCAAGAAAATGCACAATCCCCTCCCAAAACCGGTCTTTATGTTGATGTAGATGATCCTCCGGAGTCGGGGAAGACTTAGCAATCCAAGGTGCACCTCCCAATCGATGGAGATCGCCGGAAGAAGCACAAAATCGTCAAATCATGCTCGCCAAAGATCAGGTTTTCTCACCAAAAGCCCTAGATTTTCCCAAAGCCAAAAGACCTAACTCGACCGAATCTGGGTGTTTTTATAGAGCTTAAGGGTGGGGGTACGCATTAGGTTAAGTTTTCTACCGTTAGAGCTAGGTTTCCTAATTCGGAACCGCAAGAAATGTAGCCGTTTCCAGATCTGAAATCGCAGCAAAAACTGGGAAATAAACGGCCACTTTGCTGCCGTTAACAAGAATTTAGCGTTCATCAATCTGGACGTCAACATGAAGTCAACGTCACACTAGTTGCCGTCAACCTGCCCTTAACGTCAAGGGATGTGGACGTTAACTGGGATTTCAGCCAGATAACAAAAAACATCTATTATCATACATACACTATATAATTACATACAATATGCATTGTATTATTTAAATACAATATACACAGAATTATATAAAGACAATATATACAGAAATAAACATATATATATACATATGTACATAAGAAATTAAATAAATATGATATTTACAACAATTATCATGTGCATATAATTAAGCATAATAAGAACACAATTCGAGTAACGAGAAAAAAGTTCGAGGGCCTTACACGGACTCTGTAACAGAGGGAAAAATGGTGGGGACAACGGCGTAGAATCGTTTCTAGAGCTCTCTTAGTAGAGTTTGGGACGCCGATGTGGTTTGGTGCTCTTCCAGTGCAGATCAGCTAGTCCTTTTTCTCACTGCCTCACTCTATGTGGTTCCGGAACCATTTAGAGGGGCTGGGCGTGGGACCGTAGTCCGGCCAGACTATGGTAGTTGTGGTTGTTTTAGTTCCGCGTCTCACTCTGACAGGAGGTGCTAGATATGGACTGTCGGTTGAGGGTAAGGCGCGAGGCGCTCTTGACCAGTTGATTAGTGTAGTGTTCTATAGCAAGTGTCTCTGTCCAGGCAGTCGTTTACTGCCTGTGTTACAGCCTTGGGTTCCTCCCAGTACCGTGGTTTACACGGGTTTTTCGGTCCTGACTTTTAGCTAAGACCGTAGACCGTGTAGTTTTCTCTTACGCTTTCGCACTTTACTCTGTTAGTAGAATATATTTACTATTTTATTTAATTATTGTGCATGTAGATCTATTCTGCTGTTAGAACTAGTGGGAGATTGGTAGTCCCTACTGAGCTTCTTCGTGAAGCTTATTTCCTCTTTTTACAGGTGAGACTTCACAGCAGCACGTTTCGCGGCAGGCTGAGGAGATGGGGCCGTAGTAGACTGCGTCTTCACTCTTCCGTGAGCAGTGTTCCCCAGATTTGTGTACTTCACCCTCGGGGTATGCCCGTAAGGGACCTGTTATCTCCTTTACTTTCTGCACTTGTACTTTACTACTTTGGGACTGTACTAGACTTGTACACTGTGAAATGTGAGAGATTGCTCAATTCAATTGCATAAGCTTCGTTTTCCTCAACTAAGAAAAAATTTACCATTACATATGTACATGGATGCACATAGCTTGATCTTTTAATTTGTGGGGTTTTTTATTAAAATAATTATATGTTATTATTTAATTATTTAAAATTTTAATTAAGCACATTTTAAAAATATTTTCCAAAACTTGATACCTGAAGACCGGCCCAGACAATATCGACTGTGTGGTCGGTGTTGGGAATGTCAATTGTAGGGTCGACAATACCAATGCTGATTATTGTCGGCGTTAGTAATGCCGACTCTATAGTCAGCATTCCCAACGTCGACGTCAAGCCTATAAAGCCTGCACCTGAGTCCCCCTCTTCCCCACCCTGCCACAGTCGCACCCAGCCGCAGTTGCGTGGAGCGTCACTGTAACGGCCCCGATGCCCGGACCCTCGGCTCCACCAAGGATCCGATCATCGGCACCGCCGTCCACGGACCCGAAGATCCGGAAAGGCTAACAGACCGGTCTAACAAGATATGTAACAGAGATAAATAACAACTAAACACACTAAAAAAAACCAACAAAACAAATCTTTTTGTAATTTTATAATCTTCACCCACATTATATTGGGGAATTTTTTGAAGTATTGAATTGAGCAATCTTGTCACGTCCTAATAAAATCATCTATTTATCGGAAGTGACAAAGTATCACACGGAAAAGACACTATATCCATTCACACTTAGATAGCCTCACAAGTGTCTAATTACAAAAGTTTCCTCATTAAGTTCCCATGAGGAATAAGTCAAAAGAAACTTATTACATCACATTTACTAATCACAACACTACAGAAAAGTAACATAGATGGCTTCTCGTAGATTCTTGGTTCACTCAGCACTCTTTCCCCCTTAATCATTCGATCCATCTTGATTACCTGAAAAGTATAATTCTGTGAGCTAACTAGCTCAGTAGGATTCAAATCTTATAATCAAGGAGATCAAGAAACAAAGCAAGTAACAAGGAATTATACATGTAATCATGCTTTTGCATGCCAAACTGAGATTGCTATACGACACTAGATAGCACAGTTATTGAACATTGAACTCAAGATTCAAGGATTCATGGTAACATTCGAGTTCAGATTTGAACACATATAAACACTCAATAGGATGATATGATGACCAATCACACACTTAATGATGCTATGCCAAACATCCACTAATCCTTTATCGTTCCGCGCGGCCACTCAAACGAATATGGGTGCTCCTCCCAGGACTGGACCAGCCCTTATTTGCCAAGCATAATTCTCAGATTGAGTCCAAGACTCTCAATTTGTCATCACCACACTCTTACCTTTGCAATGAATCAAGGAAATACAAAGGTTTTACTCAATGTTACTCAAGGTTTGCACAAAAGAATCAAGGGACTTGATTCCGTCATTGATTTCAGAAATTAACAATCTCACGAGGACAATTTGTTCGGGACTTGTAGAAATAACTTAAGATAACAAAGAAGTTCACATGACTGATCTAAATAGGTGTTTTGGTAGTAAAATCTATATGATAAAGGTAGACCAAGAGTTGGAACAATTGGGTATAGTTCAAGTCAAGAAATGGTGCAAGGTAGGTGCTGGAATTTGGGACTGACAGTGGTTGTTGACAACCAGAGGGGTGGTTGTTGACAACCAAGGCTTTCCCAGAGGCTGGTTTCTCAGTCTGACAGTGGGCTGTCGACAACCAAAGAGATGGTTGTCGACAACCAAAGATTTCCCAGACCCAGCCTGACAATGGTTGTCGACAACCAGAAGGGTGGTTGTCGACAACCATGCCTGGTTACATTTTCTGGGCTCTGGACAAAGGGCTCTGTCGACAGGTTGATGCAGAGCTGTCGACGGGTGCTATGTAGACTTCCAAAAATTGATTAAATTCAACTAGAAATTGTACTAACAAGATTTTCTATCATTCCTAACATGATTAGAACCTTGAACATGTACAATTTCAGATGTATAACTCAGTAGATCATGACTAGAAAACAAAAGGGAGATCATGAAACATAACTCACAAAGATGTTTAGCAAGAGGTTAACTCAAAGGATATAATGAAGAGCACTCTTTCTAGAAATATTTCCTCTTCATTTTTCTCTGTTGAACATATATCAAATGTTCTCACTTGAGAGTTTTATAATCTCTCAATGAATCAAGCTAATTAAGAGCAGAAAACTGTTAAGGTTCTATCTCATCTATATAATGAATCTACACTCTGGATTTAGTTAACTTGGACAAAGCTAGTAACATATGGTTACTTGTAACTTAAGAATCAACTAAAACATGGTATAATGATGATTTCTTATCATGGACATATTTTTTCTAAACTTTGAAAATAACATGATCAATAACATGACTTCTCATATTTCACAATAATCTGAGTTTTCAAACTGGAAGAATAGCATGCTTAAAGTTCTACATGCCATTAATCAGAGGATCAAAGAGAAGTAGTAGGAGAACTTAGAAAGATCAAGAGAAGAATCCTACCTGAACAAGTAATGAGAGTTCTTTCACTTAGAGATCCACAGAAATTAGAGAAAGACAATTGCAAGCTTGCACGCAAGATAGCCTCCACTGAAATCCTTCCAGAGAAGGAGACCCAGAACTGCCGATACAACTTCTCCAAGGAGAGTTGATAGCTCAACTCAGTAGCACTGAGGTGTAGATCACTCAGTAGCAAGACACACACACCAGCAAGGATGAAAGAGAAAGAGAGAGAAAGAGAGCAGTTTCCCCTCCGTACAGGTTTCCTTACAAAGCTTAGCACTCCAAAAACCTCACAACCTGAGGTTACCCACGTAATAGCAGCAGCATAACAGTGGAACAGGTGAAAGAACTAGCGCTACAATGGTTGGGGATGGGTTTTTATAAACCTAAGCTAATGGCATGCACAACGACACGTAGGGGGACATGTGTTAAGGTAAAAAATCACATTTTACCTCTTTCAAACACCTAGCACATGCATGCTTAGAGAGTTACACATGGTAAGTGAGGTGTTACCGTCTCCCACTTGGGTGCTGGCCTCACCAGAAGCTTCCACATAACCCACTGAAAAATTCCCAGAAAAACCCATTGCGTAATTCCCCCATAATTCAACTGGCCACTTGTTCTTTAAATAAACCTATCCAAGCCATATCTGATTGCCATGAAATTTTGACCATAGACTAATATGATAGTTTTACTAATTGTGGTGATTTTTAATTAATTTTTAGATTTTATTTTACACTAGGTGAAAAATCACCCGAAAAATGGTCGCGTCGACTGTACCCTAAAATGTACGTCGAAAAATTCAGATAATTGCATATTTAATTTCTCCACATTTTTCTGGAAATTATGATGTTCTCAGATTTTTATTTCGATGTCGTTTTCCAGTATCGCACTGTGGAGGCACGCACTTCGAGGTACGACACTGGGATAATGTTCATTACCACTAATTAAGTCTATCATCCAATTATCACAATTTAATAACAACCCTAAGGTATTTTAATCAAATTACTTCTATTTTCTTAATATTTAAATTTCTGGGGCGTTACAACTCTCCCCTACTAAAAAAAATTTTGGTCCTCCAAATTTAATAACATAAAGATCATTATACTAACCTGAAAATAATTCTGGATATTTCTTCTTGATGGTATCTTCTAGTTCCCATGTGGCCTCCTCTTGTCCTCGCTTGTTCCATTAGATCTTCAATAAGGGAACTTCCTTGTTTCGAAGTTGTTTGATTTTTCGATCAAGGATCTGCACCGGTCTTTCCTCATATGCCAGATTTTCTTGTATTCCCAGATTTTGGTATTCAATAATATGTTCCGGATCATACACATATTTCCTCAACATGGACACATGGAAAATATCATGTACGTTAGATAACTGAGGTGGAAGTGCCAGTTGGTACGTCATTTCCCCAATTCTTTTTAGTATTTCAAATGGTCCAATATATCTTGGACTCAATTTTCCCTTAATACCAAATCTTTTGATTCCTCTTCGAGGTGATACTTTAAGGAACACATGCTCTCCAGGTTGAAATTCTAGCTCCCTTCTTCTTTGATCAGCATAGCTTTTCTGTCGATCTTGAGCAGCTTTCATCCGATCTCGTACCAACTTAATAGTTTCTGTTGTTTCCTGAATCATTTCGGGTCCAAGAATATGTGATTCCTTCAATTCTACCCAACACAATGGTGATCTACATTGCCTGCCATACAAAGCTTCAAATGGGCCATTTGAATAGTAGACTGGTAGCTATTATTGTAAGCAAACTCCATTATTGCTAAATGCGTATTCCAATCGTTTCCAAACTCCAATATGCAAGCACGACACATATCTTCAATGATCTGATTTACTCGTTCTGTCTGTCCGTCGGTTTGAGGATGAAAAGCAGTACTAAACTTTAACTTAGTCCCCAATGCATCTTGTAATTCTCTCCAAAAATATGAGGTAAATCTTGCATCTCTGTCAGAAATTATGTCTTTTGGAATCCCATGCAATCGGACAATTTCTTTCATGTATAAAGCTGCTAAAATATTGACGGACCATCTTGTTTTAATTGCCAAGAAATGAGCTGATTTAGTAAGTCGGTCAATAATTACCCATATTGCATCGAATCCACTTCGCGTCTTGGGCAATCCGACAATGAAATCCATACCGATGCTATCCCATTTCCATTCCGGTACTTCAAGTGGTTTTAACTTTCCTGCCGGTTTCTGGTGTTCGGCTTTAACCTTCTGACAGGTCAAACATCTCGCTACAAAGTCCACAATGTCCTTTTTCATGTTACACCACCAAAAATGCTTTTTCAGATCTTGATACATCTTGACAACTCCTGGATGAATCGTATAATGTGATCGATGAGCTTCTTCCAAGATTTGTTTCTTGATTTCAGGATTATCCGGTACACATAATCTGTCCCGAAACCGAAGATTTCCATGCTCATCTTCATTAAAATCAGATCTGAAAGCTAATTTTTCTCTAGTTTCTGTCAACATAGGATCATTGCTCTGCTGTCCTCTAATTTGCTTTAGCAAATCTGATTGCACTGTCATATTATCAATTACAACTCTTGCCTCCTGCAGTTCAGTCTTTAAACTTAATGTAGAAAACTCTTCTAACAACTTCCATTCCTTTACTTGCAATTGACATACCTTGGTTACAGGATTTCTACTGAGTGCATCGGCCACAGTGTTGCCTTTTCCTGGATGATATTCTATTTTGAAGTCATAATCTTTGATATACTCCATCCATCTTCTTTGTCTCATATTTAATTCTTTATGTGAAAACAAATATTTGAGACTCTTATGATCGGAGTATACTATGAACTGGTTGTCATACAAGTAGTGTCTCCAGAGTTTAAGAGCAAAAACTACTGCGGCTAATTCCAAATCATGTACTGGGTAGTTCTTCTCATGAGTTTTCAATTGTCTAGAGGCATAAGCAATAACCCTTCCTTCCTGCATCAATACACATCCCAGTCCAATACTCGAGGCATCAGTGTAGACTTCAAATATTTTTCCTTCTACCGGCAAGGCTAAAATTGGTGCGGTGGATAAACATTCCTTTAACATCTGAAAGGCTTGTTCACAACTTTCACTCCATATGAATGCAGTTCCTTTTCTAGTTAACTGTGTAAGTGGTGAAGCAATTCTAGAAAAATCCTTGACAAATCGCCGGTAATAACTGGCCAAGCCTAGAAAGCTTCGTACTTCCGTAAGATTCTTAGGCTGTTCCCATTTCTGTATAGTTTCTACTTTTGATGAGTCCACTGATAATCCTTCTTCAGAAATGATATGTCCTAGGAACATTACTTGTTTCAACCAAAACTCACATTTACTGAATTTCGCATATAATTTGTGATCCCGTAATAATTGTAAAGTAATTCGCAAATGTTCTTCATGCTCTTCTATACTCTTAGAGTAGATCAATATATCATCTATAAATACAACCACAAATTGATCTAAATAAGATCTGAACACATCATTCATCAAGCGCATAAATGCAGCAGGTGCATTTGTCAATCCGAATGGCATTACTACAAATTCGTAGTGTCCATACCGTGTTCTAAAAGCCGTTTTATGGATATCCTGCTCCTGAATTCTTAGTTGGTGGTATCCAGATCTTAAATCAATCTTGGAGAAATAATGAGCTCCAGACAGTTGATCAAATAGATCATCAATTCTTGGGAGTGGGTACTTGTTCTTTATAGTCAATTGATTCAACTGTCGGTAATCTATGCATAATCTCATAGATCCATCCTTCTTCTTCACAAATAATACTGGAGCACCCCAAGGTGAAGTACTTGGTCTAATAAACCCTTTTTCTATCAATTCTAATAACTGCCTCTTTAACTCTTTCAACTCTTCCATGGACATTCTGTATGGTGTTCTCGAAATTGGTGTAGCTCCCGGTACCAATTCAATTGAGAAATTTACTTCTCTGCTAGGTGGTAAACCAACAAGTTCTTCGGGAAATACATCAGGAAATTCCTTTACCACTGGAATATTTTCCAATCCTGAGATATTCTGATTTATCACGGTTACAGAAACTAAATATCCTTGACAACCTTTTTGTACCAATTTACATGCTTTCACCGCTGATATTATAGGTATTTTCCTTGTGCGAGGTTCATCAAAAATTATGGGAGTGATTTCCTTTCCTAGAAAGGTTACTTGTTTTAGTTGACAATCCAAATTTGCATGATACTTAGATAGCCAATCAATCCCAAGAATCACATCATAATCCCACATTTCAAGACATATTAGATCACCAGGCAAATTATGGTCCTTGACTAAGATTTGACTATTAGGGTAATATTCCTTAAGTTTCTTACCCTCACTTAAAGGTGTTGCAACCTCAAGTTGCGTGAGAAGTGGAACTGATTGCACTTCCAAAGACTTAGCAAACTCATAACTGATAAAAGAATGTGTTGCTCCTGAATCAAATAATACATATGCGGGTCTTGAGTTTACTAGTAATGTACCTTCTATCAGTCCGCCTTCTGGTGGAGATTCGGATTCCACTTCCTGCACGGCTTGCAATCTACCTTGCTTTGCTCGAACATTTGAATTTGCTGGCGCATTCTTAACCATAGGACAATCCAAAATTCGATGTTGAGTACTCCCACATTTCAGACATGCACCCAATCTACGCCAACAGTTTTCAGTCTTATGACCACTACGGTGACAATGCTTACATATATCTTTGTTTGCTATCGGAGCCTTTCCTGTCTTCTTATTGACTTGCTGAACTTTTGGGGCATTCCCCGACTCGAACTTCCTCTTACGGTCCGAGGATCCTTCCCCAGACTTTCCCCTGATCTTATCCACAGTATCATTAGCAGCTTCTAGTGCTAAGGCCCTTTTAACCATTTCTGAATATGAGGTAATCAAATGAGGAGTTAGCTGCATAATGAAAATGGGACGCAATCCATTCATAAACCTTCTGGCTTTCAATTTCTCTGTCGATATCAGATGAGGGGCATACTTTGACAATCGGGCAAACTGAGCTTCGTATTCCGATACAGACATTCTGAGTTGTTTTAAATTAGCAAACTCATTAGCTTTCCTTTCTTGAACTACCTCAGAAAAATATTGATCATTAAACAACTCAACAAATTCTTCCCAAACAACTTGCTCTGGATCTTCCAGAGTGGACTCCACTGTTTCCCACCACGCTCGTGCATCACGATCTAACTGAAATGTTGCTAAACGTATCTTCTCTTCTTCAGTACATCGAATTACATTAAAGATTCTTTCCATACCCTTCAGCCAATTCTCCGCCTCATCTGGGTCGGTACTTCCTGCAAATCTCGGAGGGTCCAAACTTCGAAAATCCTTAAAGAGACTTGCTCCATTGTGACTGTTACTCTTAGCTACATTTCTCATCACTCGCGTCAAATCATGCATTGAATTCTCCATTCTTTTCCAGTTGGCATCCCCACCATCCATGACAAGATTAGATAATAATCTGAAACATCCAATAGAACATACATTAATTTCACAATCCATCCACTAGCATTCATCACATATACATGTTGCAAATCCATAGAATGTACCACTTCATTCATTGATCAATATTTACATCAAAATGTACATTCATGATTAGCAACTAAAACTAATACCGTCTTCTACTTCCCACCTTTCCACATTACAAAAACATACTCCTTAACCTCTCACTCCCCATACACTTGGGAGTTATGTACATACAACCATCATTTATACAAAAAGAGAGGTTACAAAAGAAGGACATATTGCCTAAGTTCTTTCTAGTTTCGGGTCAGATCTATGACAACTTCAGCAGGTTGAGGCTGCTGTACTTCATCGGTTCCGTGGTATAGCTCCCTTGCCGCATCCGTCATGGCCTCCCAATATTCCTCAAACTGGTGGAGCAACATGTCTTGCCCCAGCTTGAGATTGTCCAACCTATACATGACTTGGGTCATTACATCCAGTGCGGCACTAGGATTTCCGGCAAGAAATGCACCCGCGGTCAAGTTAAGCACCTCTTCCTTGATTTGGACATGGGCTTCACGTTGGGCTTGAGAATATAGCTCTATATCCTGACGGAGCATCTCCAAGGCTGCTACCAACCTTTGCTGAGCACTCATGTCCATTCTGAAATAATTAATAGGTTAAGCATTTACATGATTAGAAAAATCATGCTAACTAATCCCATGTTTCTACCCCAACTCACTGATTTCCCTAGGTTTATCGAACTAGGGCTCTGATACCAATTAATCTGTCACGTCCTAATAAAATCATCTATTTATCGGGAGTGACAGAGTATCACACGGAAAAGACACTATATCCATTCACACTTAGATAGCCTCATAAGTGTCTAATTACAAAAGTTTCCTCATTAAGTTCCCATGAGGAATAAGTCAAAAGAAACTTATTACATCACATTTACTAATCACAACACTACAGAAAAGTAACATAGATGGCTTCTCGTAGATTCTTGGTTCACTCAGCACTCTTTCCCCCTTAATCATTCGATCCATCTTGATTACCTGAAAAGTAGAATTCTGTGAGCTAACTAGCTCAGTAGGATTCAAATCTTATAATCAAGGAGATCAAGAAACAAAGCAAGTAACAAGGAATTATACATGTAATCATGCTTTTGCATGCCAAACTGAGATTGCTATACGACACTAGATAGCACAGTTATTGAACATTGAACTCAAGATTCAAGGATTCATGGTAACATTCGAGTTCAGATTTGAACACATATAAACACTCAATAAGATGATATGATGACCAATCACACACTTAATGATGCTATGCCAAACATCCACTAATCCTTTATCGTTCCGCGCGGCCACTCAAACGAATATGGGTGCTCCTCCCAGGACTGGACCAGCCCTTATTTGCCAAGCATAATTCTCAGATTGAGTCCAAGACTCTCAATTTGTCATCACCACACTCTTACCTTTGCAATGAATCAAGGAAATACAAAGGTTTTACTCAAAGTTACTCAAGGTTTGCACAAAAGAATCAAGGGACTTGATTCCGTCATTGATTTCAGAAATTAACAATCTCACGAGGACAATTTGTTCGGGACTTGTAGAAATAACTTAAGATAACAAAGAAGTTCACATGACTGATCTAAATAGGTGTTTTGGTAGTAAAATCTATATGATAAAGGTAGACCAAGAGTTGGAACAATTGGGTATAGTTCAGGTCAAGAAATGGTGCAAGGTAGGTGCTGGAATTTGGGACTGACAGTGGTTGTTGACAACCAGAGGGGTGGTTGTTGACAACCAAGGCTTTCCCAGAGGCTGGTTTCTCAGTCTGACAGTGGGCTGTCGACAACCAAAGAGATGGTTGTCGACAACCAAAGATTTCCCAGACCCAGCCTGACAATGGTTGTCGACAACCAGAAGGGTGGTTGTCGACAACCATGCCTGGTTACATTTTCTGGGCTCTGGACAAAGGGCTCTGTCGACAGGTTGATGCAGAGCTGTCGACGGGTGCTATGTAGACTTCCAAAAATTGATTAAATTCAACTAGAAATTGTACTAACAAGATTTTCTATCATTCCTAACATGATTAGAACCTTGAACATGTACAATTTCAGATGTATAACTCAGTAGATCATGACTAGAAAACAAAAGGGAGATCATGAAACATAACTCACAAAGATGTTTAGCAAGAGGTTAACTCAAAGGATATAATGAAGAGCACTCTTTCTAGAAATATTTCCTCTTCATTTTTCTCTGTTGAACATATATCAAATGTTCTCACTTGAGAGTTTTATAATCTCTCAATGAATCAAGCTAATTAAGAGCAGAAAACTGTTAAGGTTCTATCTCATCTATATAATGAATCTACACTCTGGATTTAGTTAACTTGGACAAAGCTAGTAACATATGGTTACTTGTAACTTAAGAATCAACTAAAACATGGTATAATGATGATTTCTTATCATGGACATATTTTTCTAAACTTTGAAAATAACATGATCAATAACATGACTTCTCATATTTCACAATAATCTGAGTTTTCAAACTGGAAGAATAGCATGCTTAAAGTTCTACATGCCATTAATCAGAGGATCAAAGAGAAGTAGTAGGAGAACTTAGAAAGATCAAGAGAAGAATCCTACCTGAACAAGTAATGAGAGTTCTTTCACTTAGAGATCCACAGAAATTAGAGAAAGACAATTGCAAGCTTGCACGCAAGATAGCCTCCGCTGAAATCCTTCCAGAGAAGGAGACCCAGAACTGCCGATACAACTTCTCCAAGGAGAGTTGATAGCTCAACTCAGTAGCACTGAGGTGTAGATCACTCAGTAGCAAGACACACACACCAGCAAGGATGAAAGAGAAAGAGAGAGAAAGAGAGCAGTTTCCCCTCCGTACAAGTTTCCTTACAAAGCTTAGCACTCCAAAAACCTCACAACCTGAGGTTACCCACGTAATAGCAACAACATAACAGTGGAACAGGTGAAAGAACTAGCGCTACAATGGTTGGGGATGGGTTTTTATAAACCTAAGCTAATGGCATGCACAACGACACGTAGGGGGACATGTGTTAAGGTAAAAAATCACATTTTACCTCTTTCAAACACCTAGCACATGCATGCTTAGAGAGTTACACATGGTAAGTGAGGTGTTACCGTCTCCCACTTGGGTGCTGGTCTCACCAGAAACTTCCACGTAACCCACTGAAAAATTCTAGAAAAACCCATTGCGTAATTCCCCCATAATTCAACTGGCCACTTGTTCTTTAAATAAACCTATCCAAGCCATATCTGATTGCCATGAAATTTTGACCATAGACTAATATGATAGTTTTACTAATTGTGGTGATTTTTAATTAATTTTTAGATTTTATTTTACACTAGGTGAAAAATCACCCGAAAAATGGTCGCGTCGACTGTACCCTGAAATCCGTACGTCGAAAAATTCAAATAATTGCATATTTAATTTCTCCACATTTTTCTGGAAATTATGATGTTTCGGATTTTTATTTCGATGTCGTTTTTCAGTATCGCACTGTGGAGACACGCACTTCGAGGTACGCACTGAGATAATGTTCATTACCACTAATTAAGTCTATCATCCAATTATCACAATTTAATAACAACCCTAAGATATTTTAATCAAATTACTTCTATTTTCTTAATATTTAAATTTGTGGGGCGTTACAAATCTCATCTTATATTTCATCTTCATATGATTAATCATAGCAAAATTAAATAAGTCAGACGTTTTTATTAGTCATTTTGTTATTTAACAAATATTATTTAAAATATGTTTATTAAGATTGAAATTGTCACATTTATATGGATAAAATTAAATAATCATTTATATACGGGCGTTCCGGGCTCAGCCCACTGGACGTCTGGACCGTGGGTACAGCGAACCCGATTCTATTTTCCAGAAAACTCCTGGTACACGCACTTTTGGCGGGAAGACGCCACCCCTCTTCCGCACACCTCCGACCCCGGAAAAGCCCCCGGTCAGCGTCTCCATCCCTCTCCTGCCGGAGGAGGAGGCGCCGAGCAGGTCCCGGATTCGTGCGGTGCGAGGAAGCCCCGGGGCGGGTTGGGGTTTGGGCGCAGCATGGAGCAGCTGGCCCGCTCCGAACTGGGCGATGTGGAGAGGTTCTGGTCCAACTACTTCCCGGAGGAGGCCTTCTCCGTCGAAGACCGGAGAGTGAAGCTCATGGTTGAGCTTGGGGATTTCTTCCTTACGCCGGAAGCACAGCACCTCCTTTCACAGGCATGGATGTTCTGAAAACTTTGATTTTACTGCTGATCTAAAATAATAGCCATCGTTGCTGCTGCTTAGCGTTCCTCCACTATAAATTTTTTTAGTGAGATGCGGCTAGTCACAAATGGTCTGCTTTTTTCGTCCGCTTCTGTTCTGTCTGCTATTTTATTCCACGGTAGCCGACTGGGCATTAACTACCTGCGGAAAAGCTGCTAAGTTGCTTGGGGGATTACGGGGAACCCTTTTGCCCACCCGAGTTCTTACGATAAGAGTCTATTGCGCGGTAGGTTGGTGATATCATGTAAGATTTATCGAATTTTCCAGCTTCGTGAAGACTAGAAAACGACAAGGACTATGGATGTCACGTTGTCGTGAGCTGTTACTTATAGCGTTATGGAATATGACTCCAAATTGAGGGAAGTGAGGCATCCGGTAGATGAACACGTGTCGACCAGGATGGTGCGGGTTCTACTATCTACCACCTTCGTAGGTGTTGTTCTTTCACATTGTTTCTAGTCTTTCTTTGTCGTTTCCTTTTTTTTTTCTCGGCGTACCCTTGCTCTTAATGAGATATAGTTTTCACCGCCTCCGAAAAAACTGAGCTACCAGATTCACTATACACTACACATAACAGGAAACTTCAGAATGTGCTTCCATATGTGTTTCACATGCACATGTATACATCTTTATGCATACAAATCTTCTGCAAGCATGCAGACATACATGCATGGATGCATATGTGTGAATGTATGGGTGGAATGTCTGTACCAATGCATGCCTGTTGATTGTTCTATGGGTAGCATGTATGCATGCCTGTTGATTGTTCTGTAGTTGTCATTGTTGACAGTGGAGGATTCAATTCTTAGCAAATAGTTAGTGCCAATTGGTACCATCCTGCACAGGGTGAATGGGGTTGAAGTCAATTCTTTCACTGGTTAGGGTATTAAGAGTATTTCCTCATTACAGATTGTTGGGGGGGGGGGGAGATCTGGGCTGTTATGGAAGATTTTACACATTCTTTGATTGATTAAAAAAGCCCACAAAATGGATACCAAGTGTGGCTGGATCAAAGGCATAAATTAATGTTGCTCTTTGCATATATGTGAAATTCCTGAGTTCTGTGAGGTCATTTTTTTTTCTTTTCCAAATGATGGAGAGAGTTATCTGATTGCATTGCGTCATCAAGTTGCTTTTCCTCTAGGGGTGTGTCTTCTGCTTTTGATTTAATCTAGTACTTATGTGAAGCTCTTTTTTATTTTCTATGTGCACAATTGAGGAAGCTAACCATTTTTCTAGCATGAATTAGGTGCAAGTTGATGATGGCCTTTGCCTTTTGCCAATTGATTTTCAACAACTTAAGAAGCTATGTGTGGTTGAAGAGTTTTATGCAGCTCTAGAAGTAGCACCTAAAGAAGCCCTTCCATGCATGGCGATTGCAGTTCAAGTGGTATGCTTGCATTTATTCCTTTGTACTTGTCTTCTATTTTTCAACATACTTATTTTGTGATGTGAAAACTCTGTCAATAGGCTCTGTTTCTGAAGCAGAAAAGCTTTCCATTAGAAGATACAGAGAAGATAAACATTCGTTTGCATAACCATCCTGAATCATTCACTACATTGAAGAACTTAAAAGCAGCATATATAGGTTCTGACTTCATTGTACTTTGATGGATTATGCCAGCCTAATTAAGAATGAGCTATTGTCAACGCTGATATTGGTTCTTGCAACAATAGGCAGGCTTGTTTCAGTCCATGGAACTGTTGTGAAAGTTAGCTGCGTAAGGCCTCTGGTTGCTCATATGGATTTCTCATGTGCCAAGTGTGGGGCTGTTATTTCATGTATCTTTCCTGATGGCAAATACTCGCCACCATCGAATTGCAGTTTTCATGCATGCAAAGCAGGACTTTTACCCCAATAAGATCTACAGCTGGGCTTATTGATTTTCAAAAAATAAGGCAGGCTTTACACGACCAAATCTGGCTTTATTTCTATGGCTGCTTTGAGTTTTATTCTTAATTTTCATTTATAATGTTCAGACTGCAGGAAATATTGAAGTCTGGAAGTCATGAAGAAGGTCGTGTGCCTCGAACTGTGGAATGTGAATTGACCGAGGATCTTGTTGATTCATGCATACCTGGTGATGTAGTGACAGTTATGGGGATCATTAAAGTAATTAACAATTACATGGATGTTGGAGGAGGTATCATGATTATATTTCCATGCTTTCCCACAAAAAGGATCCCTATTGATTTGTTCTGATTTTTATGCATTACCTAGCTTTCAATAATTACTTAATGATGATGCCAACAAAAGCTAAAAGTTGATCCAGAGGTGCTTTATTTGAGTAGCTGCGGGCTTCAGTATGCTCTGTTACATATGGAGATGATAAGACATTGTGAAGGGGATGTGAAAGACTAGCTGGACTGCCTTTCAGTTTCACCAATTCCACCTCCATTTAAACATGAGCAAAAGACAGTCAAGTAGACTATGATGTTAGGCTAGACTCTTGTTCGATGAGAATGTGATTTAACACTTTATCCCATCACCTTTCTGGCAGATAAATCCTTTGTATGCCAGAAACAAGTAGGTGTTAATTATATAGTTTCTGAAGCTTTGAAAGGGTAGTTCAGAGATAGGAGTGTACTTCCATGAAAATTGAATATTCGGGATTACAAAGGTAGCATGAGCGCTTTACATATACATGGATACTATTCTTTCCATGGTGGCTAACTTTATTTGTCCATATTATGTGTCTACATATTTGAGACTTTTAGTATTGTGTATGTTTCTTCTGAGAGTGCTTTACATGCTGTTGTTTTGTACGAAATATTCTCTAGAATTGTTTGGTTGTACATCAGAAGTTTTCTCTAGGTACATTTTTATTTCTAGAAGGCCTTCAGGCTTCAGGACTTATATTTTAATCACATTGTTTTGTATTTTGGTTTTTGCTTTACACTCTGGGTATGCAGTAAAGACTTGAAGCTTTTATCTAGCCTTTATAAAACCTTATAATGGCAATTGATATATCTATGTTGGTTATGATCACGAGCAACGAGCTCAATGCAGTTTTGATTCTCTTGAATCTTTCAGGGAAATCAAAAAACAAGAACCAAGGATTGTATTACTTGTATTTGGAAGCTGTTTCAGTTAGTAACTCAAAGTCCCACTCTGCGTCCAATATTCTTCAGGTCTCTGGTTCTGACAAGAGAGAAAAAGTGCTGTTTGATTTATGTTCATTTACAACTAGGGATTTGGAGTTTGTTGTTAAGTTCTCAGAGGAGCATGGTCCAGATGTCTTTCGCCAAATGCTTCAATCATTTTGCCCGTCCATCTATGGGCATGAACTTGTTAAAGGTAATCTGTGTAGTCAAGAGTATCTGCATTCAGGGTTTCCTCTTCTTTATTGGATCCGATTGATCCAACTGACTACTGTTCACCGTGTATGTTGTTAAGATTTGTCTTGACTTCTTGAGTACTTAAATCTTACTCATGTTTTTTCATTTAGTCTCATAACTTAGCTGATTGACATGAATTTGCTCCTCAATTATGGGTGTGCATGTGAACTAGGGATTGTGAGATTCTGTTTCAAATTTTCAATGTGCCTTTGCCTGATAGCTGTCCTGGAGAATGTCCTTTTGCCCCTCTGCCAAACTCCCTTTGTCTAGTCTTTACAGGGGCTTCTCTTTGTTGCACAGGACCTTGAACTGCCCAATTAAGAATCTGCTGACTTCTATGGATGTTTTCTTAACTAGATGATTAACATCACCTCATAGAGTGTTGGGATATCTCACATATCAGATGATTTCAAAATCGGCCAGTCCTTATATAGTGTTGACTATATCCCCTCAATGCCTAGGTTTTGAGGGTGAAATGCATATGGAATTAGAGCAGGTCTTGTGCTTCTGTCTGTGGGTCCCACATCATCCCATTAAGATGCACGTGACCTTTGCCCTATATGGGGTCGGCTCGTGTGGGGGTATGTTGGGATATATCCCATATCGGATGATTCCAAAACGGGCTAATCCTTATATAGCGTGGCCACTATCCTATTAATGCCTATGCTATGATGGTGACGTGCACACACAGAGTTGACGTCAGGCAAATGGTCAATCGTGACATCCAAATTCTCAGGTATTTGGTTGAATCTAACAAAGTCTGGCAGATTGGAGAAGGCTAATGATGATGAGCATTAGAATTTGGCAATTTCTGAGGGGAATTCTGCTTTCTTACATTGCTTTCCATTTCGTATTCTCCATGATCAAATGGTTGGCTTCATATATATTCATAGTTTTACTGGTTCTTATTTGAGAATTTATAAAAGTTGCTTATACTCGTTTCTAACTATTCTTCTTTTATCTACAGCTGGAATCACACTTGCATTATTTGGAGGTGTGCAAAAGCATTCAACAGATCAGAACAAGGTCCCTGTCCGGGGTGATATCCATGTTCTTATTGTTGGTAGGAAGTATATCTGTTTAGTGTGTTTTCCATTTTTTTAATTTGTACATATTATACTCTTGAGCCATAGCTTTCCATTTGTGCACTGCAAAGATACAATTATGTGATTAATGACATGTTTATTGTTTAGGTGATCCGGGATTAGGTAAGAGTCAACTTCTCCAAGTGGCCAGTGTTGTTTCTCCAAGAGGAATTTATGTGTGTGGGAATGGAACAACAAATGCTGGTCTGACAGTTGCTGTTGTGAAAGATTCTTTGACAAGTGATTATGCTTTTGAAGCTGGTAATGCTCTTGCATAGCTTTCTGATAGAGTTCTTGATCATACTTGTTCAACACAATCTTTGCATTCATCTATTCTTCTCTACTTCTCTTGGCTGAGATGTTTGCAGTTTCAAGTTAATACCTTTTTCCTATGGATATAACTTTGTGCTATGGTGTCATACTATAGCAGTGGACATATTCCCTAATTTGCTCTTATAGTTCTACCTTTTTCTGGATGGTGACTCCTATAATTCTATTTTACACAATGGTCAAAGTGAGAAAGTTATAGTGCTGGATTTTTTTTCATGCACTCTAGTCTGAAAATTTCAATTCAGTATCCTAGGAATAATTAGCAGATATGCTATGTTAGCCTTCTGAAATTCATGTCTGAATATGAAGACAAGTAATAAGTGAAAGAATTGATGGAGAGAGGACACTTGGCTTGGATTTGAAACAATATAATCAGAAGGATAAAAATGGAGGGAGCATAGGGTTTCAAGTTGTGTCTAAAACTGGGGATTTTATTTCTAAAGTGAATGGATAATTGGCAAAGCAATCAGCGCTGTCTGGATGGTTAATACTTCTTTTTTTCTGTTGGAACTAGCCAATTGCATTATCCATAAAATTTTTTATGATCCTGCTCCCAATGTTCACTTTTGTAGGTGGCTAAGCCTGGGGTAGAGGGGCGAGAGGGTTAAAACTTAACTGACTTTGATGAGCCAGTTAACCTAACGAGGGTGTTTTCTGGTTAAGATGGGGTAGGAAGGGGTACAAACATGGTTAAGCTACCCAATCTCTTCTGGCTGGGTAGCTGTTGCAAGGTAAATTTGTAACAAATACCTACTATGCAAAGTAGGCATATCCACTATATGGTGGTCTAAGAAATTAATCAGCTGGACGGCCTACTCAAAAAGGAGGCTGAGTAAATTGTGATTTAAAGTGACTGTCAGGTTACTTAGGTTACAAATTTATTCGGAGGTCCGTCTCCAAGTCCAACAAGGAAGTTATGGTCCTTAAGTGGTGCCTGGTCTTCCGGTTAAAATGAAGTCCAAGGAAGAACTCTCCTTCGTTCAAGTATGGTTCAAGTACGAAGCACGGAAAAATCCGGCAGCACAAGGTCTTAGAACCAAGTATAAAGCGTACAAAGAACAAGCTCGAGGAAGGATTCCAAAGCTTTGCACATCAGTCTTCTATTGGGCGAAACTCCAAGAAACAGAGCAGGACTTCAGCAGCACCTCCGGGCTCCAACAAGTCCTGGAAATGGGGTGTGGGGGGGTATTTATAGAAGATTTCCCCCCCCCCCCTCTCCATCGGTTAGGCAGCCCCTAACCGATGGTGACCTCACCATGAGGTCACCATGGTTAAGGGGCTAACCGATGGTGACCTAAGCATGAGGTCACCATCGGTTAACCCCCCTAACCGATGGTGACCTCATGATGAGGTCACCATCAGTTAGGGGGGATCTCCCCTAACCGATGGTGACCTCATCATGAGGTCACCATCGTTGGGCTCTCTCCTCTCTCCCACGCAATGTAAAGGGGCCAAAACCCCTATAAATACCCCCCCTATTCCATAAGGAAAGGGGGTCTTCCATTTTGCTCCGGCGAAGCCCTGTTGGAAAAATCCCAGAAAAATAGAAAAGAGCATTTGCTCATTCCCCCTCTCATTCTCTAATCCCCTTGCTTGGTGTGCGAAGGTATAAATCCCCCTTCTTTAGCCTGATAGGCCAGGCGCGGAAAGGAGAGTTATCGGCGTAATCGTCATCGACATTCCTTCTTAATCCCCATCCCCCACATCGAGCAAGTCTCTGTGGGGTGATATTCCCGGGGTTTAAATACCGTCCATATCTAGCAAGTCTCTATGGACACATGGTATTTAAATACCCATGTTCTCCCCGCCCATCGAGCAAGTCTCTGGGATGGTGGATTTTGTGCTTATATGTATATGTTTTCTTGAGGAGACTCTGCCCAAGCGGAGGTTCTGCCCAAGGACATATTCGTATATTCACAAATTTGTGTTCTTATATATATGTTTCTTAAGACGAAACTCTGCCCAAGTGGAGATTTCGTCCAAGAACACATATATAAAGATTACAAATTTGTAATTATACAAATATGTTCCTTAAGGAGAATCTCGCCCAGGCAAAAATCTTTCTCAGGGGACATCCGTATAAATACAAACTCGTGTTATATGTATATGTTTCTTAGAGGAAACTCTGCCCCAGCGGAGGTTCTGCCCAAGAATATATTCGTATATTCACAAATTTATGTTCTTATGTATATGTTCCTTAGGGGGAAACTCTGCCCAAATGGAGACTCCCCTAAGAACATATCCATAAAATCACAAATTTGTGCCTATACGCATATGTCTCTTAGGAGGAATCCTGCCCGGACAAAAGTTCCCTCTAAACTCATATCCGTATAATCACAAACTTCATGTTTATATAAATGTATTTCTTAGTGGAATCTCTGCCCAAATAGAGACTCTGCCCGAGAACATATCTATATAATCACAAATATGCCCCATTGTGTATATGTTTCTCAAAAGGGAATCCCGTTCATACGGGGGCACCTTCCTATCGGATACTCTGCTCAAATAGAGATACCGTTTGAGAATATATTCACAAAGTACAAATGTGTGTTTATACACATATATCTCTTTAAGGCAAAATCCCTCCGGGCAAAGTTTCTCCCGAGAACACATGGACATAAGCATACGCCCATATAAATACACCACTATAAGGACACCCTGCCTAAGCAGGGACTTGCCAAGACATACTCATATATTCAAAAAAAAAAAATTGTGATAATATACACACATCCAAAGAAAAAGGAGGATAAGACAAGAACTGCACTCAGATACTCCAAATGGGAGCACATATGCACCTCCACGAGAACCATACCCGTGGAAATGGACTTTGGACATTAATCACAATGGGACAAGGACTTCCATGGAGATACATCCATATGCTCTCCGGAAATTGTACCCGCACAAGTGCGAAATGAGGAGAAAAGAAACCCTACCTCAAACTCGGACTTTGCTCAAAAATGGCATTGTGAAAGAACCTCATATAAAAATTTGCACAGTCATCCTTCTAATACGGAAGTGTTGCTCTGGGTTATAACACCCCCAAGTTCAAAATCAATATCCACGGGTATATACCCGTTCATAATAATAATCCTCATGTTTTCCCAAATAAAATGTCTAATCAACCCTTTTGCAAAAAGAAGAAGAGACCTCAAATAGGTCCACGGGTATATACCCGCTCCCCTTTTCAAAAAATCGAACTTTGGACTCCAAAAGAGCAGTCATTTCAAAAAAAATGAAATATCCAAAGCAAAGGAATTTCAAAAATAATCAAAATAAAGGAAAAACATGTCACACCAGGATTTTCTAAAAAAAGCACTATATTTTTCTCGTCCTTTACTATGAATGGTATTCGGGTTAGGAATTGGTATTAAATAATACCAAGAGTTTTAACTCGATGTAAATGTAACATCGACTCCGGTTGATGGAGACAGAGGTCCAGCACATGCTATCCTAATCGCCTGATGAGAATAGACATGGGACTCAAGGAGTTCAGATTAAAAAACGGCGCACCCGTCCGTTCGCGGACACAACCTGTCCGTTTCACGGACACCATACCCGTCCGTTCCCGGACACCTAAATTCTTCCGCATCGCGCGGACTCTTTTTCTGTCTGCTAGACAGGCTGCACGTCCCGCAAATACCAAAAATACAAAATATGGAAATGAATGAATACCATGAACCAAATAAAATGAAATGAACGGAAAATCGAGTGAAAAACAATCCCCGTGTCAACAGCTGGCACGCCCGGTGGGACCTCTTCTCACCATTCATAGTAAAAAGGATGAGACTAACATGTTGTTCATGAAAATCCTAATACTGGTGTTTACTCTTGAAGGTACTTGAAGAAAAGGTATTTCACAAACTGTTGAAGATGGCCGTCACTTATGGACCGCTAGTCGTCAACAACCATGCCGGGTTCGGTTACCTGGCGACTCCGATCATATTCGGAGACTTCCCTGCAGTCGTCGGATCCCCTTTCTTTCTGGGAGTGGTTCCGGCCCATCAGGAGGAGGAAGCTGCTCAATTATCTTCCTCCCACAAATCAACAAAGAAGAATTGCAACAACAACGGACGTGTCAAGGCTCGTTCCGCTGCTGTCAATAAGGGCACCCAAATGCTCGTGAAAGATGATGCTGTTAAAGGGGGCAAACCCCGTTCAACTCAAGTTCGGACCTATTCGGTCCATATGATCTCCTCAGCCATTGTGGCTCCCGTTTCCTCACAGCGGGGGCAAAATAAACGCCACAAGAACAGAAGGCCGCCCGCTGCCATCTCCAGATCTGGCAAGTCCGTTATGGTCGGAAATGTGCGAGTGCGTCTTGATGGTACTCTACCTACCACTCCTCGTGATAGGTATGTTCCAAATATTCCAACCTCAAACCGCTTCTCAGCTCTACGGTGGTTCCGGGGGAAGCATGAAGATTCCATGGTGAAAGCCGATGTCAAGCAAAAGACGCGGCGTTTTGCCAAGTTGAAGCAAATCTGGGTTCCAAAGAATAAGGCCCAAAAGTTCAAGAAGAATCAGGCGAATGCATCAAAGGTGATTCGAAGAAAAAGCAACACTGAAGATGCTTCGCTTCAATATGCTAGATCTGAACATCCCAGAGGATGGAAAAGAAAAGGCATATACAGAAAGCCAAACTACAATCCCAAGGCCCGGAGAATACCCGGGTAGTCAAAGAAATTCCAACTCAACAAACCAATCCTCGAGTATCAGTCTTCGACCGTTATATCGTGGATTCCAGAATTTGATAAGCCAAGGCAATTCCTAGCACCAGTGCTCGTCCGTCAAAAGACGACGTGTCACTTGGGCAGCTCGGGAAACGCCCAAGCTTATAATCTCTCATGTTATACTACTGGAAGGAAGTTGGCGAGCTTGCAGAACAAATCGCAGCAGCCACCCCCAATATCCCAGCAGAAGATGTCCATCCTAACATCAGACAATTCGTCAGAAGAACTCATCACCTGGCGACAAGTTGGCTCATCTGATCAAGCTCCTTTTTAACTGATATCCAACATGAGGGTATTCAAAATTCCCTCCTTTGAAGAAACAAATATTCGACTGAAGAAGGTGGACCTTCTACTTCTGACAGTCATCCCGTCATCAGCTTGCCAACAAAAGAAAATTTCCATGTAATGGCGGATGTTGACAAATATGAAGTCATGCAGCAGTGGCGGTCTGAAATGACCACACTCGTCAATGAGATGAGACGATTGGCAGCTTCAAGCCATCGACAATCCATAGAACCGGTTGCTGCTCAACATCAACAACAAAGCCAGCATCCGGATGGATTTATCTCATTAAAACATCCTGCAATTTCTTCAACTGGTCTTCTTCCTCAAGCTACGGGTCCGGATATCAATGACCCATCAATATCATGCCTCCTCAAACAGAAGCATTGCAAATTCAAAGGCATGAAATAAAGAAGATGGTTGAAGATATGTTCGCCCAGCAGGGCGAGGGCATTCAGGCTACGGGCTTATATTCTGTCCCGTTCCCTATACATCATCAACTCAAGAAGCTGCCAGAATCATGTCCCAAAGTCCCAAAGTTGCGTAAATATGATGGGCACGGGACACCTCGGGAGCATGTTGCACATTATATAATTGCCATGGGCGATCTTACATCTGAGGAATCCTATCTCCTTAGATATTTTGCAACATCTTTAACAGGGTCGCATTCCAATGGTATGCAAAGCTAAAGGTTGGCTCAGTTCTCGACTGGGCTGATATGCAATCAAAATTCTATGATCGTTTTCAAACAGCAGAAAGGAAGTTCTCTCTTGCTGAGGTTATGCTCCCCAGTCAGACAAAAATCATCACAAAGATGGAGGGAGTTAGCATGCAATGCGATAATCCTCCCATCCAACAAGATGCAGTAATTATCTGTCGGAGAGGCCTCATCATAACAATTAAAGAGAGACTCTTGGCTGCAAATATCAGAAGCTTTGACCAGTTGAATATTGCTGTGGCAGAAATTGAAGGGTCTTAGCCGAGCAATCAACTCATGCAGCTCAAAAGGGTAAACTCCCTAAAGAGCGCAATTTGCCGCAAAAGAAGTCAATATATCGACTTCTTGCCTAATGATGAAACAAAGGGGGCAGCAATCCCCACTACCTCAAAAAAGAACCAGAGCCGAAGATACCTCCGCCTACATTGGCCAGAGCGTATGAAGGCTCCTATTCTTTCAGAAAAGAGCATATCACGAAAACTCTTCGATCTCTGCCTTGATAATCAATTAATATCACTGCCGACACCAAAGAAGCCGGTAGATATCGGCAAGATCAATCAACCCAATTATTGCCCGTATCACCGTATGGTGGGGCATTCAATTGAAGATTGCTTTGTCTTAAAAAATGAGGCTCAAAAGGTAATCCAAGAAGGCCGTATATCTATGCAAAATGGTCTGGTTGATCCTCCACAGCCTCATATTTCGGACTGGCCGGAACAATCTGTCAATGTCATACATGCGGCGGAACCCGCCACAAGCTCGAAGAATCCTGAGGTTGGGTCCTCATGTAACCCACCTCGAGATACTTCTGGGGCTCACTCTCCGCCGAGATCTAGGCATCGGGGTACAAGAAAAATAATACAAGAGTACAAAGGCAGCTCGAGCAATTACAACAAAGCCAACAGGAGCTGCGCCAAATTATGCAAAGCATGGAGAGGCGTCAGGATGTGCCTATTCAGAATCCCACGCCTTCCAACCTGCTTATGTTTATCCACCTGCATATCCGGAGCTGCCCCCTATGCCGCCATTTCAAGACCCAATCGGGTGGTTCTTGAAAATCCTCCAAATCCTGGCGAGCCGGCAAGGCCATATTCCTTCCGTCGCCAGCATACATTGTCTCTCTTCCGGCTATGTCTGCGATCAGGATATATGGATTATCTAGTCCCCGAAGAATTGAGACCCAACTATTGCCCATATCATCAACTGCTGGGACACGTCATTGAAGACTGTCCAAATTTCAAACAGGAAGTGGAGGAAATGATCCAGCAAGGACTCATCAATATGGGTAATTTTCTGGTCAATCCCCCACAACCTCATATTCAGCCACCATCAAGTGAGCCATACAATCCTGGATCTCATTCGGTTAATGTCATTAATGCATCATTCTCTGGGGTTCTCGAACCGGAAGGACAACCACCTATGCCGCATCCATATCTGTCCAGCCGATGGTATGATGATTGGCATCCTCTACATCAACGCTCATTTGATCTAAAGGATACTCAATCCATATTCAATCAGCTTAAGATCAGAGGGTTGATAAAAGCATTTAATCTCGAGATTATCTCCGAAAGGGAGAGGCAATCACATCTTTACTGTGAATATCATGCCAGAGTCATGCACTCTACCGAAGATTGCCCAGATCTCCATGATTGATCGAACAAAGATCCGAGAAGGAGTTATTGATCAGAGGGGAATTCCTGACCCCCTCACCCAAGTATATGATCCAAGCTCAGAGTTCCAAGCACAATATCAGATTTATGTGAATATTATCATCGTCAATTGGGCTATGGACGGCATAGAAGCAAGGCTGATGTTGAGCAATTCAGAGTTGCCTGTTTTAATATAGAAATGGAATATCAGAAGAAGCTGCCGCAAGCCAATCTCGCAGCAGCTGGAGGAGGTTTTTAGATGATTACTACCAACTCCCTCCTGAAAATTGTTGAAGAAGCACTCAACTCAACCTTTCAGGCACCATCCTCAGAGGCTGAATGGGTCACTGTTGGCCTCGAAAGTCAAGAAATTCTAGAAGACCCGCAAATCTGTCGTCAAAGGTCATTCTAGCAGAAAAAATATTCCTGAGCCATCTTCGAGCAAGAAGTGATTGAATTCACTAGAAGCTCTACAATGAAGAATAGAGAGAAAAACGATAAAAGAAATGAAAAAAGAAAAAGGAAAAACAACGGAGGATGCTAGGGCAGCAGAAGCTCCTCAGCACTGACGGCTGTCTAAAGACTCCAGTTGTTGATTAATGAGCTGGAAGAATATGAAGCCTCCAAGCCTTCTGATAAACCAACGCTCGACCATATATCCCTGGGAAGAGGTCGAGCGAAGAGGCGGCTTCGGAATTGGTTATTGCAGTTCAAATGAAGCACTCCAAGGGGTGACCTCCTCCTTCGCCGAATCTGAGTCTTTTCAATGGAGATGAAGAAATCACCATGGAACAGTTGGACTCTATGTTCAGCTCTTTCCTTGCTACATGGTGTTCATTTCCTCATCCAAAGGATTACAAACTCCCACAAGCAATACCACTGCACAAGCGGAGATAAACCAACGACGCTTGTATACCAGCGTCGACCTCCAGGTAGTTCAAGTCGTCATCCTAAGAGGGTCGTGGCAGGCATCAAAAGGGCATCGTCCACTACCAAGCATCCAGATAGGATCATACTCTTTCATGGCGAAGAAGCAAAGCCCCTCCCGAACCTCAAATCCGGGCGGATTCTATATATTTTGATCCTTCAGATGAGAAGGAGGACTGTTTGACAAGGTTCCTCAATCTGGAGATAAAAATTTAAGTCCATATGCTTCATCAAATGAGCCAGACAATGTTCCTCCTCTTCCTAATGAGAAGCTATTGGCTCCTATCTCTCAAAAGAAGCCCGTCAAGTCAAAAGAGCTTTCTGGGACCTCATCAAGGGAATCCTCCCACTTGGACCAGATACACTCTGAGGCTGACGACAGAATTCTTCAGCAATTACAGTCACTTCCCGTCAATTCACTGTCTGGGAAGCGATTGCCTGGAGCAAAGACTTGAGAGAAACTCTCGTCAGATACTCCAAGAACCAGAAATTATGAAGCCCATATGGCAAATTTTCAACCGCAAGCATGTGAAGCACTGGCGGCAAATGTCACCTTCACTGACGAAGATTTGCTACTATCTTCCCCATATCAAATTGCCCCTTATATATGAAGGGAAAGATCAACAACATGCAATTAATCGGATCCTGGTTGATCCAGGGGCATCCATCAATCTAATGCCCTTCAAGACCTTTCAATCTCTATATCTTATGCCTATATGCAAAGGTCAAGGATGTGAAGATCACAGGATTCAATCAATTCGGAAAAAGCCATCGGAAAGGTCACCGTCAACTTGACCCTGGGGATTTTGTCTCACCAGGGTGACCTTCTTCATTATTGATGCCATACATCATATAGAGTCTTGCTTGGGAGACCCTGGCTACATGAAAATTGGGTCATTCCATCAACTCTTCATCAATGCATTAAATATGCAAAAGAAGGGAAACAACACACGGTCTTTGCTGATCAAGCCCCGTTTCGGGAAGACGAATGCACCTGACTGATGCCCCTTTATATCTTGGAGGACCAAATCTTCACCCTCCTCCCTCTCTAAAGGGAAAAGTAAGCAAATCGGGTCCTCAAGTGAAGACAATGAAACTGGCGAGCTTTTTGTGATAAATAAGAGCCTTGCCAAATTACCTGCAAATACTTCTCAAAGCAGAGCAACCCGCCCAGAGCGGCGAAGCATCAGTTATGAAGCTGACCACATAAGTCAAGTCATCAGTGGGAGCATTCCTCTGCCATCCAACTGCATGCAATTTGTTCTCCAAAGCAAGAACAAAGTGTTCAGCGATTAAAAACTTTTGACTTCACTTATCAAAGAAAAGAAGAAGAAAGAATGCAAAAAAGGTGACCAAGCCAATCCTCTTCTACAAGGGGGAATTGATCCTTCAACTTATACAGGGGATGATTTTGGTTGGGAAGACAGCTCCAACAACCAACTAGAATCAATACAAGAAATGGCTGATATGCCAGAAAAATTAAAGAAATGTGCAGAAAGCAGAAAATCCCTCAGGTACAAGATGTTTCCCGAAGAATTTCTTCAAGCAACTATGGGAACCTTCTCAAGTCCGGGGCAACCTCCATTCTCTAGAAGAGATACCAGAGGATTAGGTTATGATACCAAATCCTCCTATACAGTCAATGTTGTTGGATCATCATCAGAGGTCTGCAGCGCAAAAATAATCAGGAGTGTTCCAACTCCAACTCTCAACATATTACTTCAACTCTATCAATGAATTATCAAATGAAGAGCTACCAGAAGAATCTGCAAGCCATCTTCGTCCACAAATTCTGAAGATATAATTCCCCATGAAGTCCACGTCACCAATTCTGATGACGCGGAGGATTTCATAGACCTGCAGCCAGCTCCCCAAGAAATGGAGGATGGTGGACAGGCCACTATTGATGAATTAATTGAGCTCAATCTCGGGAGTCAACAAGATCCCCGACCAATCTTTATCAGCGCTATTCTTGATGAACGAGAAAGGCAATCTTATCAAACTCTTCTCCTGGAATTCCAAGATTGTTTCGCTTGGAATTATAAAGAAATGCCGGGACTGGAGCCATCAGTTGCTGAGCATAAATTATCCATACTGCATACGACCAAGCCCGTCAAACAAGCTCAAAGGCGTATGCGGCATGAGCTAGAATTGAAAGTAAATACTGAAGTCGACAAGCTTTCTGAAGTGGACTTCATCGAGCCATGCATATATCCAATATGGCTCGCCAATATTGTTCCAGTGAAGAAAAAGAATGGTCAAATCCGGATATGTATCGACTACAGGGACTTGAATAAAGCATGTCCCAAGGATGATTTCCCAGTTCCAATCACTGAAACAATGGTGGACATGACCACCGGCTATGAAGCCTTGTCATTCATGGACGGGTCTTCCCGCTACAATCAAGTTCGGATGGCAATCAAAGATAAAGATCATACTGCATTCAGATCACCCAAAGGTATCTTCAACTACAGATTGCCCTTTGTTTGAAAATGCAGGAGCTACATATCAAAGAGCCATGACCAAAATATTTAATGAAATGATCCATGATGTGGTTGAATGTTATGTGGATGACTTAGTCGTCAAAACCAAAAAACGGGAGGATCATCTATATGATCTTCGCCGTGTTTTTGAAAGGCTTCGTCAATTCAAATTGAAGATGAATCCTATGAAATGTGCATTTGGGGTTTCAAGTGGCAAGTTCCTGGTTTCATCGTCAAATATCGGGGAATAGAAATAGACCCCGACAAAATCAAGGCACCAGCAACTGCCTTCTCCTCAAATTTGACAGAGCTAAGGTCACTCCAAGGGAGATTAGCCTATATCAGGCGATTCATATCCAATCTCTCAGGAAGATGCATGCCGTTCGGCAAACTAATGAAGAAGAATGCTCCCTTCATCTGGACAAGAATGTCAGGACACTCTTGAACAAATCAAAGAGTATCTTCTCACTCCTCCGTCCTAGGGGCGCCAGTTATTGGAAAGCCTCTTATACTCTATATTGCAGCTATGGATGCTTCTCTGGGAGCTCTATTGCACAAACAAATGAAGAAGATAAAGAGCAAGCTTTATATTATCTTAGCAGAAAGCTAATCGGTCCAGAACTCCGATATGCTCCAATGGAAAAAGTATGCCTAGCACTGGTATTTGCTGCAAAGAAATTGAGACATTATCTGCTGCTCATGAAATTAAACTCATTTCCAAGTATGATCCAATCAAATATCTGCTGAGGCAACCCATATTGTCAGGAAGACTCGCGAAATGGGCTCTGCTCCTTATGGAATTTGATATCACATACATCCCACAAGGGCAATCAAAGGGCAAGGCTTGGCCGAATTCTTAGCCGCACATCCAGTGCCAGAAGATTCCCCTTTATCTATAAACCTCTCAGAAGAAGAAACTCTCTCTCCTGCAAGTGAAAGTCAATTCTCGAAGAGGTTGCCACAATTGAGCTACCCTCTTGGGAATTATATTTCGATGGAGCTTCCCGAACTCTTCGTTATACTGATGGTTCCACCACCGTCTCTACTGGAGCAGGGATCGTCTTAGTCACTCCATATGGAGGGGTGTATATTCTTGTGCCCTCATAAAGCCACTCACAAATAATGAAGCTGAATATGAGGCTCTAGTTATTGGGCTCCGGTTGGCTCTTGAAATGGGAATCAAAGGCATACTAGTGACTCACATTCCGACAAATATTGGGCCAGTATGAAGTCCGTAAACCACAATTGCTTCCATACTATACCACAGTCATGAAGCTCAAAGAAAAATTCAACTTCTTTGACATATCTCATGTACCGAGAAGTGAAAATTCTCAGGCTGATGCTTTAGCCAAATTGGCCTCTGCCATAAAATTGCCTCCTGAGGGGGAATTGGACATAAGTGTCCGTCACAGAAGACTCATGCCCAGTATCCTTGACACTGAGTCCAATATCACAGTTGAGGAAAATATAATACAGAGCTAGATACAACAAATGAATCTGAAGATTGGCGCGAGCCGATTATTAAAATCAAGGGAGGTTGCTGCCTTCTGATCGAGCACAAAGAATTCAGCTCTTACGAAGGGCTGCATCGTATCAATAATAGCAGATCAACTATATAGACGGGTCCATGAAAAGAAAGGCCAGTCCTCCTCAGATGCTTATCCTCTAAAGAAGCCAAAATCATCATGAAAGAAGTTCACTCCGGGCTGTGTGGTGCGCATCAGACGGGGGAAAGATGAAAATCAATATTAAGTTAAAAGGCTTCTATTGGCCTACCATGTACGCAGATTGCATCCAATATGCCCGTACATGTCATCAGTGTCAAATATTTGGCCCTATACCGAGAAAATCACCGAATGTACTACATCCCACTGTGCCAACTTGGCCGTTTGCCGAATGGGGTATGGATATTGTGGGACCATTCCCACCCTCATCTCAAGGCCATAAGTTCATACTGGCCGCTACAGATTATTTCTCTCGGTGGGCTGAAGCTATCCCATTGAGGGAGGTAACCGGGGAATCGGTCGCCAAATTTGTCAAGCAAAACATAATATACAGATTTGGGACCCCTCACAGGATCATATCCGATAATGGGTCACAATTCAGAAACAAAACAATATATGCCTTGGCGGCGAAATTTCACATTGATTGGAGAACATCCTCAGTATATAATCCACAGGTAAATGGGTTGGCAGAAGCCTTCAACAAAACCCTCTGCAAATTACTCGCCAGATAATCGGAAACAGAAAGCGGGAATGGGGAGAAAAGGTTCATGAGGCCTTATGGGCTTATCGAACTGTGTATAAAACCCCTACCGGATGTTCGCCCTTCTCCCTGGTATATGGAGCTGAGGCCATGATCCCTATAGAAATTGAAATGGCATCCTATCGGGTGGCAATCCAAGGTGAACTACAAAATCAAGATCAAGACCAAATAGAAAGGAGACTTGAGGAGCTCTCCAATTTAGAAGGAAAGCGCCTTGAAGCATACAAGTCTCTCCAAGTATATCAGGCTAGAATGGTTCGAGCGTTCGACAAATTAGCAAGACCTAGAGCTTTTAAGCAAGGGGATCTTGTCATGGTCAAATGCAGAGAAGCAATGGCCGGAAAGTCATGTGGCAAACTGCAACCCACTTGGCTCGGTCCATATATCGTCACTCTGGCATATGAAGGAGGCGCATATCGGCTAGTTGACCATAAAGGTAATGTGCCCTTTCCCCCGCTTAACGGGAAACACCTGAAGTTGTATCACGCGCCAGAATATGAATTCCTTGGCCAGCCACCAAAACAAAAACCAATCACCCAAAAAGGGCTCGAAGCCGAAAGAAAATGAAAAATGGTGAAATGAAGTTTGCCATAGATGGGGACAAAGGAATCAAACTTCCACCTGCCCGTCATATACTCCAAGCATGAAGCCAAGGGCATCCCATGTATAAACCCCCCAAAAAAAAAAGAAAAGAAAAAGAGAGAAAATCCAATGAAAGATGGAGGCTTATTTTGCATATCCCGCCAAATGAGGTTCCAAGCTACAATGATAAGCTACGTCAAATCCAAATACCGAAACCATAGCCAAAAAACCACAAAGTAGGCTATGTCAAACCCAAACCAAATCAAAGCCATAGCCAGCAACCAAAAAGGTAGGCTATGTCAATCTAAATGCCAAAACCATAGCCAGCAAGCCAAAAAGGTAGGCTATGTCAAATCCAAATACCAAAACCATAGCCAACAAACCAAAAAGGTAGGCTATGTCAAATCCAAAATACCAAAACCATAGCCAACAAACCAAAAAGGTAGGCTATATCAAAACAATACCAAAATCATAGCCAACAAACCACAAAGGTAGGCTATGTCAAATCCAAATACTAAAACCATAGCCAACAAACCAAAAAGGTAGGCTATGTCAATCTAAATGCCAAAACCATAGCCAACAAACCAAAAAGGTAGGCTGTGTCAAAACCACCAAACCATAGCCAACAAACCAAAAAGTAGGCTATGTCAATCTAAAATACCAAAACCATAGCCACAAACCAAAAAGGTAGGCTATATCAAAAACAATACCAAATCATAGCCAACAAACCACAAAGGTAGGCTATGTCAAATCAATATAAACATAAAACCATAGCCAACAAAACCAAAAAGGTAGGCTATATCAAAACAATAACCAAAACCATGGCCAACAAACCAAAAGGTAGGCTATATCAAAACCATACTAAAATCATAGCCAGCAAACCAAAAAGGTAGGCTATGTCAAATCCAAATACCAAAACCATAGCCAGCAAACCAAAAAGGTAGGCTATGTCAAACCAGATCAAATCTTACCATAGCCAACAAACCACAAAGGTAGGCTATGTCAAATTCAAAACCAAAACCAAAACTGAAATAACCTAAACCAAATCCAAACCTAAACTCCATACCAAAGACTACAACAATACCAAAGTAAAAAAAAAAAAAGAGAAAAAAGGGGGTTAAAAAATAAAGATACCCCGATGGACTTAAGTATATGATTCCTTGTGTACTTAAGGGTAAAAAGATCAAAAATCTAGCTGAGGTGAAAACCCGAGAGGGCGCTTCAGGCAAAATGGATAACCCCTCACGTGAAAACCCGAAAGGGCGCGTTGGAAAAAGCTAAAGGGGGCCAGTCTTGGTGAAAACCCGAAAGGGCGCTAAGGCTGGTAATGTGACAAAAAGGGAAAGAAAAAAATGAAATGATGAAAAGGAGGATTTCTCAGTTCTCCATTACAAGTCACCACATTACAAACTTGCAGAAGGTGACAGATACCACATAGAAAAGAGATCAAGGTAATAAGTCCAATATACAAATGCTATGATATCAACAAAGGCAGGAAGCTTCTTCCTCTCCAGCCATTCAATCCGAGTGCAAACCCCTTCTCCTGGCACAAAGCCACCAAGAAGGGGCGAAATTCAAATCCCAAAGCCAAACAATAAATACCATTCCAGAGCCCATTCAAAACCAGTCCAGGCTAAATCATACCCAAATCTCATATCCATATCCAAACCCAATCCAAAATACCACAAAGGTAAACCGACATACTCATATTCGAACCCAAATCCACATCCAAATCCAAATTCCAAATCCGTTCCCAATCATTGGCCAAATTCAAATCTCAAACCATATCTGAAACCATCACTCATCCCACAACCAAACCTTTAGCCATTCACGCATCCAAGTCAGTCGAGTCCTCGACGGCCTTGGTAAAAAAAAAGAAGAAAAAAAAAAGAGAGAAAGAAACAAAAAGGGGGTTAAAAAATAGAGATACCCCGATGGACTCAAGTATACGGCTCACTGTATGCTTGAGGGTAAAAAGGTCAGAAAATCCAGCTGAGGTGAAAACCCGAAAGGGCGCTTCAGGCAAAAATGGATAACCCCTCAACGTGAAAACTCGAAAGGGCGCGTTGGAAAAAGTTAAAGGGGGTCAGTCCCGAAAGGGCGCTAAGGCTGGTAATGTAAAAAAAAAAAAGAAAAAAAGAGAAAGAGAGAGAGAATGAAAGAAGGAATTTCCATGTCTTTCATATTTATATATTCACAAAGTCGTAAGTCACTCTGTTACAGATTCATAAAAGGTGGCTGATAGTTACACACTATATACAATACAAAAAAGTAAATTAAGACAGCGAGCCTAATATACAAAGGTTATGTTGAGAAGCAAAGCCACGAGGGTGCCTTCTTCTGCAGCCACGAGGGTGCCTTCTTCTGCAGCCACTCGGCCTTCTTAGCTTTAGAAGATCCGGGCCGGCGAGAGTCGTTCCGATCTCTAGCACGGAGGCCTCCCTCTTCGGGATCTTCAACTTCATCTCTGGCATCTTGATCCTGACAAGATATTGCCTCGCCAAGCTCGCGTTCCAGCCGAGCAATACTCTTTTCTCTTGCGGCTATCCGCAGTTCTCGCGTCTTCCGACGCTTGCACACTTCAGCAACCTGGAGGTCATCGGCTTCAGTATCGCTCTCCAGAGCTTCAATTCGCCGGGCCCAGGTCGTCTTGACCTGACGGGTGTACACCCTGATCCAAACATCGGTGATAAAATTCATCCAACGCTCCTGTTGGACTCCCATGCTAAAGGCAGATCCGGTATGTTGCTCCAGCGCCTCTCGAATAACTTCAATAGGCGCCGGGTCTGTGGAGTCTGCCAATGCCGTTATTCGGCCAACAAGGAATTCCCAGCAGCCATCATCAGCAAAATGCGGGGCTGGTTGCGTGCCTGCAGGCCATCTTATACCATGCTCAGGGGGAGCACCAACCTCCAAGAGCGGAGAGCTCTCCTCGTCAGGATTCGGCACAGTGTCTGCCCAAGAAAAGAAATTAGCAGCAAGGAAAAAGCTGTTAGTAAGACAGAGCTAGTAGAACACCAACTCAATGATGCAAGCCATAAAACTCGGCTCCTTTTCACCTGGAATGGGATTTTCGGCTTCCTCCTCAGCCTCAGATTCTGAAGGTCGAGCGAGATTGGATGGTCCAGGACACGGATCTTGAGAGGAGCTGGGAAAATATTGCGGATTTGAATAAAATTGCTCCCCATCATATGGGAAGGTTGGAGGGTCACAGGTATAATCTGCCTGTTGAAGGCCTCCGCCTCCACCTGTTGTGTCGCCCACTTGAAAGGCGGATTGAGCCGGGAAATCCAAAAGCGGGCTCAGTGAAATTCCCCAACTCGGGATGAAGAAGTTCGCTCCCGAGACAGAATATGAATCTGTCGTTCCCCAGCCAAACAGTTGATCACAGAATTCTGCCCCTTTTAAAAGCAAATACAGCAAGGGAGGAGGATTCGTCATGAAAAGAAATATGTCATGAAAAACTCTATACGGGTTTAAGAAAATCGGCTCACCAAAAGAAGTTGTCCCTACAGGAGGTTCCTCCACAGGTCTCGGAATATAGACCTCAACGGGGGCAGAAGAATATTCTCCCCCTGAAGCTCCCAGTTCTGCATATGTAAAGTCTGGGCAGTCAACATCTGCTTCTACCACCCCAGAAAATGCAAAATGAGATGGAGCTCCATCAGTCCCCTCTTCGGGCAAAGAGTCTGCCATAGTCTGTAGAGTGCTCCCGTTTCCCTCGCCATGAGAAATAGAGGGACTCTCAAGCAAAGAATCACCCTCATCTCGAAGGGGTGAACTGGCGCCTGCCTCATCAGTCTCATCATCTAGTGCGGGAAAGTATAGAAGAAATCAATATAAGAACCAATGACAAGAGGAAGATGGGAAATGATAGAAGGGTGTACCACTCAAAGAGGCATATGCAACCTCTTTGGCCTTCTCGCTCTTCTATTTGTAGAGGAAGAAGGAGCGTCAGGGCGAGTCCCGTTGCCCCTATCCCTGTTAATCCTCAAAGCAGGAGTAGCTGGAAGACGAGGTCACCGTAAAAAAAGGGGGGACACAAAAAAAAAAAAAAGGAGAGAAACAAAAAAAGGAAGGGAGAAAGGGGTGGCTTACGTGCTGATTCTGATGAAGGCTTTGGTACCAGTTGAGGGAAGATGGTGCTGCAAGCTTTCCCCACCTTCTTTATGATATCCTGAACATCTTGAAATGTCTTGGCATTTTCCAGCCGAGGGATATATTCCAGAGGCCCAATATTGCCAATTACATTAATAAGATGTCTTTCTCATCCGGTCCATCCGGGATGGCCGATGCACTCTGGAGGTAGCTTTGTCGACAAAGGACCGTAGGAGAGTGACCACAGTCAGATAATAAATGATTCCACCAGCATATGATGAAGAATCATCGCTGGCGACCGGGGCCTTTTGTCCAAAACAGCTCTATGGTGCCAGGAGCGATATTTCCCCCTGATAATAATACCTGTCATTCTCGGCCTTGGTATTATGTGACATGTGGCATCATAACGCTTCTTATACGAGGCTGCTATGCTGGAAAAGTGCCGGTTAAGATATGCCTCGTCAATGTAGACCGGGGACAAGCTGTACTGCACAAGCCGAGAATCCTCCCTCTCCCTTATTTTGCCAGGGGAGAGTCGGAAAATACCTCTCCAGTCAAACCACCATCGAGCATAAAATATATCCATATGTCCCGTCATTCCCGGCACAGGAAGGGCACATGCTGAGCCTGTTTCAGGACGACGGAAATAATTCCACCAACTTGCTGCCGTCATATGAACATCATGACCGCGATGGAGTCGAAATGACAACGGAAATTCCGCAGGTGGCGGGATAGATTGATCATACCCAAAATTTCTGGCAAATCGCGAAGGATAATAAGGCTCAGTGATAAGAGTCGATCCTACGCGATACACCAATACTCCGGGCCGAATACAGCATAACCAGTCCTGATATATGGACTGGCTGGGGCTATTGCTATTTGCTGAATGATATTGTGTCCCGTCGGAAGTCTGGGTGCAGAAAGGCCTGGTTCCCCGGGATGCATTGTCAAATTGAAGTAGCCCCTGCTCGTTGTTCGGCAGAAAAGATAAACTGGATCTAGTACTCATCAACTCTGTCAGTGGATCTCCAGCTGGACGATTCCGGATCAGTAAGATTAATGGAGCTGAGGGGCGAGGCAAATCAATTGTCTGACACAAACTAGGCAGCAAGAGGCCGGCCCAAGCACTCAAGTAATGGGTGGGCAACTGCACTTTCCGATCTCGGGGATTGGGATGTGAACTCAACGATCCCAACCCGTGGAATATATTTGCTAGTGCTGCAGGGGCCAGAGCAAGTTGACGGCCCTCCGCCAGAAGGCAAGCAGGATAAATTAGGCCTGGCCGAACATATTCTTCTTCTCCATGGGGAACCACAAAACTGGATAGCCAGTAAACTAAGTAGGCAGCCAAATAAGTACGGTCAGGTAGCCGCCGAGGATTCCAACCCATATCCTTCGGGGCATAGATGAATCGTCCCCGGGAAGGCTTCTTCACTTCCAGCTGTTGATATTCTTCTAAACAGCGACCCTCGACTGAAAAACCCTCGAAGAAGCAAAATGGCCCATTATAAAAATGTCGAAGCCAGGCATTTTGACTGACTCTTACAGTCGAGGAAGACGAGGATGCTCTATCTTTTTTCCCGACACGGGTCAGGTCCCGCCATACTTTTATCAAGAAACGGAGGCTATATGGATAGAAATATTGGCCAGAGCCATTACTACAATGGCTATGTAAGTCATCTAATACAACTTCTTCATAAAGAAGCCCGGATATTGGCAGGCCTGAAATTTGGTGAAAACCCCATAAGTCAATGGAAGTTTCACCCTCAGCCGTCCCGAAAGTATTCCATCGGGGGCTAAATCTCTCCACCAAACCTCGGAGAATACCTGTGTAACAAGGGTAGTCATACAGTGCTGCCTCAACAGCTCCGTAGATGCCAGATCTCTTCAAGATTTCACCATAGTGATGCAGAATACCAGTCAACCATTCTGTGGCTCCATAGCGAAAATGTGAGAAGGCACAACTGACCAGTAACCATACCAGCTGGGAGAAGTGAAGTTAATAATCCGATCCAAAAGACATCGGATATCATGACTTCCGGCAGCATACCGAGAGTCACCAGACATCAGATAAGTGCCATTAATCTCCATCGCAGTTGTATGGCGATTCTGCAAGTTCCAAATAACAGGGGACATCTTCCGTGACCGAGTATAACAATCAAAGTCACGGTTATAGGGGCTAAGATTATCAGCCGTTGGCATCCTCTTCAAAGGCATGTATTCCAGAGGGAAACTGGGATAGGAAAAGGCACAGGTACCCAGGAGGCTATCCCGGAACCTTAAAATGGCAAATTCCAGATATCTCCTCTCGATCGAAATGCAGGGATCATTCTCAAGCATATTAGGTGGGATGAACTGCTGGATAAAGGAGAATAATTCCCTATCAGATGGGAAATGGCTTGGATAGCCTCCTTTCCGCACATAATGATAAGTTCCCTTTTGGCGACAAATGCGAGAGTAATCTACTGAGCTATTTGGTGCAAGGCCTTCAGGGTTAAGGGTTGCTACTACATGGTAACCGCTATCCAGGGAGGATAAATTGGCTTCAGTAATACGGGGCCTCGCCAGGGCAGGCATTATAATTCCTTTCGGAACAACCCCGTCACGGGTCTTCTGGCTATGGCTGTCACGAGCCAAGTAATTCTTTTTGAAAGGCATGGTCGAAAGCCTGAAAAGAAAAAGTGCAGGCAGAAGAAAATGAGAAAAATGGATAAAAATGCTAAGCCCAGCTAAGCAAAATCCGAAAGCAACACAGAGATACTTCGGAATGCAAAGCAAGAATTCACACGGGCCGCGTGCCGTCACTTGTTGATTCCGGCACGTGTCCCGTGGGGGGCATTTGTTGCAAGGTAAATTTGTAACAAATACCTACTATGCAAAGTAGGCATATCCACTATATGGTGGTCTAAGAAATTAATCAGCTGGACGGCCTACTCAAAAAGGAGGCTGAGTAAATTGTGATTTAAAGTGACTGTCAGGTTACTTAGGTTACAAATTTATTCGGAGGTCTGTCTCCAAGTCCAACAAGGAAGTTATGGTCCTTAAGTGGTGCCTGGTCTTCCGGTTAAAATGAAGTCCAAGGAAGAACTCTCCTTCGTTCAAGTATGGTTCAAGTACGAAGCACGGAAAAATCCGGCAGCACAAGGTCTTAGGACCAAGTATAAAGCACAAGTACAAAGAACAAGCTCGAGGAAGGACTCCAAAGCTTTGCACAACAGTCTTCTATTGGGCGAAACTCCAAGGAAACAGAGCAGGACTTCAGCAGCACCTCCGGGCTCCAACAAGTCCTGGAAATGGGGTGTGGGGGGGTATTTATAGAAGATTTCCCCCCCCCCCCCCTCTCCATCGGTTAGGCAGCGCCTAACCGATGGTGACCTCAACATGAGGTCACCATCGTTAAGGGGCTAACCGATGGTGACCTAAGCATGAGGTCACCATCGTTAACCCCCCTAACCGATGGTGACCTCATCATGAGGTCACCATCGTTGGGCTCTCTCCTCTCTCCCACGCAATGTAAAGGGGCCAAAACCCCTATAATACCCCCCCTATTCCATAAGGAAAGGGGGTCTTCCATTTTGCTCCGGCGAAGCCCTGTTGGAAAATCCCAGAAAATAGGGTCACCATCGGTTAACCCCTTAACCGATGGTGACCTCATCATGAGGTCACCATCGGTGGGCTCTCTCCTCTCTCCCACGCAATGTAAAGGGGCCAAACCCCTATAAATACCCCCCCTATTCCATAAGGAAAGGGGGTCTTCCATTTTGCTCCGGTGAAGCCTGTTGGAAAAATCCCAGAAAAATAGAAAAGAGCATTTGCTCATTCCCCTCTCATTCTCTAATCCCCTTGCTTGGTGTGCGAAGGTATAAATCTCCCTTCTTTAGCCCGATAGGCCAGGCGCGGAAAGGAGAGTTATCGGCGTAATCGTCATCGACATTCCTTCTTAATCCCCATCCCCCACATCGAGCAAGTCCTTGTGGGGTGATATTCCCGGGGTTTAAATACCGTCCATATCGAGCAAGTCTCTATGGACACATGGTATTTAAATACTCATGTTCTCCCCGTCCATCGAGCAAGTCTCTGGGATGGTGGATTTTGTGCTTATATGTATATGTTTTCTTGAGGAGACTCTGCCCAAGCGGAGGTTCTGCCCAAGGACATATTCGTATATTCACAAATTTGTGTTCTTATATATATGTTTCTTAAGACGAAACTCTGCCCAAGTGGAGATTTCGTCCAAGAACACATATATAAAGATTACAAATTTGTAATTATACAAATATGTTCCTTAAGGAGAATCTCGCCCAGGCAAAAATCTTTCTCAGGGGACATCCGTATAAATACAAACTCGTGTTATATGTATATGTTTCTTAGAGGAAACTCTGCCCAAGCGGAGGTTCTGCCTAAGAATGTATTCGTATATTCACAAATTTATGTTCTTATGTATATGTTCCTTAGGGGGAAACTCTGCCCAAATGGAGACTCCCCTAAGAACATATCCATAAATCACAAATTTGTGCCTATACATATGTCTCTTAGGAGGAATCCTGCCCGGACAAAAGTTCCCTCTAAACTCATATCCGTATAATCACAAACTTCATGTTTATATAAATGTATTTCTTAGTGGAATCTCTGCCCAAATAGAGACTCTGTCCGAGAACATATCTATATAATCACAAATATGCCCCATTGTGTATATGTTTCTCAAAAGGGAATCCCGTTCATACGGGGGCACCTTCCTATCGGATACTCTGCTCAAATAGAGATACCGTTTGAGAATATATTCACAAAGTGCAAATTTGTGTTTATACACATATATCTCTTTAAGGCAAAATCCCTCCGGACAAAGTTTCTCCCGAGAACACATGGACATAAGCATACGCCCATATAAATACACCACTATAAGGACACCCTGCCTAAGCAGGGACTTGCCAAGACATACTCATATATTAAAAAAAAAAGGATTGTGATAATATACACACATCCAAAGAAAAAGGAGGATAAGACAGGAACTGCACTCAGATACTCCAATGGGAGCACATATGCACCTCCACGAGAACCATACCCTGGAAATGGACTTTGGACAGTAATCACAATGGGACAAGGACTTCCATGGAGATACATCCGTATGCTCTCCGGAAATTGTACCCGCACAAGTGCGAAATGAGGAGAAAAGAAATCCTACCTCAAACTCGGACTTTGCTCAAAAATGGCATTGTGAAAGAACCTCATATAAAAATTTTGCACAGTCATCCTTCTAATACGGAAGTGTTGCTCTGGTTATAACACCCCCAAGTTCAAAATCAATATCCACGGGTATATACCCGTTCATAATAATAATCCTCATGTTTTCCCAAATAAAATGTCTAATCAACCCTTTTGCAAAAAGAAGAAGAGACCTCAAATAGGTCCACGGGTATATACCCGCTCCCCTTTTCAAAAATCGAACTTTGGACTCCAAAAGAGCAGTCATTTCAAAAAATGAAATATCCAAAGCAAAGGAATTTCAAAATAATCAAATAAAGGAAAACATGTCACACCAGGATTTTCTAAAAAAAGCACTATATTTTTCCTCGTCCTTTACTATGAATGGTATTCGGGTTAGGAATTGGTATTAAATAATACCAAGAGTTTTAACTCGATGTAAATGTAACATCGACTCCGTTGATGGAGACAGAGGTCCAGCACATGCTACCCTAATCGTCTGATGAGAATAGACATGGGACTCAAGGAGTTCAGATTAAAAAACGGCGCACCCGTCCGTTCGCGGACACAACCTGTCCGTTTCACGGACACCATACCCGTCCGTTCCCCGGACACCTAAATTCTTCCGCATCGCGCGGACTCTTTTTCTGTCTGCTAGACAGGCTGGCACGCCCCGCAAATACCAAAAATACAAAATATGGGAAATGAATGAATACCATGAACCAAATAAAATGAAATGAACGGACAAAACCGAGTGAGAAAACAATCCCCGTGTCAACAGTAGCGCACCCCTGATTAACCAGTTTTTTTTTTAAAATTTCAAACCACGGTTTCCCGAATTGGGGTGAATCGGCCCGATTCTCTTGAATCGGTGTGAATAAGGGGAAACCCGATCCCTGATTCGCCCCGATTTATAATATATATATAAAATATTATATCATATTTGTAATATATGTTATACATTATAAATATGATATATATTACATATATGTATTTAATCAATATAAATGTGTCTGAAATATGATATATGTAATATATATATATATATCATATGATATATTATATATATAATATATAATGTACCCATGCGATTCGGACCGATTCTGGGGGAATCGGGGACCTGATTCGCCTTCCGATTTCGATTCGGCAAACCATGTTTCAAACTATTTTATGCTGAAAACTAGGTTAAACCTACTCCTGGTTAGCTTAACCATTGGGGTACATACCCCTCTACCAAAGTGGGGATATTTGAACTTCTGACATCACTACCTTGATGTACATGGAAGTCTAACCACTAGGTCATTCCTGGATGGTTATACTGCTTGATTGGTTAGAAAATGCCAGTTGACCTTGACTCAGCCTAGTTTATTTTAGCCAGGCTTTATGTCATGTTAAAAACTGATCAGCATCCTTGCATCCCAAGAAAATTCTAGACTTTTCTCCTGCATGCGAGAGCAATTGTATGTCTGTGATTATGCATTTTATTTGCGTAAATGACACAATCTGTTCATTTAAAGGGGCATGTTAGTGTTCTTGGAAAACCAGTAGGCTCCTGTGAATGAAATTTTTTTTCTCATACTAGAAATGCTTGTTTTAAATATTTAGAGCAAGTATATGAAGAGGAAAATATTTGTTCGGAGTTCCGGATAAAAATAACCCTCAAACCCATTTATTCAGAATTTTCAGAATGAATGAAAGAAAGGAAATTATTTATTCTGAATTTTCGGAATAAATAAACAGCAGAAAACAGAAATATTTTCTGCACATCTTCGAATTGTGAACAGAGCCATTCTGAACCAAGTCGGGGCTGAAATCATTTAACCCCCGGCGTTTTTGGAATAAAATTCCCCCAAGAATTTTATTACATCAGAAACACTTGTTTTAAATGTTTGGAGCAAGTGTATGAAGGGAAAAATATTTGTCCGGAGTTCCAAGTAAAAGATAACTCCTGAAACTATTTATTCAGAATTTTCAGAATGAATAAACGAAATGAAATCGCTTATTCTGGATTTTCGGAATAAATTAATACAGAAAAAGAAATATTTCTGCATATCCCAAAATGTTGAAGAAAAGTCTCCCGGGGTTGGCCAAAAACAGAAATAAGTCAATTCCCGGTGTTCTCGGAATTAAATCCAATGCCGGGCGAACAATCTTTAATGCCCCGGGATATTCCGACAAGTCGTCCTACATGGCGTGCATATTAACACGTGTGAGGGTCCGGCCAAATACCCATGTCAACAACAACAGAAAATGACGTGACGTAGCACACCGATCCTTGCACGACAAACGAAGAGAAAGGTATCACATGGTGAAAATGACACGTGGTGATGGATTTATATAGAATGCCATGACGTCCCACCGGGGTGCTGTGCGCAGCAGGGGCCCCACCGGAGCCGCGTGCTGGGTCCCGTGGGACCCAGCAACCGGTGGGACACCCCACCGGGGTTGCGCGCCCAGTGGGATGTCCCCCGGGAAGGCATACCCGGTGGGACGTCCCACCGGTAACCTGTGGGGCCCACCACCCGGTGGAGCCCCTGTTTGCTGTCTAAAAAAAAACGGATAGCAATGAATGCCGTACCCGTTGGGGCGTGAATGCCGTCTCCGGTGGGGCGCGTCTCCGGTGGGATGCAGAAGAAGAACCCGGTGGGATGTCCACCCCTTCCTCAATCTCCTATAAAAGGAGGTCAGGTTCCAGGAAGAAAGGAGGACCAACAAGCTTGAGGAGAGAAGAAAAGAGAAGAGAAGAAGTTCAAAAAGACTCCAAGAGTTCAGAAATCGCCCCCCTCTTGTTGGCTTTGTTCTGTGTTCTGTGCTGAAGGGAGGAAAGTTCCCTTGCTCAGTTTCACGCAAGGCTGAAGTGTGGAAGGTTTCCTTGTTCTGTTTAAGGCAAGTCCACATTAGTTATGTGGTTATTTGTAAACCAGTCCTCATGAGTTTAGAAAGTGGACTCAATGGACTATCCCTCAAGAAATCTACAATGGAAATAATACATTAAATTTCTGCATTTGATATATGTTTGATCTACAACATTATTTTCTGCACAAAAAAAATTACAGAAAAACGCTGTCTTCTTTTTATTCGTATAAATGACCAAAACAAGGAAACCTTCTGGATTTAATGCTTCCTGGATGTAAAAGGGATGTCAGGGCCATTTCTAAAAATTCTGAAAATTCAGAAATAATGTCTTATGGGGTGGAATATAAGAAAGATTCATAAAGCCACCCTTGTTCATGAGACAAAATTACAAAATAACCCTCAAATGACAGAAATTGGTAAATCAGTCCTCTAAACGTGGGAAATCATCCAAATCAGTCCTCAACCAAGGGGTATTTTGTGAATCAGTCCCTATTTGAGGGAAATTTTACATGTCAGTCCCTATCTTGAGGGTATTTTGCGAATCAGTCCTTAAATATAAGGTAATACGCAATTCAGTCCTCATTTATGGAGGGAACATGTAGATCATCGGTCCCCAATTTGAGGGATATTTTACATATCAGTCCCTATTTTGAGGGTATTTTGCGAATCAGTCCTTAAACATAAGGTAATACGCAAATCAGTCCTCATTTATGGAGGGAACATGTAAGTCAGTCCCCAATTTGAGGGATATTTTACATATCAGCCCCTATTTTGAGGGTATTTTGCGAATCAGTCCTTAAACATAAGGTAATATGCAAATCAGTCATTTATGGAGGGAACATGCAAATTAGTCCCCAGTTTGAGGGGTATTTTACAAATCAGCCTCATCTTAAGAGGAAATATGCTAATTAGCCCCATTTTATGAATTGCTTGCTACAATTAAAAGGTCTAGAGACTCTAGACATGTATCAAAGGTATTCGAGTTCTCCTCGATGTAAAAGAAACGTCGACTTATCAACGGGGAGTGGTCCAGCGCACGAACTCCGAATCACCCGAAGTTCATACGTGGAAGATGATTGCGAGTCCCCAATTATATGAGGGGTCTCCATCCATATTTTTCCATATATTGACGATACATATACAAAGAAAAGAATGAAACTAATATCGAAGAAAATAAACGATATTAGAGAGAAATAAAATTCTCGAAATGAAGGAAAAAAGTTCTTTTCTAAACAGCTCCCTATGCACTGCTTGAATTTTTTTGCACTCGTGAGGTGCATAATCCGTTATATAAGCTCAAGTGGTGCCTCCTGACCACGTATGTACTGTTCACCATTCCACTCAACTCATATATTTTTCTCCCTTGAGGATTGATGCGGGACGACTATCACACGTGTTCTCAAACTAATCCTAGAGCTAGCTGGTTCTCCCCGAAATGGGAATGTCAAATCAGCAATGAACATTATATGATAAGGTTTTTCCACATGCTTTTCCACAGGTTTAACAAGAAGGCGAGTACGTAAAATAACAAGAAACTAGTAGTACGAATCGTCCCTCGCAGCAAGGAAGCGCCACAGATTGATGGTAATGAGAACTACCGATAGTCTAGGACATTAGCAATACGTTCAATTTTCGCAAAATAATAGCACAAGTGGGTTCTCAAGTCACACAACCAGCAATGATTAATAAAGTTTTTATAACTAGCTAGTTATCCTATTCACACATGCACGGGAACAAATTTGTTTATATATTGACCAACAGGTAAGAAAGGAACCTATAGCGACTTACCGACCCGTTGAATAACGGGGCTCGTATCAAGGGCGGGATTAGGCGACGCGGAATGGCTGCTGCTGGCTTCAAGTGCTCCCAACGATAGTTCAACAAATGTAGTGATCACCAGATCCAGGGGCCGTTCGCATGGGGGCGAGACCGTTGGTCTTCGAGGGTGCTGGCGAGGAGGTGTCCGTGGACGTCGAGGCACGTTGAACTCGTGAGGGAAGAACGACGGATACAAGTACAATGGTTCAGCATCGATGTTAACTGCGTATTCCGGATAGTTCATCTAGTAGCCGAGTAAAGTTGGTCGGGTAACCAACACCCAAGGACGAGACCGGCAGTCCTCCGATCACAGATGTACAGGGTGCGGCTGGCCGCTGACTGGCAACTGGGGTGCAAAGTGGGGCGGCGGAGAAGCGGCGATGACGGGTCGAATAACTTGCAGACATGCAGTCGTTGCAGACGCCGGCGGAAGGGGCCACACGGGAAGCCGCATGTGGACGCGGCTAGTGCTCAGGAGCGGCGGGAAGAAGGCGACTGGCGCGGTTCGCCTGGTTGACCCCTGGCGCGGTCAACAAGGGCGGGGCTCTGTCCCGCGGGCGAAAAGCCGACGCGGGGGTCGGCGGAGTGTGGCGCAGGCGGCCACGGCAGGTGCGACGCAGGCGGCCACGGCAGGGTGCGTCGCGAGCGACTTGCGAACAGGGGCGGCGGTCACCTTCGGGGCTGCGCGTGGTCGCGGTTGGGTGCGGGAGCGACGACGAGAGGGGAGGGGGGCTGGTGCGACTAGCCCGCTGCGCGCAGAGGCCGACTGTGGCGGTCTGTCTCGGCTGGGACTTCAAGGTGGAGGCTGCTCGCGAGCAGCAGACTGCGCAGGCGGCTCGTGGGGGAGGGATGTTGGGCGGCTTCGCGTGCAGGGAAAGAACTAGCGAACAAGGGGGGTGGAAGAAGTTCTGGACACGGAAGAGAGAGAGAGAAAGAGAACTGAGAGGGAGAGAATAGAGATAGAGGGAAGAAGAGAGAGACATAACAGGGGGGGGGGAGAAGACGGAGAAGAAGGGGGTGGTGGGGCTTCTCACCCTCCCTTCCCGGGATCCCCCAAGCAAGCACACACAGGTTCTCTGCAACTCAAGTAACCGTTCCCATTCTTCTCACAACTGTTCATCTTTTCATTCATGCATCATCCCTTCCACTGGAAGAAAACAGTTACATATAAAGGCCACTCTGGAAGGCCAAAAGACAACAATGAAGGAAAAGACTAAAATAACCCAAGTGATCAGAAAATACATAAAATTCGTGCAGAAAATCATAAGAAAATTAAAAAGACTACATAATGGGCCCTAAATGGGCCAGTCCACTAACAAGAAAGCACTATTGGGCCTCAAATGTCCCCCACTGTCTCGTCGAGCCACAACGACACTGGCTGAGCGGTCCGACGACGATGGTAGACCAACGCTGGGTCGAACCGTCACGTGTACGTGTCCCCACCAATCCCCCCCGGCTAGGGGGAACTCGACCCCGTCGAGTAAGGGTCTCGACCGCTCTGGTATCTTTTAAGAAAATCTGGGTCCAGACGCTGAAGCTCACACGTACTCCACGTGTCCTTGGTCGGCGACCTCTCTCTTCAACGGATCAAGTAGCGTTGATTGGCTCCATCCTTGGATGTAATGACTTTCTCGTCTAGTATATGATCAATCTGCTCACGCCGTGCAGTAACTGGGGCTAGAGGTGGACACTCAAGTGTAGGATCACTCTCAAGGGGAGGAGAAGGCTCGAAAGGATCACTAGGTATCACTGCTGGATCCCGATAAGCTACCAAATCAGCGACATTGAACGTAGAACTGATACCATAGTCTGAAGGTAGGTCAACAACATACACATTCGATCCGATACACTTCAACACTTGGAATGGACCAGCTCTTCGAGCTTGTAGTTTCTTCACGGCTCTCGAAGGAAACCGTTCAGGTCTGACCCTGATCATTACGTAATCCCCTTCCTGAAACTCATGTGGTCGTCGATGTGCATCTGCCATTCTCTTATAATGTTCATTACTGATCTCAATGCGACGTCGGATGTTTTCATGCAGACTCCTAATATGCTCAGCTAAAGACTTTGCAGACTCTGACGCACGGGTCTGACTAGGTAAATGAATCAGGTCTAAAGGTCCCCTAGGTCTGTAACCAGTGACAATCTCGAATGGACTCTTGTCTGTAGACCTATTGACATAATTATTATATGCAAATTTAGCATGTGACAAAACCTGATCCCAACTACGCTCATGCTCTCTCACTAGACAACACAACAAATCACCCAGACTTCTATTGACTACCTCGATTTGACCGTCAGTCTGAGGATGGTAAGCGGTGGAGAATTTGAGCTTGGTGCCCAAAAGATGCCACAAGGTTTTCTAGAAATAGCTGACAAAGCGCACATCCTTATCGGAGACAATGGTCTTGGGTAGTTCGTGCAAACGCACATTCTCCTCAAGGAATAAACGGGCTACCCGAGAAACATTAGAAGTTTTCGAGTAGGGAATAAAATGTATCATCTTGGAGAACCTATTAACAACGACCATGACGGAATTATTTTTTTAGACCGTTCGTGGTAAGCCCAAAACAAAATCCATGCTAACATCTTGCCATGGACGGTCAGGGACGGGAAGAGGGGTATACAACCCAGTATTCTGCTTCTTTTGCTTGGCTATGGCGCATGTACGACATTGGGCTACGATATGCACCACATCTTGCTTTAAACTAGGCCAGAAGAAGCGAAGTTCAACCAACTCGATGGTTTTATTTCGGCCGAAGTGGCCAGCTAGGCCTTCGGCATGCAACTCCCATATCAAAAAGTCGCGGACAGAGGTCTGCGGGACGTACAACCTGTCACCTCAGAAAAGATAACCCTCTTGGAGAATGTAGTCAGGATGCTCTCTAGAGGGTCAGCTTGTAAGGTTAAGCAAATCTGACCAAAATCGGGGCAATCAAGGTACCACTCACAGAGCCTCTCGAACCCAGTGACCTCTGCGCTAACTAAAGATAGGAGGAAAGAACGACGACTTAGCGTATCAGCCACACGATTCTCCATACCTGGCTTGTATTTAAGGACGAAAGTGTAGGTCTAAAGGAACTCAACCCACCGACTATGCCTCGGGTTAAGCTTCTTTTGGGCATGGAGAAACTTGAGGGCCTCGTGATCCGAATACAACACAAATTCTTGTGGCAGAAGATAGTGTCTCCAATACCTCAAGGTTTGCACTACCACATAGAATTCTTTGTCGTAGGTGGAATATTTCAATTTGGCATCATTCAATTTTTCACTAAAGAAGGCGATAGGGTGGCCCACTTGACTTAAAACTCCACCTATGCCGACCCCAGAAGCGTCACAGACAACTTTAAACATCTTCGAAAAGTCAGGTAATAGAAGGATAGGGGCCTGGGTCAGACGCTCCTTAATCTCTTGGAAGGCCTTAGCAGCGGCCTTCGACTAAACAAAAGCTCCATTGCGAATGATTGGAGCCACGATGGTACTGAATCCACGAATGAAACGGCGATAAAATGTTGCCAAGCCATGAAAGCTGCGTACGTCGTGCACTGTCTGTGGCTCAGGCCATTCAATAATCGCCTTAATCTTTTCTGGATCAGTGGAGACGCCTTCACTAGAAACAATGAACTCTAAGAAGATTATCCGATTTGTCAGAAAGGCACACTTCTTGAGGTTCCCATACAAGCTTTCTTGGCGCAGCACTAGACATACTTGGTGATGGTGGTCTAAATGTGCGTCCTTAGAGCGGCTGAAAATGAGGATGTCATCAAAATAAACTATAAAAAATTTCCCCATAAATAGCCTCAACACTTGAGTCATTGGCCGCATGAAGGTACTTGGGGCATTGGAAAACCCGAAAGGCATGACCAACCACTCATACAACCCATCCTTCATCTTAAAAGTTGTTTTCCATTCATCTCCAGGCCGGACCCTCACTTGATGATAGCCACTCTTTAAGTCTATTTTTGAGAATATCGTGGCTCCCGTCATCATATCTAGCATATCATCCAAACGGGGAATTGAAAAACGATACTTTACAGTGATGCGGTTAATGGCTTTGCTGTCCACTCACATCCTCCAAGTACCGTCCTTCTTTGGAGCCAAAAGTGTGGGTACAACACATGGACTTAAGTTTTCTCTAATGTAACCCTTTCTAAGGAGCTCTTTAATTTGCCTCCGCAGTTTAGCAAACTCATGCGGAAATGTGGTAGGTTTGGCAAAGTAGACCCCGAAACTAAATCTATAACGTGCTGGATGTCACGCATATGTGGTAAACCATCGGGGAGTTTATCAGGGAAGACATCCTTGAACTCCTCTAGGAGAGAGATGACCTCTGGAGTATGCTTATCCAGGGCCTCACCCTCAGTGGGCCGAACCATTATAGCACAAAGATATTCAAACTGCTCAAGCTCTTGGTCAAATTCCTGTACACTGATCAGCTGAAGGGTCACAGTGGGTGGAGCACCAGGAATAGATGTTACAACTGTGGTGGTGCTTCCAGATTGGGTGCTGCCACCAGAGATGGGGTTAGCATTTATCCGATTTGAACTAGTACCCTTCGGGGTTAGAGAGTGAGAAGGCGGGGCACTAGAAGAAGCATGGGCTGGGGAACGAGAAGGCCCAACGGAAGAAGACCTCGCAGGAGCAGGGACACTGGGAGTGGTGGTCCCTCACGGGGCAGGGGGTAAAGGACGAGAGGGCTGAAGCGTAATGCGCACGCCATTGTAGGAGAACGCCTAGACATTGGACCGACCATAGAGGGTGGCGTCCACGTCGAAAATCCACGGCTTGCCCAAAATGATACTCCCAACCTCCATCGGTAGTACATCGCACCAAACCTTCTTCGCATAAGGTGGGAAGGAGATCGGAACGTGACACATCGTCCGAATGGGAATGGAGGTGGAGTTCACCCAAGAAACATGATAGGGGCGGGGCTGGTCAACTGCCGTCAACCCAAGGTCCGAGATGGCCTGAGGAGAGATGACGTTAATGCAACTCCCACTATCAATGATAACCTTACACACCTTGCCATCTAGGCGAAAGAAGGTGTGAAAGATGGAAGTACGGAGCCAATCATTACGCTCTCTAGGTTGTGCCAGGTTACAACGAACAACCCCAAGCTTGCCTTCATTGGGAAGATCTTCTGTGTGATCATAAAGGAGGGGCTCGTCTTGAATATGGTCCACTCTCTCCTCCTTGAATTGATATTGTTCGGCCAAATCAACTCCAACTTCGTAAGTAACATGTTGCTCAGGTGGGGCATCCTCAGAAATGGTGCCCGTCACCACTAGAGTTTTGGATGGACATTGGGCTGCATAATGGCCAACTCCTTGACACTTATAGCATCGATCATGGGAACCAACACCCCGAGATGATTCTCCCATGATTGGAGCCTTTCCTTTATCCTCCTGCCTGAATGATGGGGTACCCTGTGGGGGACGGGTACCTGTGGAAGGGACATGTAGGGTGGTCGTAGAGTCCCCCTGCGGTAGAAATCAAGGTCGAGGTGGTGGATCCTGACGTGTAGGCTCCACAGATCTAACTATTGGACCCCGCTTAAGAACTTCAGACGCCATACGTTGATCAGCCAAACGTGGGTATGTCGGCCTAATATGTGGTAGGGAGTCCGCCTGGGCTCGAATTGCTCCATCTCACGCACAACCTGATAAGCATGTTCAATGGTCGTTACGTGCTGACGGAACAACTCATGTTGGTATACAGGGCGAATGCCCTTCCAAAACCGGGAGGAGAGCGTAGGTAACAGAACGAGTACCCTGAATGAGGTTTTGCCATCGATCAATGAGACGATGTCGAAAGGTCGCAGGAAGGTACTTCTCACGAAGTTTTACCTTCATGTCTTCCCACGATTCAATGGGTTCTTGCCCTCTCTGCTTAAGGAGGGTCTCGATATTCATCCAATAAGTCTGAGCTTGACCAGTTAATTTCATCATGGCAAAACGAGCTCGGCGAGCATCAGATATACCCATCCAATTGAAATAGCGATTCATGCCCGCTTCCCAATCAAGGTAGACTTTTGGGTCCAATGATCCATCGAAAGTGGGTGCGTCGACACGAACAACTCTACGATCATCTTGATCTCCGTGGAAAGGGTGGGGTCTCCAACCTTCCTCAAAATCCTCCCGGCCATCCCGATATCTCGGGTATCGGTTATGCCTATGATCGAAACGGGGATCAACACGCTCATCTCGTTCCTTCAGGTATCCATACCTCCGGGGTTCATACCCAAAATCATCTTGACCTCTAGGATATCGGTCTCTCCCCTGGTCATGCCTTAGGTTCGCACGACCGCCATGATCAAATCGTCCAGCCTGATCCCTCGGAAAACATTGACGTCTCCGATCACGCTCTCACTCATGGTCATACCACCTATCAAGTCTTCTTTGGGAATGGACATCGGGTCTGGGGATGTCCTCAACCTCCTCAAAAGATTCATACTCAAGGTCATCTTCCACCTCTGGTCGGGCAACAGCTCGGTCGGCTCTAGGGGGATTTAATAGGGCAGATGGACGGGCAGATCAAGAACCGCATTAGGAGAGAGTCCCTCTAACACTGCTAGTTGGCCTGCCATCCCTTGGACAGTACGACCCGACTCGGTGAAACCACTCTCCATTCGTCGCTCGATCTGATCCAAATGGAGCATAAGTTGATCAAGCCTCTGAGCGACATCGGGTGCTACCGGGGAGCCCATATGAGAGCCAGACATCGATTCTGAAATGTGATACTCAACATCGCTACGGGTGGGCATGAACTACAGGGCTCTCCCTATTGTGTAACTCAACAAAAGAACTCGATGCATGAGTTTAATTAACACAACAGACACAAGGTAACAACCCTAGACAATCTAAACTTGTGTTCTGATACCAAAATTGATGCGGGACAACTATCACACGTGTTCTCAAACTAATCCAAATGTCAAATCAGCAATGAACATCATATGATAAGGTTTTTCCACATGCGTTTCCACATGTTTAACAAGAAGGCGAGTACGTAAAATAACAAGAAACTAGTAGTACAAATCGTCCCTCGCAGCAAGGAAACGCCACGGATCGATGGTAGTGAGAACTACCGATATTCTAGGACATTAGCAATACGTTCAATTCTCGCAAAAATGATAGCACATGTGGATTCTCAAGTCACACAACCAGCAATGATTAATAAAGTTTTTATAACTAGCTAGTTATCCTATTCACACATGCACGGGAACAAATATGTTCATATATTGACCAGCAGGTAAGAAAGGAACCTATAGCGACTTACCTACCCGTTGAATAACGGGGCTCGTATCGAGGGCGGGATTAGGCGATGCGGAATGGCTGCTGCTGGCTTCAGGTGCTCCCAACGATAGTCCAACAAAGGCAATGATCACCGGATCTAGGGGCCGTTCGCTTGGGGGCGAGACCGTTGGTCTTCGAGGGTGCTGGCGAGGAGGCGTCTGTGGACGTTGGGGCAGGTTGAACTTGTGAGGGAAGAACAGCGGATATAGGTACAATGGTTCAGCGTTGATGTTAATTGCGTCTTCCGGACGGTTCATCTAGTATCCGAGTAAAGCTGGTCGGGTAACTAGCACCCAGGGACGAGACCGGCAGTCCTTCAATCACAGATGTCCAGGGTGCGGCTGGTCGCTGACTCTCAATTGGGGTGCAAAGTGGGGCGGCGGAGAAGCGGCGATGACGGGTCGAATAACCTGCGGACATGCAGTCGTTGTAGACGCCGGCGGAAGGAGCCACACGGGAGGCCGCACGTGGATGCGGCTAGTGCTCGGGAGTGGCGGGAAGAAGGTGTTGGCACTGTTCGCCTGGTTGACCCCTGGTGCGGTCGACAAGGGCGGGGCTCTGTCCCGCGGGCAAAAGGCCAACTCGGGGGTCGGCAAGGTGTGGCACAGGCGGCCACGACAGGTGCTACGCAGGCGGCCACGGTAGGGTGCGTTGCGAGTGGCTTCCGGACAGGGGCGGCAGTCACCCTCGGGGCTGCACGTGGTCGCGGTTGGGTGCGGGAGCGGCGGCGTGAGGGGAGGGGGGGCTGGTGCGACCAGCCCGCTGCGCGCAGAGGCCGACTGTGGCGGCCTGTCCTGGATGGGACTTCAAGGCGGAGGCTGCTCGCGAGCAGCAGATTGCACAGGCGGCTCATGGGGGAGGGATGCTGGGCAGCTTCACGTGTAGGGAAAGAACTAGCGAACAAGGGGGGGGAGAAGTTCTTAACACGGAAGAGAGAGAGAGAAAGAGAACCTAGAGGGAGAGAATAGAGACAGAGGGAAGAAGAGAGAGACAAAACATGGGGGGAAGAAGACGGAGAAGAAGGGGGTGGTGGGGCTTCTCACCCTCCCTTCCCGGGATCCCCCAAGCAAGCACACATAGGTTCTCTGCAACTCAAGTAACCGTTCCCATTCTTCTCACAACTGTTCACCTTTTCATTCATGCATCGTCCCTTCCACTGGAAGAAAACAGTTACATATAAAGGCCACTCCGAAAGGTCAAAAGACAACAGTGAAGGAAAAGACTAAAATAACCCAAGTGGCCAGAAAATACATAAAATTCCTTCATAAAATCATAATAAAATTAAAAAAACTACATAATGGGCCCTAAATGGGCCAGTCCACTAACAAGCAAGCACTATGGGGCCTCAAAAGTCCCCCACTGTCTCGTCGAGCCACAACGACACTGGCTGAGCGGTCCGACGACGACGGTAGACCAATGCTGGGTCGAACCGGTCACGTGCACGTGTTTCCCCACCAAGGATCCATCTGATAAGCTTGATGCATGCATCACAGTCCCTTGAGGCCTTTAGTTTCACATAGTCTTGGCTATACATATGATTGACTAGCATGCAGATGTATGATGACATACAGTGAGTGGGAATAAAAAACCCCTAGATGGAACTGGTAAAATCTACAATTTGCGGTCTCCTTGTTCATGAAATTGGATTCTACGCTCAAAATATTCTTCAGTGATATGCAATATCCGATGTTCCCGACAGGTGCTATGGTTCTGGCAGACTGTGGATTGTGCTGCATTGATGAGTTTGACAAAATGACTGCAGAGCACCAGGTACTTTAATATTGGGATATTTTCAAGCATTACCCTCTTGGTAGTTTATTTATAAAATCCCGCTCTTATTTCCATAGTTCTTAATTACCCCCTTAGGCTAAAACAGTTAAAACATACCAGTCCAAAAAAACCCCCATCAAGGATACAGTAAATATTCTGTTGTCATCCATAAAGATCAGAGTGTCTGGACATACAGTGAATATTCCATTGTCATCCATGTAAAGATTGAGTGTTTGGACAGAAATTCCCTATAAAATGCTGTCTTCTTTACACAAAAGTGAGAGAGGTGTGTTTGAGATAGAGGGAGATTACGACTACTTTGACTTTTTCAAACCGTAGTAAAAGTCAACCATGGATTAATATGATATTTAACAGAATGCTAATGGATGATGATTGAGGATGTTAAGGACTATATGAAAATGAAAGTGGAAATTCTGTAATTAAACTCTTAAGAAGGCATATTCACAAAAATCCCTTTAATTTCAATCCTAAAGAAACAAGCTTGAGATTTATCAGGTGTTTTTTCTGCTTTGGTAACTCAGGCTTTGCTGGAGGCCATGGAACAGCAATGTGTATCTGTTGCAAAGGCTGGGCTTGTTGCAAGTTTATCAGCACGTACATCTGTTTTAGCTGCAGCTAATCCTGTTGGCGGACATTACAAGTAATACCATTTCTCTTTTCAGGCACTGAGTTTTAAACACTCCCTTACATATTGTAGTCGTTGCTCTTATTGGTGCTTAAATATTTTATTGTCCATGTTTCTTCAAAAGTCAATATTCCAAATAATGTTGGTTGTGTATGACAAAGAACTTTAGTCATGCGTGGGCTGCCAATGTAGTTAGAGAATTCATGTGTTAATTTGTATTGTGTATAACGTGGGAACTCTCATAATGGCAAGGATACAATTTGTGTGCATCCATGAAGGTCGAGATGTATTAAACATGTATAGTATGCATACATGTATAAAACATCCATTTTATATGGGCTTTATTACCAAATACTTCTGATGGTCCATTTTGGCCCATTCTGGACTCTCATAATCCATTTCTCTATCTTTTATTAATGAAATAAGATATATGAATATTTTTCATAAATTTCTATTTTATGCTATATCCAGATAGAGATCTAGATCTTTCTATAGATCTCCTATTTCACTAAAAAAAAAAAATCTTTAGGAAGATTCTCCGGATAAAAAACATTCATTTGGAAATCAAAAGAAGAATTTGTTTGAAGGAAAGATGAGAGATTATATCCTTATATTAATGCCATATATTAGCTGCATTTTTAACTCCAAATTTTTTGTTTGTGAATGTATAATGCATCATATGTATTTCATACTGAACTTTTGTATAGTGCATATTTTGACTGTACATTAAAAAATCTAGGATGAATTATACTCGAATACATCTTTGCCATATTATTTCCAGAGTGTTTAACTATACTATGATTGGCAGTAACTGTCATACATTTTTATGGAAATGGATGAGCAAAAAGCATGTCACATGAAGGTTTCTGATATTCTGGCACATGCAGAGATTCCAAAGGAATCATGTAAGCAACATGTACCTTGCATCTTCATTCCCCTATTTCCATGTGATTGTAGGCCTGTAGCATAAAGCTAGGGGGATATGCTTCTGGTCTTTTCCTGTATCATACGTGTGAGAGTCTTGCATGTGCCAGCTTAATGCATTGAGCAAGGCTTATCCCTTGTCTCTCAGGAAGGACACTATAGTTCCATCTAAACTTTTTCTTCAGATATATTAATCAATATAAAGGTGTAAACCACTCTATTGTTTGTACTTTGTAGGTCCCAGTCATTTGTCAAGTCTTGTTCATGATGAGCTTGTGTCTCGGGAAGACTTAGTTCTATCCAAATGTTTTCAGATATATCAATAAATAAACTAATCATAAGCCCCCCATCATTCATAACACCCAGGCATTTGGGCCTGTTGGTCTCATGGCCCAGTGTTATCTTTAGGGTTGCAGGCTAAAATTCAGTCATAGGCAACTTCCATGCACATAAAAAGAGGCCATGTGTAAATCCTTCAGCAGTTTGATGGCAAAAGCATTCAGCTAAGGGATTTGAGACTGCAAATGAATCCCTGGGCACAGCTGGTCCATGCATATTTTTCTGATGGAGTCTGCTGTAGGGATCCAGCAGCCCAGGGACCAGCAAACAGGTGTGTTTGTAATGATCATGAATGATATTCTCTCATCCAGGATCTTGCACAGATCCCCCAGGATTTGGATAAAAGTGTTGTGTCTACCTGATTCCAACCTCCAACTTCTATCTACTCTGTTTACTATCAAATCAGAAGGTGATGGAAGTTTAGTTTTATGTGCTACATGAAGAAACATCAAGAGGTGGATGGAAGATATTGGTGTTCAAATGGTTTAGATGACAGCAAATATGTCTACTCCTTTGTACTGATAGATATCTGTCTAGCTTGTTCAACTGCATACTATGCATATCTAGCCTGCTGAGTGATCCATGATTTCTGCCTTGTAAATTATAAGCCTACTGAATTACCGTGCTACCAAGGAATATGCTATTTTCTTCAGATCTGACAACTTTTTTAAAGATTGAATGGCATTTGTATTGCAGCCGTGCAAAGACTGTGAATGAAAACTTGAGAATGAGTCCTGCTCTTCTTTCCCGATTTGATCTGGTTTTTATTTTGCTTGATAAGCCTGATGAAATGCTGGACAAACAAGTGTCTGATCATATAATGGCGGTAAGTATCATTCTGGCAGTAGCGAGAATACGCATACATATGATCCATTTTTATTTTTTTGCATATCACATCAATAAAGCAGATCCTTTTAATAGCTGCTTATAAACACCACCATCTATGTTAAAGTGGTTTTCATAACTAATGTTTATTGAGCAGCTTCACACTGGAAATGAACATCCTTTGCCAACCAAGAAACGGTGTATAGGTGATAATACTAAACTCAATCACTAGATGTCATCCAGGATTCCATTTATATATATTCATTGATTTTTGAAATTATGCAGCACTTCACAATGATAGAAATGTGAACTTTGGTGCTCAAACTGTTTCTTTAGTGTCAAGGCTCAGACTTGACCCGCTGAAAGACAAAGACTTTGTTCCTTTACCTGGTCCTCTTCTTCGGAAATATATTGCTTATGCTAGAAATTTTGTCTTTCCAAGGTGAATTTATGTTAAGTCATTGGTTTCTAACATTCTTCACCTTAGCTTGGATTGCCTGACTCCTTTCTTTCTGACAAATCAGAATGTCAAAATCAGCAGCTGAAATTCTACAGACATTTTATTTACGACTGAGAGATCGCAGCGCTTCGGCCGATGGTACACCAATAACTGCAAGGCAGCTGGAGAGTCTGGTGAGGTTGGCAGAAGCTCGTGCTCGGGTGGAGCTGCGAGAAGAAATAACTGCTCAAGATGCTCTGGTGATAAGACATCTTCAATATTGAATTTACATATAGTCTTTGTTTCTTCATAGCTTCATGCACATTTATTCTCATTTGGCATAAACATCATGGCATTTCTTTGATGCAGCCAAACCGCTGCATGATCTACTTTACCCCTTTTCAGTTCCAAGTGACATCTTGAGGAAAAAAAAAGATACCTTAGAACAGCCCACAAAAGAAGAGAAATAAGATGAAAATGACAAAGTTCTAATTGTTCCATGTTAAAATATGATTATATATATGAATACTATAATCCATTGCTGATGCAAATGTCTAGATCATAACTGGGTCCCTTTCATGGTTCTCTGCACTACACTACCAGCCTGTTCATTTAAAAATGAAATTTGGATAAGTTGCAACCCCACTTGCAAAACTCTAGGATGGATGGTTCTTCATGAATCATGATTCAGTACATTGTTGCTTGCATGGCAATCATCAATAAAAAATGATTTTTAGGATGATATCTGAACAGAAATCCACTTAAGTAATCAGTGCCAGTGAACATCACAGCGAACTCAGCACCTCTCTCTTTGGGATCCTTGCTACATTGAAATCTATCATCTAAACCAAGGATGGTGCGCATGGCTTTTGCATCCACTTATTTGTAACTTATTTCTCTCAGCATTGGCTATTGTCCTGGAGATATCGTTAAGGTCACCTGGAGAAGGAACATTTGAAAGATTCCTAATCTACTAGGAACTCATCCTTAAGAAGGGAAATTGACCAAGTCACCATTTGTAACTAACGTTATGTGGTTCAAAGGGTTTTGAGTGCATGTACTGAGGTCCATGATCAATCCTGTTCTACACAAACAATTCCTTTCTCCAATTCAAATTACCCAAACATGAAGGATTAGTGTACCAACAACATACAATAATGGAGAAATATAATTTGTAACTGAACTCCTTGCTGATTTCCTTGCAAAGACTTTAACTTACCTTCCTCAAACACATTTATGGCTTGGCTTGCCCTATTTTTATTGCTGGCACGGCTTATGGTCGTAGTTAAAGAAGAAAGCAGAATAGATTGTCGTGAGGCTTCATCTGTTCCTTTAATCTCAACTTTAGAGAGACTTTTGGATGTAAAAAAGGAGCTATGTCTTGGGTGAGAGCAAAGCAATGTCCAGGTTGCTTGGAATCGTTTTGATGCAGATCCAAGTGCAGGAATGTTGTTGGAGAATCTTATGTAGGCATCTTTCATTCTTTTATGGTGGATATGTTGCTTATTACAGAATGCCGAGTCCTTTTCTTATGTGCTACACTCTTGTTGTTCTTCAATAATTTCCACATTTGCCGGTTCTAATTTATCTACTCTTGGTTAATTAGCTTTTGTAACTTTCTGGTTCTATAGGATGTGGTTGAAATAATGAAAGAATCATTATATGACAAATATGTAGATGAGCATGGTGTAATGGACTTTGGTAGGAGTGGTGGGATGAGTCAACAAAAGGAGGCCAAGAGATTCTTAAGTGCACTCCATAAACAATCTGAGTTGCAGCAGAAAGACTGTTTTTCAATTTCAGTAAGGAACTTTCTTCGTTGTTGTTGTCTCAATTCCAGTAATGATGTTTTCCTTTGTTGTTCAGTAGTATAGTCTATCGTCTTTTTGGTTATTCTTCATAAGCACGTTGAGATGTATCAGACCGTTTTCACAGTCCTTGAGTCTGAGTTCACATTATTGATGTTTCTTAAGTAGTGCTGATGAACAAAGTTAAGGTAGTTATTCCTCTCTTTCCTGATCAGCCCCATAATGCAGGGTTATGTTTACTCTTTACCAGGAAATGTACAGTTTGGCTGATAGAATCAGCCTGAGAGTCCCTGATATTGATGCATTTGTGGATAATCTGAACAGTGTTGGATATCTGCTTAAAAAAGGTCCAAAGACATACCAGGTATGTCCTTATGAGATATTTCTTATATGTGAAATGCTAAATATTGTGCTTGTACCGGGTAATAGCTTTCTGCTCAACTGTAAAATAAAGGTTTGGTGTTTTGAACAGTAAAATATGGATATTTACTTTAAAAAGGTCCAAAAACATACGGGTGATCCCTTATGAGACATTTTTTATATGTTAAGTGCAAAACACGGTGGTCTAGCAGTATAAGTTTCTGCTTGACAGCAAACGAAAATGTTGAAAAGGTTTTCTGTTATGAAGAAGGTTTCTTTCAGAAACAAAGATTGTGGTGCTGCCTCAAATTAATTTTGTTTAGGTCTAAAGAAAGGAGAAATATACTTATAAATTAAATTTCTGTAAAATGTTCTTGTATGCTTCCAGCTTACGCCAACTTGGTACCATTCTCAAAGAAAATCAGAATTTCACAATTAGAGTTTCTGAATGTAAAATCAAGTGAGTGTGATCTCAACGGATACAAGAAGCCATGAAAGGGAACCGAATATTGCTTTTAGTCATGGTCATAACTTCTAGCACAATGATTTGTCTTCAGAATTTGAGCAACTGCCTTCATCCAATTGCTCTAAATGCCACGTGAACAGTCATCTCTTGATTTAAAAGTTTTCCAGTTTCATTCCAAAGTTCAGCCATTTGTTCTATATGTAGGAACTGCATCATTTTTAGGTTTGAATGACAGATTAAATCACTCTATAACGCACAACACTTTTCCATTCTCCTGTTATTGACCATCAACAATGTCTTTTATGTAGTTTTGATAATGGTAGCAGTTATTGAAGTTTTGCTTCTTGATTCTAAGATATGTCGAAATTCTTTTTTTAGGTATTTATGCCTCTGTTTCATTTGACTCTGTAAAACTTGTTATGATCTAGGTCTTGTCATCATCATACACGCGCAGTCAATCAATAAGCTCAAGGAGCTGATTTTTGCATGGCCTCTTGGTATAGTCTACACTCTAGTTTTCTCATGTCAATGAAAGGTAGCATCTCCATGGTTTTCTCTTGTTTAATTTGAACAGATAATCATGCATAATTTGGTAGTGCATAAGACCAAATGCTTGCTTGAGAAATTCACTAGTTTGCTTGATGGATGGACATCCAATACAATCATTTACTTTGATACACAACAGATTGTCTCATTTTTATTATTTTACCTCTTTGAGTCTGGATGTTTATTATGGATTTTGGTGGGCCATGCCTTTGCAAATATGGATACAGCACAAGGAGACCTGGGCTTACACCTGATAAATACTGTTCACTATTGGCTGCAAAACAAATGGATCAGGTTACTGTATGTTTCTAGTTTGTCTGGTGAGAGACAAATGGATCTGGGCGTATAAGGTGTCTTTTATATCCATAAATAATCTTCTTCATATGTTGTAACCGTGTACAGAAGTTAATTTTATGAGGAAACAATACATCTGATATTGGGTCACTGGCCAGCACAAACCCACTAGTTTTGGGTCGAAGAATGCCAATCAATAGGTGAATACTTGACAAGTCTAATGTGAAAGAATGACACGTTCATAAAAAGGGTTTCTTATAACCACAAATTAGCTACATTTAATTTATCTTATTTATGTAGTTGTAGTGGGATAGTTGACTCCTTTCCAGCTATACACCATGAAAACTTGGCAAAATAGTATCCTCCACCTTCCAATAATTTTGGTACAGGTGAAACTCTCTAGCCACCTGTTACGCTGTCCATGGAAGGAAGAATCGCTGGGATCGAGCCGGAATCGCTCGATCCCGGATCGGATCGACCCTTAAGGATCCGATTCCGCCTTGAAGCCCTCCAAAATGACTGATTTCCGGCTGGATCGACCCAACTCAGCAGGATCTGAGTTGGATCGCTCGAGTCGAACTGGGATCGATCGATCCCGGCGCGATTCCGTTGATCCGGTCGGTTTAAGTTCGAATTTGAACTTAGCCCGCCGGATCGACCCTTATCGGGCAAAGTCGATCGATCCGGCGTCGATCCGGCCCGATAAGGGTCGATCCGCTCGATCCGGCGCGATCCCCCCATAAGTGCGCCCCTTCCCACCCGAGGACACCAAAACCTGTCAAGGGAAGCACGCAAGGTGCTCCCTCTTCCCCCCCAGCTCCGGCAGCCTCCTCCACCGCCGCCGCCGGCCTCCTCCAGCTCCGGCAGCCTCCTCCCCAGCCGGCCTCCTCCTCCTCTTCTTCTTCTTCTTCTTCCTTTTCTCCTTCCTCTTCTTCTTTTTCTTCTAAACCCTTTGTTCTCTTTGAAGCTTCAAAGAAGTTAGAAGGAGCACATCCAAGGGAGATCTTCTTGAGTAGATCTCAGGAGATCGTACTCAAGCAAGGGAGAAGTTGTTCTTGTTAAGGTATATATATTTTTTTAATTTCGAAATTTAGTTATAAATTCTGAAAAAATTGAAAACACATGTAGACATGTTTAATCTTCTTATATCTTCTTATTCTTCCCCTACATTTTGTCAATTAGGCAAAATCTCTAAATTTCACCCTAATTGGCTAATTAGGGTTTAAAAATTGGGGCTTTTGTTGTATTAGCACAATTAGAGATCAATTAAGTGTTTCAATCACTTAATTGACTTAATCATGCCTTTGTTTGATAATGTAACTATTTACTTTCATAAAATTAGAGAAAATCTCTAAATTTCACCCTAATTAGGGTTTGAAAATTGGGGCTTTTGTTATATTAGCACAATTAGAGATCAATTAAGTGTTCCAATCACTTAATTGACTTAATCATGTCTTTGTTTGATAATGTAACTATTTAATTTCGAGAAATTAGAGAAAATCTCTAAATTTCACCCTAATTAGGGTTATTATTAGATGTAATTATGTTTATAATTTTATACTTACACATGAATGTGTTTCTAATTTTAATTTGTTATAGGATTAGCAATTATGGTTGATGAGGGCCACGAGGAAGAGCAGTCACCAGGCCCACAAGTAGACATTGGATGGAAACACGGTGTCCTTATTGACGCTGCCTCTAAGAGAGTGCGGTGTAACCACTGTGGGAAGGAAATGAATGGAGGCGTATACTGCCTAAAACAACACATTGCAGGTATTGGAACAAATGTAATAAAATGCAAGCATTGTCCACGGGAGTTAGTGAATGAGATGAAAGAGTACATGGCTGGAAGACAACAACAAAGAGGCATACGTATTCAACATCAAGAAGAACTGCATGAAGAGATTTCTGGGAAGGGAAAAAGTAAGGCTGCAATGAAAGGAAGACAAATTCCTTTGATGTTGAGGACTCAGATGATACAGATTATGAGGATCTCTCACCTAATGAGAGAGAATATCGAGAAGGACTACGGCAGAGTCGGCGTGCTGCCATGTTAGAAAGTGACATGCGGAGGTTCCATAGTACAAGAGAAGGATCATCATCAGGGGCTAGTGTAACACGGCCACCGGCACCACCTATCAGGAGAGGTGGTTCAATGAGGGGAATGAGACCAACTAGTGGACTTGACACATTTTTGCACAGAAAACCTTCATCAAAACAGCCTGGCATAAAGCATGCATTGAAAGGGGTGAAGGCCACAGCTGCTTCCGCCAAACATGCAGTTAAAAACATTGTAAAATAATTTTTGCATGCAGGGGTCCCAGCCCATACAACATCTAGTCCTTATTTCCAGACAATGATAGATTCAGTTGGTGAGGCAGGCCCAGGTTTGAAAGCTCCTACACCAAAGGAGATTTATGGCAAATATCTTGAAGAGGAATTGACTGAGATAAAGGATTGGGTGGCATCATTCAAAGATATATGGATGGCAAGAGGTTGTACTCTTATGTGTGATGGATGGACAGGAACAACAAGAAGGTCTATGATTAACTTTCTTGTATATTGCAGTGAGGGTACAGTCTTCATGAAATCTGTAGATGCAAGTGGACAAATAAAAAATGCAGATTACTTGTTTAGGCTGATGGATGAGATGATTGATGAAATTGGCGAGGAAAATGTAGTCCAAGTTGTCACTGATAATGAAGCTAGTTACAAGGCAGCTGGAAGAAAATTGATGGTAAAACGACATCATCTTTATTGGGTCCCTTGTGCAGCACACTCCTTAGACTTGATGATGGAGGATATTGAGAAAGATAAACATGTGCATGACTTGGTGTCCAAGGCGCAAATGATTACTACTTTTATTTATGGACACAATAGAATCTTACATATGATGAGAGAGTGCACAGATGGACATGACATAATTCGTCCTGGCCCAACAAGATTTGCCTCACAATTTATTGCATTGGAGAGTCTGCATAAGTTTAGATATGAGTTTGGCACTCTTATACACAGTTCTGAGTACTTGGCACATGTGGCTACATTGAGAGAAGAATCCAGACATCTGGCACATGAGATTTCTTGCTTGGTCAGTGACCATCGTTTTTGGGAGAGAATGTTGTATTATTTGAAGCTAATAGAGCCTCTAGTACAAGTGTTGAGGATGGTTGATGGAGAGGACAAGAATGACATGGGTTACTTATATGAGGCTATGGATAAAGCCAAGGAAAGGTTGAGAGAGAAGCATCCGCAAGCATATCAAAAACTAAAGTTGGACATCTACAGAGATTATGATGTAGATGGACAGATTTTCATGTATTCAATATACTTTTGGAGTTACACTTAACAACTGTATTATACTGTAGATGGACAGATTTAAACTAAAGTTGGACATCTACAGAGATTATGATGTTAAAGAAGCAGTGACCAGAATGGGTCCGGGTAAGAACCTTCAGACTTAAGCTCATGCTTACTTCATAACAAAATGACAAATCACTTGTATTATGTGCTAATTCATTGTATGTTTTTTTTTTTGTAGGTGAGTGGTGGGTTATGTTAGACTACAAGACTGGTCAAAGAAGTCCACTTGCAAGGATTGCTATTAGAGTACTCAGTCAGACCACTTCATCTAGCCAGTGTGAGAGAAATTGGAGCACTTTCTCACTTATTCACACAAAAGTAAGGAACAGGTTGAGTGCAACTAGGCTAGAGAAGTTGGTCTATTGCCACTACAATATGAGGTTGAAGCTGAAATGCATTAAAGATAGACAAAAGAAGAGCGAGGCAAGGCTAATGATTTTTGCAGGTAGTCATTGGGAGCAACGTTTTGCAGAGAGGGAAGCATTATCATCTCAAACTGATGTTGATGAGTTATTTGATGAGGAACACCCACTAAATGCATGGGTGGAAACAAGACAGTAAAGGGATGTTCCAGAATTTGACCCTCGCGATTGCTCATGGGCGGAAGGAGAATTGGATGGAGTAGAGGCTCGAGATCCAGAGCTTAGGGTAAGTGAGGACCAACCTCTCACCCTCGGTCCTCTCTTCTCTCAGCCACGACACTAGCTATCTTGTCAGAGACATCTAGAGTGCCTCCCACTCAACCTGCATTAAGAAGAGCTGCAACACAAAAAGAGAAGAGTTCAAAAGCCATAGAGCTAGAAAAAAAAACATATACCAGGCAAAAAAAGAGGAAAGTGCAGCAACCAATTCGTAGTGATGACACCACACAAGATCCAAATGATGATGATGATGATGATGATGGGGCTGCCACTGGGGCCACAGGAGCTGGCCAGGGATATGCAGGAGCAGGATATACTGGGGCCACATGTGTAGGGCTTACTGAAAGTTATGTATCAGAAACAGAACATCAGGGAGGCGGAGGAGAAGGACAAGGGCATGGACATGGGGGATATGAAGGACAACAACATCATGCAGCCTATGAGTGGCCACCTTGGGAGCCAAACTATAGTTCAAGGTCTACTCATATACCTGCATTTCAGCCTCCCATTTTACTGTACTCAGATATTAGTAGCTCACCTTATGGAGTACAAGGAGGATGGGGACCTTGGCCTTCACAAGAACAAGAGCCTAGTGGCCCTAGTGAAGCAACAAGTACATACAAACCGCTTGGTATATGGTGTCCAGCTCCATCACAATCTGGAGAAAGCTCAAGTCAACAATTTACACCAAGAGGGATTCAAATGGGTATGCATGATTTAACAAATTCTCTCTTTGGTTATAGCTACCAAAATCCAAATGATGGTGGCTCATCTATGTCTTGAAGTGGATGGAAAGATTATTAGTCTTCTATCAAATGTAAGTTACATGTACAATGTCTTAAATTTCATGTTTTATGTACTATGAATGCATGTATAATTGATTTTTGATGCAAATCTTAGTTCTTTCAAAATATCAGATTTTTTCTGTTCTGAATTTTTCTGAATTTTCCTGAATTTTTTTCAAAAAAATAAACATTTTATAGTTTTGCCGATCCAGGATCGGCCAGACTTCTCTGGGATCCAGCGGATCCTTCGATCCAATCCGATCTAGGATCGGATCGACCAGGGTCGATCCCGATCCCGATCCCGATCCTGCCTTCCATGACGCTGTCAAGCAGCTATAAAATATTGTAGAAATTTTTGCCAACTAAGAGATTTTTATATGATTAACTCTGATAGAATTTTATTACATAAACATACTTCTTGAGTTTGTAGTGTCATGAATACCCTCAGATATTGTGATTACCCCTTTTGATGCCACATTGCCAAAAACATCCATCTTCAGTGGGGAAGACTACATCTTAGTAGCAGGACTCACGTTTTGCTATAAGCCCTGCTCCCAGCTATAAGCCCTGCTCCCAAACTGTTGCCCCTTACTCCTCCTTCCAAACCAAATTCCAATGGTAAATGAGAAGATCCCTATTCCCCCTTGCTCGTGCTCTCGATCACTTGCTTGCTTCTTGATTCTAGGTTACATGTATGCCCTGTTGTAACGTTGAAATACTCGTTTGCTCTCAGGGCACTCATGTCATTGCGATTTTAGGGAGCTTTTTACATTCAGTCACGGTGATCTGTAGGGTGTCAACAGACCGGATCTGGGTCAGATCCGAACCCGAATCCGAATTCACATGATCCGATTCAAATCCGGATCCAAAATCAGAACACATATCGGATCTGGATTTGGGTCAAGGTCCAAAATTAAATTTCGGATCCGGGTCAAGATCCGGATCCAATTTCTTTTGTTTTGTTCCCTACTCCGCAGGAGCCTCAGCTTCACCACCATTGCATCTCCCTTCTCCACTACGACCTTCGCTGCAGTCTCCAGCACACCCTCCCCTTTGACCCCCACTTCTCACTGGCAGGGAAAGTCACCTTCGCTACTCTCTCTCTCTCTCCCTTCCTGTCGCCGGTGATGGTGGTTTTCACCTCCAAGCTGCTTCCGGCGTGCAGCCCACCTCGCAAGATCCCCTCCAGAACCCATGCTCCTGCCATACTTCACCTCTGCTTCCTCTCCCTCCCCTTGCCTGGCCGCCGACTCGTCGTGATCAGTTCCTCCACATCCCTGTCGCCGCTGCTCGAGGAGTCCCCTAGTAAACTAGCCGGCGGGACCCCAAGCCCAACCCCTCCTTGCTGGAGAACTGGCAGGAGAAGGCATGGTAGGAGGCGGCAGCGTTGGGGGTGGGGGGCATGAGCGGGGGCTCCGCCATGGGGGTGGAAGGAGAGCTTGTGGAGGATGTCAGAGTGGGTCATCTAAAGGGGAAAGCTAAAACCTCCGCTGGCGCCATGGTTGGGGATCTCATAGAAGTAGGGGGAGGCGCATGAGGAGGGGACGAGGAGGGATCCCAGGATCGTCGTCTCCTTCAGAAGCATCTTCCTTTTCTTCTTTGTTCTTGTGGAGAAGGAGGTGCTTTCTCTCGGATCGGGTTTTCAGCACCCCGGAAAGTTGTCCCGAAATTGTCAATTTCGGGGCAGGAAGGAGAAGCCCCTAAACCCCCAAAAAATAGCCAGTTTTGGATCAAGATGTGTGACCCGAATCCGGTTTTAATTTCCGGATCCGGGTCGGAATTCAGATCTGAGCGATCCATTGACACCCTTAGTAATCTGGTTTTTTTTCCCATATTGCAGAAATATTATCATTAAAATCTCGGACAAATACCACTTATAAGTCCGTGATTACCGTTTTTTGAGGTTTTTCAGAATATCTGGCTGTTCCTTTTTCTAAATGTCAATTGCTGAGGATCGTTCCTGATCTCAAGTTGATTGTAGGGGGTTAGAAAATAAAGAAAGCATAGCTCGTCTGTTCCTCATATCAACATACAAAACCGTCTGTTTTCCTGGTCAGATCTCTGGCAGTTTTACCATCCAATGTGGGTATGATCTATGGTCGTCATGTGATAGTATACAACCCAACATCATTGACCTTTGGTTTTTCATTTAAAACTTTCATTCAGGGAAACTGAAAATAAGACTGCTTGCTTTAAAGAACAGGTTATGCAGCAACAATGGTAATCTTTTTCACATGGAGTTGGGAGATAATGAAGTGCATTCTTCAGTGCTTAGTTTACATGTGGGAAACCGATGTATTTGCAAACATTATAACAAATACCTAAATTGCATCACTGTGCAAGCTACACCTTTTGTTGGATATATTCAGATGAGTCAGCCAAATGGTAGTTCTCGTTGGGTAGTTATTAAACTCTACCTAATAACAACTGTTCCTGGAACTATGGTTTTGTGGAGGAGCCGATGCGTCAAGGAAAATAGAAGGATCATGGAAGTGGAAGTTACCGTGCAGAAAAATCGATACAAGATGCCTTTCAGCAGATCAAGCAAAATGCAGTCTCCTGTGTTATGAATAGGACTGTTCAAACATTGGTCCAATCTGAAGAACTGAACTGAACCGAACCGACCAGTTTGGGTCGGTTTGGTTTGAGGGGTCTCTTGGTTAAGCCGAAATGAACTAAATATATATATATATATAATTAATTAATTAATTAATAATACATAATTTCACAACTACCCTTGTAACTTAGTTGCTTAGTGTGCGGGCCTCCTTTGGAGGTCGTGAGTTCAAACTTTGCAACCTCCTTAAAAACTCTCATTTTACTTATTTTTAGTTTAAATCAAACCGATTCGATTCGGTTTGCCTAAAGTCTCAGTTTGAGTTCAGTTTAACTAAAAAGAGGGGTGAACCAGGTCGAATAGATCCTTGTTCACCCCCTAGTTATGAACGTCCTCGTACGACTCGAAACAGTGGCCTCATTCCTGTCGACTTTTGGATGACTGTCGACCTTTGGATGAATTCGTACGCACTTCTATGTTTCACTTGATGTACAGGCCAAGTCTATTGCTTGTGCTCATTTCGACATTTTGGAAACTGACTTATGTCATATGAGAATATGTAAGCACAACGTTTTTATGAGATGTATGCTGCACATAGCTGGTGTAAAGTTAATGCCATGAAGTTCATAATTCCTTTCTTGTTGCTTAGTTTAGGGAGGGAAAATGCTTAGTATCTGCCTTGGGTGAGTATGACACACCTATGTGGCATTATGATGTGGCAGCACCCCACCTTCAGGCTTCCACCAACTGGCCGCTTGTCACCATGGTCTTCGGTAGCCAGTAGTCCACCACCGTTTGGGGCCGCCGTCTTTTTTTTCATATAATCTATCTTCCACATATAATCTGTTAGTTCCTAAATGTCGTATCGAGTATTCTTGTTCAGTTAAATTGTAATATTTGTCATCTTAAAGAGAACACAGATTCAAACTGCAATTCGGATAAAATTTAGCGGATCATAATTGCCGTAATAATTCATAAGAAGAAATGACAACCGTTGCTTCTGTTCCACAGAAACCTGTGAACGCCAATTAAAAAAGGCTAGTAACGTCCGGATGGTCATATTTCATAATGGATGATCGTATCCTGGAAAAAGCCTATTGAAGACTGCAATCCGACGAAATCACCTATAAGTTGACGACAATATCTCTCGCGTTGATCCAGTCCAACATAGCGATCCATCCAGATAACGAAGTCTAGTCTTAGAAATTCTGGAGAGTCTAAGACCGTTGCCGGGGAAATACAGATCATACACCACAAGGCAATCATTAGGAACACGAACAGAGCTACCAGGTAGTAGGTATTGGGAACCATGCCAATTTCAGAGACTGGAACTCACTTCTTCAGAATAAATAACTTTATAATAAATCTGATATCTCAAGGAAACTGTTCAAAGGAGAATACGGTTTGAAACGAGGGCAAAATTTCAAACCATTACTGTCCCGAGAAATTCTCAGTACCATCCAATGTTTAACAGATAAGACCTAGGCTTTTCCTTTGTTTTCCTTGAAAAGGGCCAAAAGAGAGACACCTGAGGTGGTTCATTGCATAGTTAGCAACTAGAGAAGGAAAGAATAAAGAAAAACTAAAAGGGGGAAATGGCAAGTTGCTGTGTCTGACATTTTCTCCAAGACAATGCCTTTGGCATGCGAAGAAGTGAAGAACCTGGAAATGGCTTCTTCCTGTATGCCTTGTCTGCCCACCTCTGCGCTCTCCTGTGGTTCTTCAGTTTACGAGCAGCTCCCATACCACGAGTCTTCCTGGAAAAGGAAAACGCATGCCGTCAGCAATTCTTGTCAAACATGACCATTTTGCTGGCATTACTGTTCCATTTAGGTGGCTAAAACACAAGGAGGGAATAGGAGAAGGAAACATATCTCGTACTATTGTTAACAAATTTGCATATCAGCAAGGCCACAGCTCGCTGGTAACAGGGCACAGGATGGACCACAGTCTCAAAACGCAATGGCATCAAGATCATAAACCCTGTTCCAACATTAAGTCCACTGGATACAAAGTAGGGTCTAAAGATTTGGCAAAGATTTCTATACAGTTAACTCCACCGGATGTCTATTCTTCTGCAAGACAGTGCAAGATACTTGGCCAACGTTAAATTTCTGCTAGTGTCTAAGAAGGTCCCTCTAGACCAGACACTGGGTAGGAAACTATTTTCTTGGATGCAGATGAAACTCGTAAGGCCTTTCGTCAGTTACAAATTAATGCTTCTATAACCTGCTATGAACAGTGGTTCATATATAGGGCACAGCCCAGCGCATACAAATGTGTTCAGTGTACTAACAATGCAAAGTGCTACTAAAGTATAGCTTATCCAAGGGAATAAACAAATTCTTCCACTAGTTAGTATCCAAACTAAGAACGTCCTACCACAACAGCAATTGTTTCCTTTCGAAAATGTCAGCCCCCCAAAAGCAGAGCCCTTTCACATCGGAAGGCCTCGAAGAACACCTAGACGGCCATGTTAAAGCTGTAGCTTATGCTAATGTTTCGCGCTGACAATTCAATCAAGAGAAAGGTTTATGAGAAAGGTTTATTGCACTTGCATATTATATTTTAAGTATAATATGATTAAACAACAAATTTATGTGACATCTAATAATTAGATTGTCATTTTATTACTCCTTATGTGAGAGATGTCACATAAGTTATTATCTAATCATATTGTACTTAAAATACAATATGAAAGTGCAATAAATCTTTCTCTTCAATCAAAACCAGCGCCACAATCCATAAGCACAACCAGTAAGGTTTGCACGGACAGAGGCATTCAGACCTCTGAATTCTCGAGCTAAGATAAAAAAGACTATCATGTTAAACTATAAAAAGACTCCACGAAGTGTAAACAAACGAGCTATAAGATCTATCCAGTGAGACCCTAACAACGCCTGCACACCACATCAAAATGACAATTTTCAACGAACCCAGCAGAAACTAAACCCTAGATAAGAAGCCAGATGCCGGGACAAAACCATGGAAGCAAATGATACGAGATCGGAAAGAACAGCGACGGAGGAGATAATTGCAGATTACCCCATTTTCGCTGGTTACGGAGCGATCTACTTAGAGTTGCCAACCGGGTAGGAGTTGGAAATAAAAATAATATTTTAATTTATTTTTTATAAAAAAATAAAAAATAGATCAAAAATAAAAAATAATCGAAAATATTTCATCGATCAAATGGTAGACGTATATAATATTAAGAGTAGTAGTAAAAGAGATATTTTTAATAATAATAGACATAATAAATACTACGAGAGAGATAATTTAATTAGATTTTATTTATAAATTAAGAAGAAATTACAAATTAAAGAGAAATTAAAATTTTAGTCTAATTTTTTTAATATTAAGAAATAAATTTTAAGAGTATATATTTTGTAAATAAATAATATATAATATCAAAAACAGAAACAGAAAATAAAAATTAATCGAAAAAACGATACGGAAAAATAAAAAATAAATGAATATCCTAGATCTACCACCGTCACAGGCTCACGGCCGCAGGAAACGATCGGGGAACAGAAGGCGTAACACTGTAACAGGGTCGGACTTGCATATATGCGGCTGCGGCGATTGGCAAAGTAAGCAGACCGACCTGAGGGGGTTTTTGGTACAGAGGGACGTGTTCTGACCGTAAGATGAGCGGCCAACGGCTCTGATACGGAGGGTGCTGCGGGTGCGTTCGAACGCTTCATTGGCTTCGTGGGAAAATTTGAAAGCAAAAGTGTCTTGTTTTAGAAAAATGGTTTTTAAAAAATTAAGGTATATATATATTTGAAAACTTGCGTGATCAGCGTACTACAGTTTTTTTTTTCCAAATAGGGCTGCAAGGAGAATTTAAAATTCTGACTTATTTTCGATTGTTAAAATTAGAATTAGATGCTTAAAATAATATTAGTAAGCTGTCGGAATTGTTATAGGGATATTTCTGATAAGTCATCAGAATAGGGACTTGTATATTAATTTGTATATGCTTTTTTTTTTTACTTTAGATTAGTGAATTTTACATGAAAATAATCAAATTTGAACTGATCTAGAAGGGAATTGGAAATAATGTAATACGATTTTAACATAGTCAAATTCGAAAAATCTGCCGTAAAATGAGTATTGCTCTTTCTTAGTTGAGAAAGACTTAGTGCACATCAATTGGAGAGAGCTAGCAAGGTGAGAGCTAACTAATTGTGTTCTTGCTTATATGCCAAGACCCAAGAGATACATATATAGTTCCCCCTCGTGCTCTTGGAGGTTTGTATCTATCTAAATGCAAACAAGGGAAATTTTTTGGTGGGTATTTTTTCTCAATTGAGTTACGTGGTATCATTTTATATTTAGTTGGATATGACGTGATGCACCAACTCTATCTCTTGCATTGTCGTTAACAATGGTCGACGTCCGCTAATGAGTGTTGAAGTTGGTTTAGACAACGCCACCGGTCACCTATTTTAGATGATTGGAGTCGTCGATCGTCATCGCCTCTTCTTGCAGGACTACCACGGTGGCCACCATAACATCATAGAGTACCATAAATGTGACAAATTTGGATTGCCTCCGAAATAATCCAACTCAAGTACGTACGTACTAAACATTTCTCATGCAAGAAATGGTGGAAAAAAATAAAGGAGGGTGAATTGGGTCAGAGAGGTCGTGTTCTTTGCATTCATGCTGGAGATTGTGCAACGAAAGGAGGCCGGCCGGGATCTCAGCATTCAAAGGCAAAACTGGATCCTATTCGCCATGGAGTCGAATACCATGCATGAAAAGCTGAACCGTGCACTCTTATTGGTTGTGTTTAATTTGTTTGGTGGGCACATCCCTTCTTATCTATTTGTAGACTAACGCAGGAAGATTCTAACCGTACATCACAAGAAAATATGTATTTGTCAGCGAGCGACTGCAAGTCAGTAATAAAAGTCCAAAAGTCGTTCACAAAGTTATATGTCAACAAAGCCGTCAAAAAATACTCCATCGACTTATGATATGTCAATAACTATTGATAAATCGTCGACATATACAATGTCAGTAGCCTATATGTCACTGACAATTAGTCATACGTCTACTGCTATAATAGTTATTGACAAAAGAGTGAAAGCCATTGACATATGATCAGCGCCATTTAGCTGCTGACATAAACATATGTCGTTCATATGTCAGCAACATTCTAGACACTGACATATGGCCTTATGTTAGTAGGCCGTTGACATATGCTTAACTTATGTTAGAAGTTTATTAGTCGTTGACATACGTTTACATATGTCAATGATTATATAGTCGTCGACAAAGATTTTAATTTTTTTAAATAAATTATTTTAAAATATTAATTTTTCCTATTAATTAGTACACATATATGTGCATTTATCACATCCACAAGACACAATAACAAATACAACTAATGAATCCATATATCATAACAAAATATCTAACAAATACAACTAATAAATCCATATATACCACAATAAAATATCTAAAAAATTTAACTAATAAATCCATATAATGCAACAAAATATCTCAACATATAAAAATATTAAATGTCTTATCAATCCCTCAATCATCATCATAATCATCGCCCTCCTCATATGTGCCACCCTTGTCGTTGTCATCATGAGCAATAGCTCCCTGCATACCTCTTTGTGACTAAGCACCTCCTTAAGAAGCCTGAAATTGGGTCATGAATGCGGTCATCTGTGCCACCTATTTGCTCACCTCATCCATCCCAGTCTATTGTATACGCAACTCCTTGACTATCTGTGCAGTTGCTCCATCTCCTCCCCATGCGCTCTGATGGTGTTCTCTATACTCTTAATATGTTGTTCATAGGCAGAGGAGCTCAACCCTTCTCCTGACCCATATCATGTGCGGAGCGTCTCCCAATTACCTTTGCAATGAACATGGCCAGATACATCCTTTCCCATGACCAAAATAAAAGCCTCTTTAGAGAAAATGGGGGTACTCCCATTCTCGCTATCTAATGAAAGAGTCATCAATTGGGTCATCCTCTCCTACATCAAAATTACAAAAAAATATGATTAATGATATAAAATATTCATGCAAACATTGATTCAGAAATTGAAATATGCACTTACATATCGATTCCTACTCTTGTCGTCTATCCAATGCTCACTGTCGTCAAGGTGGTCCTTGTATCTGCCTATCTTGAAAATCTCCGAACGACCGAGATTACTTTCATGAAGATGGCAATATTCACATGTTAAAGAGAGTAAAAAATAAGCAAACCAAAGCTAATACTAATCAAATAAAAAATTTACAAAGTCATCTTTTTAATTTATAATGACTTGTCCGGCCCTGCCTATATGGTAGAGATTGATGGACACGATTTGCCTTATTACGATCAACAATGCTCTATAAAAATATTTATTTTAGATGTCAAATTTATATCTAATAAATAAAATGAAGAATGAACATGTATTAAAGGTTTATTATTACCTGTTTGGCTGAAGTATTCTATTTTTCAAACATCGTCTGTCAATCAAATGGATCAACATGATCAGCTTTAATGGAAGCAATTAAGTCCTCCAAAGAGTTGCTCGTATAATATTAGATATGATAAAATTATGATTTTACTATCCACAAATATAAAAGATAATATGTCAAATGATTATCATACATAAAAATATTAGCTTATCTTTTTCTTTAAAATTCTACACCACCTGCGATGCATATATAGAGACCATGTGCATTAGCATCACCTTATCAGTATCGGTGGTCCGCTTTCACCAAAAGATCAACTACAAATTAGAAGTATCATGATTAGCAAAAAAATTTCATGAACATACAACATTAAGTTTATAGATCCTTACCTCAAGATCTCTAAAAAGTATAGCTATCTTTTCTACATGTAGTTTGGCGAAATATTTTTGTCAAATTTTACAATGCAACTTCGATACTGTGGTGGCCAAATCTGGCCACCTAGGCTCATGATGGCCCGTTACGGCCCTCTCATGTCCTGTCAACAGACGTGGCCCCATTTTCAAGATGCCACGCCCTCATCAGGGCGGGTCAGAGGCCTCCAAGGTATAACCCTCATGATCGGACTTTGCCAAGCTCCGCAGCAGCGTATTTCCGAACAAGTCATCGGTCCGTTTATACCGAACAACCACGAATGTTCTCGAACAGCACGTTCGATCCCCACGCGGGTCACCTGCTCGGTGATTTTGTCCGAAGGTTGCCGAACAGCTCTTCGCGTCCTCACGGCGGTTATAACCGCCTCAGGTCACGCGCCCCATCATCAAAAGGCGCGTTAACTACCTGGCATCCCAACGGACATCTGAACGCATAACTCCTCCCGTTATGCGCGCCCATCAAGGCGCCTTTCTAGGCACGATCTACCAACATTATGCACGTTTGCCTCAGCACCTACGCCTATAAGAGTACAGGTACATGACCATGCACTGGTACGTTCTCTCTCATGCGAACACACCCTTATACTCAAAAACCCCCTGCCTTGCAAGCCTCATACTGACTTAGGCATCGGAGGGTTTTCCCCGGTCTTCACCGGGCCCCCTGATCATTTCTGGTGATTGCAGGATCCCTCGTCCGCTACCGGCGATCGTCATCTCCCTTATACAAGTGCTAGGCCTGATCCGCTCCGACCCAACAAAGAAAATGCCTCCACAGATACAAAATCCATATGAGTCACAAACTCGACTTTTATCTCTCCATAGTCGGTCATGTTGATTATCTGCACATTCCATTGCTGACCTAACTCCAATCTCTTATCATCACACCTCTAATGGGGCCTCAACGCCTATGTCCCTGACCCCAAATCTGTGAAGAAACTAGTCATGCTTAAACATACACAATAAAGATATTGATATCATATTACAATCAAAAGATTAAAATTAATGAATTAAACGACTAAAATTAAAGTACATACCTACTACAGATGATGTAGAGCTAGCTATAGAGGTAGTTGTAGACTCCTCAGGGGTGGGGAGTGAAGGAACAAGTTGCTGAGAGATAGTCCGCTGTCTCTGTGGCCTAGAGCCACTATATGAGCGTTGAGCTATTATCTGAAGTCATCTGTTTAGAAGATATTACATCATATTAAATTTATAAATAAAATAAGATAAAAAATAAATTTAGTTGAAAATTATAATCATCTAAGTATCAATATATTCATCAACTATTATGTTAATTTTTTCGACAATATCCACATCAAATATATCTCCTCTAACAAGAACATCAATTAAGATTTCTTAATATGCTTTCTTAAAATCTCCTACATCACTTTCGATTGGTGCAACTTGCACATTGTAATAGTCCCGAGGTTATGCTCTACTAAGAATAATCCACGCACCCTGATAGATGTGTATGAAAAAGGTCTTTATCTAGGAGAAACTATAGCAAGGAGGGGAAAATAAGCGGAGATATTCTGCAATGAATTTCTAATTAAATTTCCTAAAATATTTATAAAGATGTATCAGTTTTGTGGCTGCATCTCCGAAACATCTCTGCCCATTAGATCTCCTACAATCGTCGGCCCAGACTTATAACTTAGAGGGAGGAATAGTTAATGTAGGAACGGCATATATATATATATATATATATATGCGACCATAATTATAGACGTTTTCAATTCTCAATATATAGCAAAATCTCGAGTACAGGACCTCAATACATGTTAATATATGTTCAGATTTTGAATCAAGATCTCTCACATTCACTTAGTAGTACTCTTAAACTAGTTTCTTCATCACGAAAAGAAAAAATACCCTAATAAATCTTAGGCGTCAAAAGCTGGAGAAAAATGCTGCCATATTGGCTGTGAATAAAAGCCCAAAGCTAGTGCTTGAAACAATATTGGCACACTTCTGTTGGGAAGTTAGGTGTGTTAGTACATCAAACAAACTGGAGGGAAAATTACCTTATAACCATTAAGCCTGAACACTAAGATGCCGAGGAGATGAAATAAAAAGGTATGTGCCATACGTTTAGACATGAGAAGTGATTAGCGTCTGTGTGCACGGATATCATGATATCTGTGTGCAAACACAATATATATATTCGGGTGGGATTCGCGCATGTGGCTCGGACTCACCCGATCGAGCTGTGTCTACGGACGGATATTATGATATCCGCACGTCACGGACATTAATCACTTCTGTGTAAGATATATATGCCACTAGTAGTACTATCAGTCCAAAAACAAATGAATATTCAATTCAAAATAAATCAAATATTTCATAGATAATTCATCAAGATACTGCAGCATAGAAACAAATTATGGCTATATGATGCACAGTACATCAGAACTCAAACCATGCATTGTCTTCTAATTGTTGTGCTGATGAGGCTGTTGGCGTTTTAAATTAAATTATCATCATCATGTGCAGATCCTGTTAGCAACCTCCAAGGTATATTGCGGCGTGACCTCCCGGCAGTGGAGAGGGGGAGGGAGGGGGTCGTCGGAGGAGCCGCCCCTCCGTCCGGGCTTGAGAGAGAGAGACCTGAGGTGGAGGGGGGCGGAGGCGGCGTGGGGAGGTGATGGTGGTTGCCTGTCGGGGAGCAGGGGGTTTTGGCTGCTATATATGGAGGAGGGGATCGGGAGGGAGTTTTCTGAGTTTGTGGTACATCTGTTTGTTTGAGGGGAAAAGTTGAGTTAGGAAATATTTTTCAAAAAAAATTTATTTTTATATCATTTGGTATCACTTAAAAATAAAATATAGAAAATTAAATCGCACAAATCCCAAATTTTGGCTGCGCGGATGCATTTTCCAAATGTTGTTGCGGCGGCTGTAGCAGGTGCTACAGTTACATGGTTTGGGCACTATTCCCGTAATTATATTTTATTTTTCCCATTCATTTAAGTAATCTTGTTAAATTTAATTATTTTTATTAGTTAATTTAATTTTTATTTTTTTATTAAAATATCTATAGAATACTATTCATTCAAATTGTGTTTTTATTTTATTTCTCCTACTTTAAATTGTCTTTGTCAAAGTTACTTATTTTTTATTAGTTATCTAATTTTTTTATTTTTTAAAAATATTAAAAATAAAAAAATAAAAAAAATTGATGAATAGTATTAGTATACAATGAGTATATGACTCTCTCTCATTTACGTGGATCATAAGATCTCATATCCCTCCATATACAACTTTATATTTTCCTAACAACCAAATAGACAATTACGTTTTCATTTTCACGTAAAAATTATTCCATGAAAAATTATTTCCCTCTTAAACTATTTTACATACAACCAAATGGACCCTAAAGATGCATTTGGTTACACGTATAATATTTTTATTGAAAAATAATTTTTTATGAAACAACTTTTACCTGAAAAATATAGAAATCATAATTGTTCATTTGGTTCTTAGTAAATATTTTTACTGGTTATTTGTGTAAATAGAAGATTAAAAAAATATGAAAAGTCAACAGTATTAAATGTAAACTTTTATTAGAGAGTTATATTAGAGCACATGGGATATTATGGTCCACTCCAATGAGAGGGGACCACATAACCCTAGTGCACTATTCATCAAAATTTTTATTTTATTTTATTTTTTATTTTTTTTTTTGATTATTTTTTTAAATTAAAAATTAATGAAAAATAAATAACTTTAACAAAGACAATTTAAATTAGGAGAAATAAAATAAAAACATAATTTGAATGAATAGTCAAGTACTCCTTGCGAGACTATTTAACACTATTCATCATTTTTTTATTTTACTTTATTTTTTATTTTTAATATTTTTTTAAAAAATAAAAAAAGATAACTAATAAAAAACAAGTAACTTTGACAAAGATAATTTAAAGTAGGAGAAATAAAATAAAAACACAACTTGAATCAATAGTATTCTACAGATATTTTAATAAAAGATAAAAATTAAATTAACTAATAAACAATAATTAAATTTGACAAAGATTATTTAAATGAGTGGAAAGAAAATAAAAATACAACTAAAATAAATAATACCTAAAAAAGCTAAATAAGCACAGTGTGAAGAAGGAGACTGCTGCGCTGGGAAACTGGCCTCCACGTTGTTTGCGGAGATGCCAAAATTCAGAATTTTTTGGATAAAATTTTCAAATTTAAATTTTCAGAAATACCAAATGATCTAAAGAAAAAAATTTCTCTGAAAAACCTTTTCATAATGGATTTTACCTTAAAACAAACGGACCCTAACATGTGCTTAAAAGTTAAAGGAAAATATTATTCATCCGGAGGAGTTCGCGAGTGTCTGAGTAATTAAATATCTAGACGTCCGAATACTTAACATTTGTTCATAGTTAAATCTAATCACTGACATATACAAAATATATGTGCTGAAAAATGATAAAGAACTTATGTCAACTGTTACACTTAACTACTAACAAAAGATGTACATTTGTCAGCAAATTATTTTAGTTGCTGACATAACTGTCATGTAGCGGCCGCTGGTAATCAACAGCTGACATATATATCTCCCTTCTCTTATTGTAGCGAACGGAGAGGTCCCTAATTAAGTTATCAGCAAAAAATTATCGCGCGAGAGCAGCTTCCGTGATGCTGCTACAGGACCTGTAACATGCAGGATGGGGGCGTACGTCTAAATGTACCACGCCCGGGACCTTCTTTTCCACCTATATATAAAGAGTATGTTAAGAGATCATCTGGATGGAGTGTAAACTGCATCTTGGATTTACCCACCCAAAAACCCTTCGCCAAGCCATTCCACTCTTTGTAGACATTTCTTTTTCCTTCGCAAGTTTTGAGAATTAATGCTAGAATATGGTATTCGTTTTGCAGTTTTATTTATTTTTTTGTTGCATTCTATTTCCACTTTTAAACTCTTGAAATTAATTGATCTATAGATTCTAGCTAATTTCATTATTCTCGCCTAAAAAGAAGTTAACTTCATTCATTCGGTCGCAAGATATAATAAGGTTAGCTGGTGGTTTACTACATATGATATTGTTCTCTAATTACGTCTCACGACAACTTCTCTTTTCCTCTACTTCTTAGACTTGGATGATCAGAGAAGAAGAATCTTTATTTTCTCAATGGTAAACCAGCTTTTTTTAAGCCATAAATATTAATTATTGTATAACATGGTTGTTTAATTTCTTTGTACTGTTATGGTATGTAACCAGGGTCGACTCAGGTCGAGATTATCGTTGAGGTGATCTGGCCGACGTGTCTGAGTCGAGACAACCAAGCCTAGGACGACATTGCCGAGGTTCGCTTAGTCGGCCTGTGATGCGTGCTCTGAACTTTCGACCACATTATCCGAGAACTTGCAAAGTCCACCGAGAGGTTTCGGCGGGGAGATACTCCTACGATCAAGTAAGTAACTAGTCGAGCAAAATGATCTAACCTAAGAAGTGGAATAGCATACCTGCGTCTGTAGAGTGTCTGCCTCTTTAATAGGGGTTGATAACCTGTGGAACAGTTGAATGACCTCCCAAATCTTGCGGTGAATCTCCGTGATTACTGTTGGATCATGATCGTAACCGCTATGCCAGATCATCTAGATTGTGGTCTTAATGACCGTGATCACTAGGGGGACGATCTTCGGTCATTACCCCATCGGTTGATGCGTTGGTCGTTACACGAGCCACGCTCCGGGAACCCCACAAACATGTCGTGCTCTGTGTCAATCAAGGCTGAGCTGGGTAATCCTTATCCTTGATCGAGCTGAGATTGTTAGCCCAAGGGGTATCAAGAGGTCGTTATAGCCAACATGAGTCATCGGCCTAGACGACGCCAAGAACTCTAGTACAAGTCACATCAAGACGTCAGTTCTGATATTTTGGGAGGTTGACTTATAGCTGAGGCTCCGGCCGATCCGTGAGGACCCCCCATATCACTAGGTAATGTGAGTATGAGAGATTTGGATTTAAGGTCAAGAATAATATGGAAGGTCTTAATTAGCTTGATCGTTAAGATCTTAACTTAAGACCTCTTTGATAATTAAATGCCTCAAATGTACAAACAAACTAATCACAGATAGATATCTTTGATTGCAAAGTTTTGATTTGGCAAATAAGATTATAATTTTATTAGATATGACAGGGTGAGAAAATTTATCAAGACTCATCGGCACTTATTGGAAATAAAGTCATGATTAAGTTATCTATTTTATCAAATCACCTTAACAAGTTTATCATGGTATCAAAAAGACCTTTTAGAGTATAACTCTTTGTCAAAAGTGGGCTTTATGCCTTTGAAAGATTCTTTTGGATTACAAGAAAACAATCCTACCGACAAAGAAATATAAAAAATACAATATTTACTCTTAATTCTCAATCAATAGAATTACTTTTTTATAAATATTAATTCAATTTTATTACAAGACGCACCTCAGAATAAGAATCTCTTCAGCTTTAGATAGGGATTAAAAGCTGGACATGTTATACAAAGAATTATAAACTGATCATAGTGAAAGATTACACAGACTAAACATTGAAAAGTCCAAGAAAAAAACTCAGTTGAAAAGGAAAGAGAGTGAAATGTCGCAGAGTCTCCTTGTTGGGCGACAAGGCCATGAACGCCTGTAACCGTATACTCTCTCCAGGACGAGGGAAGAGGCAGAGAACAGTACTTCACCCATCTCCTTCCCCAGCCATGCATGATCTGCCACCTCAGATTGTAAACCAACGTTTTATCCGGTAAGAGGATTCCTTGCTACAGCGAAAGGTGGAGAGACGTGTGTAGATTCCTTGCCACAGCGAAAGGCTACGGAGTTGGGTCGGCGCGGAGGCAGGATCAGATGCCTCTGCACAACACTACACTGTTCTAACGACAGCGGGAGATATCTGGCCGGCTTCCGGAGCAAAGATTTCTCTCTCCTTCGTTCTTCTCCTGTCTTGTCTAACCAGATCACCAGTTCCTCCAGCATTCCACCAGCTTTGGAACTGTTCTCTTTAACGTGTCCAACCACTGGGATCCTTCTTACAATGTGACAAGGCATACGAGTTTCCAAGCTAGCTAGCGACTGCATGGGGCCGGCCTGCTTCGCAACGAGACATATTTGCCCGAGAAGGCTTCCGCGTTTGTGGACATCATTAGTTGCTGTTGCATTGGGCAGTTCAAGAGGCAACGTCAATCATATTCTTGAAAGGAGCGTGCATCTTGTGGGGTTTTTAGTGGTTCCTATTAATTTGTTGGCTGCGGTTGCAATATTACGCTAACAGTACTAAAGATGATTTCTTAAGGCAACGTTTGGAACAGAGTTGAGAACTTTTTGACTTGTAAAATCACTGAAAAAACAATTGCGTTTTTTAAAACTCTCCTAGGCCGTGCCCGATAGATTTTGAAGGCAAAAGAGATAGAGAGAAACTTTCCCCTCTCTCTCTCCACTATGTTAAAAAGTCAATTTTTCTTTTATTTTTGCGAATTCAGGGCACGGCAAAGAGAGAGATAGAGAGGCCACCTTTTTTTACTTTTCATAGGTGGGGCATAGACGATGAGGTCTCTCCTCACCTGTGCCGGTGAAATGGCAAGAAATCGCGTCCATGACACGACTATGGGCGGGAATCAACTTTATCCGATTTTTTGTTTTTGGCGAATGTTTTCAAACGCCGCCTTAGATAACGTATGGATAGAATCTAGTCACTACCATTAATTCATGCCTCAATATATAAGATGCATGGTACACATAACTGCTAATATATATGAGTCTCGCCCCTCCCCCCCCCCCCCCCCCCCCCCCCCCCCAAAAAAAAAATAAAAAAAACTGCTAATATGCTTGTTAGTTTTTGTCTCATATAATTAAATTCAGTTTTTTTTTTTTCCTTATTTCGTAACAAATTTTGCAGGTTTTCTAATTAACAATGGCAGTGTTATATCTACTTTAGATTATGGAATTAATGATCTAAAGTTAGAACGGATAAAAATGACCTGATCCATTCACATAAACAGGTGATCAAATTGTATCCTAAGATTATATATATGATGATTTCTGTGATATCATGCTCTCAAATTCCACCTTGGAAAACCCATAATTTCCCTTACAAGCATAGTTAGAGTGAATGCATGCATGCTGCTTATGCAAGTGCTTACACGTGCGCTTATATATACATATTTGGTTTTGCATATTACAAGTAATTGATCAAGGAAAAGGTTCTTGTCTCGATGGGAACTTGATGCACAGGCAATGAGAGCACTTCAGGGTCCCTGGCCCAAGAAAATGCATGCAAACAAAGGAGAAGGAGAATATCTTGCATGGAATTTAGTTGATAGGAATGAACAGTTAACTCCCCGAGGCTTCTGCCACACCATCGATCTTCTAGCCATAGGCCTTCATTGTTTTATACATAGATACCTGTCTTTCTTTATTCTCGCTGCAAAAAAAGGATAGAAAACAGCCTTATTAGGGGACCCGCGGGTTGAGGGGTACGTGTTGCAAAGACCGACGATTCTTCGCTGCTGGGTTTTCAACTTCCAAAGTGAGTAGCAATCATGAACGGAATACATTGGAAATGGTGGAAACATCATGCTTTAAAAGGTACCACAACTCAGATTAGGAAACACAGAATGGAACGATTCTATTGTAAGAGATAACAAACACATCTCTGATCATAAGATTATATCCCTTGGGTCTAGCTAGAAGACAGATCACAATGTTTCCACATCTTCTCCGGTATATAATATCGTCAAAAATAATCCTTCTCCTCCAATATTATAAGAAAAACAAAGAGACAAAAGAACCATTAGGCTAATACAGCAAGAGTACATGCAGGATGGGATAAAACTTAACTACAAAATGTGAAGGCCAGAGGCAGACTATAAAACGGCGTCACAGATCACCCAGCTAGCAACCATCACTCTTCAGATTAAGGAGCTATTAACTAGACCATGCCAATTAGAACCAACAGTTCCATTCCAGTAATCTCTCCCTGGATCGACCATCATGCCTCCGTCTCCACCAATCTGCTGCCATTGTAGCCCCATGAACAGCCTGTTGTCCCCATCCGCAGTGCTTTTGCAAGAAGCCTCCTGTGTGGCCGACGGTGTTGCACCACGCAGTGCTTCGAAGGGTGCCGTCCACGCCCGCTGTCCCGCCACACTACCTTCCACATCTTCTCCATTTCCATGGTGGCCGCTAAGTCCGTAATACAGATCGTCGAAGGCGCCCGCGCTGCTGTCGAGGAATCCGGTCCTGAGGACGTCGAGAAAGCCTGGAGCTTGGGGCGGGAGGGGGACCGGCGCCGGCGCTTCCTAGCGCAAGGTCTCCATGGCCGTCGACCAGCCCTGGCGCCTTGTGGAAGGTGGAGAAAGCGAGGCTGAGGTCTTGGGGATCGAACACGAGGGGTGGCGGTGGGGGGAGAGAGGGGAAAAGAGCGCCGAAGCTGGTGGGGATGATCTGGTCCTGAGACTTCTTAGATGAGGAGGATCTCTTGTTCTTTCTGCAGCCACCCCCAACGGGGACGTTGCGCAAGGTGCCCCCTTTGGTCCAGTACCGCCGGCAGCCCTTGCAGAAGTACCTCGGCTGAGAGAGGCTGTAATTGTTGTAGTAGCAGAACTTGGTGTTGGTGGAGTTGCACCTGGGGCAGTTCAGGGCCTGCTCCGGCGGAGGCCTCGGCTTCCGCTCCTCCTGTTGCAGCAGCTGCTGCTGCTGGTGTGGCTGCAGACTGGGGCAGCAGAGCGCCTCCTCCAATGGGTTCGTGGCCATGGCCTGTGGATAGGGATATAACAGCAAAAGAATGAGCATCTAGGATTGAGAAAATTTTCAGGTGAAGAACAGTAATCTGTGGCCGGGCATCATCATTTACCGGTTTTGATGTCTTATGGCTATGCGTGTTGGGTTCTTAACTGAGATTGATTTCTTAGATTCAAGGAACGGAGATCAGATCCAGATTGGAAGAAAAAGACGAAGTGGCGAAGAGAGGTGGCAAACATGTGAATCAGTTGTAGACGAAACTGGATACGTCTCAGGAAGCTGGAAAAAAAGGAGCTTTTGCCTCAGTTTTTCATGAACTAGACAAAAATGTTTCTGATCGATCGATATCCTTGATGGTTGATCTCTCAAAGGCACAAGCTTATAGTTCCCAAGGGCGTTCTTTCTGAAGAAATTATTCAACTTTCTTTGGAAAGTGGGAAGAAATTAATTGATGTCGGAGGTAGGAGATATCGAGTTTGATTACCGCCCCTTTGCACCAGTACTACTTGGTATATCGGGATGCCAGCTCTTGATATCAGTTTAAATAAAGGAATTAGCAAACTAGCTAGAGGAGATGAACGGAGCAAAGTCTAAGACGAGACATAATTAATCTTGACGTTTTACTTCTGATCGGAGGGATTTGCGGGAAATAAGATCATGAACGCATCACAAGAACTACTAACACGAGAAATTGGACAACTTAAGCAGCTGCATCAGTACTGGAACGGATGTAGACATATATGAGAATGATAGAACAGGAAGGTGAGACGAGAATGATACAGAAAGAGGGAAAAGCATGGTGCATCGATCGACTTACCTGGTGTTGGTGTTTAGAACTCTCCATCCATGGAAAGGATGCTCTAAAATTGAAGTGTATGAGAGAGAGAGAAGAAGAAGAAGAGGAGGAGGAGACTGCAAACAGAAGCCGAAAGCAAGCAAATAAGATGGGAGTGGGGGACTAGCTAGAGGGGTCGTACTTATATAAGAGGTTGTTGCGATTCGTTTGTGTGTGCGCGAGAGAGAGCGCGCGCATAATGATTACTTTTCGTACGAACGATCGATGGAGCTGGCTTTGCTAGCTCTGTGTGTGTGTGTGTGTGTGAGAGAGAGAGAGAGAGAGCATAGAGAAGTAGCATCGATCGGAACCCACCTGCAAACGGACTCGTGAATAAGTAAAAAATTAATCACTATTTTGGGTCGAAGAATATGTCCTCTTTGTACATGAGCAGTCTATAAATATGACTCGGGATCGACCAGGAGTCATATATGTTAGATAAAACAACTTATCGATTTAGATCAACTCAAAACTATAGATAAATTGAATCTTTTTCACAAGCCACAACATGAAGATATATATAGGTGGCACAGCACTTTGCCCACCAGTCACAGCGCCCCCCCGCCCCCCAACTCCTTTGTAGCAGTGTGGGCACCCTTTTTCGTTAATGGGCCCCAAACTGCCGGCCCATTATCCAAGCCGCTAGCACCGGTTTTAGCCCCTCATGGGCTGTGCGCAAGAGGGCCAAAAGGCCCATTCAAAGGCCACCAAGGCCCATCTGAATTAACCCTCATCTCACCTCATAAAGTGAGGGGGGGGTGAGAGTCTCACCTCATAAAGTGAGGGGGGGGGTGAGAGTAAGCATTTGTGACACCTCCCAAAAGGGAGTGCCACAAATGGGAAAAGGAGGTCTGCCATTTCTGCTGCGCAGGGAGCTGTTTGGGCCTGTTTGGCCTTCTCCTCCTTTTAGAAGGCTTGGCAAGGGCCCATACGAGAAGGGCTTTGGGGTGGGTTTTCTGCACAAGGAGAAGAGGCTTTCACCAGGAGGCAACCAGCAGAAGCAAAAGAGGAGGCCTGCGTTTTCTGCTCAAGGGAAGCTCCACCCGTTAAGAAGAAAGAGGAAAAGAGAGAGAAAGAAAGGTGAGAAGAGAAAAGCAGAGAGAGAGGGATCCTTCTTGGGGGGGGAGGTTTCTTGTCTTGTCACATCAAGAGAGCAAGAGAGCAAGAGAGCAAGAGAGCTCCCACGTTGGTTTTCTCCCCCTCCTTTTCTCTTGGCTTTACAAGCTTTGTACTCCCTTGCATTTCTTTAATGGAAAAGGCCATGCTTTTCTATGCATCTTCTCTCTCACCATGGGGTTACGGGATGGGATGGCCTCTCTATAGAGGTACATCTCCCTCCCTCCTAACACCCAATATGAGGTCAAAAAGCCTCCATACCTCAATAAATGAGGTCATGGGAGCATGAGACTTCATGCTACTTCAATGCATGCATGGCATACCATTCTTCCTCCAAATAGGCATGTTTCTACTGTTTAGAACCTGCAAAAAAACCAGTTTTCTACTGCCTTGGCCGCCCCCTAAGAGATCCCCATTGTGCCCAAGTGGCATCCATGGCCATGGCCAAGGGATTGAGCAAACAACGCTCATATCCCTTTGCTCGAATGCCATCTTCAAAAGACCATTCCAAAGAGATCATCAAACATAGTTCGCCCTTCTCAATAGATCACCCATGGCGGTTTTCAGCCCCCATTGATGGTGTTTCAAACCAACACCGAATAGTCTCCACATAGCCCCATTTCGCTATTCAAAGGGGGTTGGCAAATAATGCTAAATCCCTTTGTTTAGCCATCTAGCAATGGGCTGCATGTCATCTCAATATCCAAAATCACCCCGGCCATGAGCAAGGGCGTTCTTGGAGAGAGGCATGGTCACCCCTTTGCACAGGTGACTGGCTGCGCCGATTCAGCCTGGTTCTGGTTTCTGGCAGTCATGTAAAACAGAACAGAGCTGCGCCGATTCGACGCTGGCCATCACGTTGGCCAAAATCACGTGAGCAAAATCATTGCTCTACGTGACACCGGCTGATAAGCAGTCAAAAGTCGTAATGTGAGACCCATCCCATCCTCGGATCGGACAAAATAATGTTCGTGTTCGGACGGGTGGGTTCACATGTGATCATCGTCCGTGGGTTGCTTGGCCATAGCATTGCCCGAATCTCCGTAGGCATGCCTGGGGGATCGAGGTCATAGGCTGTCGGAGTTACGCCGTTTTACGACGTACACTCTCCCTTTGGTGCCATCTCCGCTGTGGTGGATGAGCATCGCGCTTTCCCTCTATCACCACGATAAGGGGAAATGCTGCCGAATTTCCCCGTGAGGGTCGAGTTGGCGCAAAACTCTAAAAGAGGTCATTAGCTTCTATTGAGTTGGCAACGTTGCAAACGGAAGCCAATCGATGATGTCTATGATTTCAGCCGGGCTGTGCCGATTCGCCTTATCTCGTCAGCTGCGCCGATTCGAGGACGTTTGCGAAGTGCGTTGAGCCATCGAGCTCCGCCGAATGAATAGAACTCCGTTCCAAAGCTCAAAAGACCCAAATGACAAATTAACAAAAAAAGAATCGTAAAAGCAAATGACTTCTTTTCACAAAAATGGAAGAAGAAAGTAAAAGGCCATTCCATGTTGTTAAATGACTAGGTTCAACCCCTTTCCAAATGACAAAAATCACCTCGGGTTTACAAAGGATCAAGGGTCAAATCAAACCTCTTTTAAAGGAGCAAAAGACGTTTACATTTTGTAAAAGAACAAAGGACCAATTTGAACTATTTTCAAAAGAGCAGAGATCAAATTAGACTTTTTCTCAAGACATAAAAGATTGCTCACCATGCATAAAAGAGTCAAACCAAACTTTTCTAAACAAATAATGATCATCACATGTTTGCAATCAAAGAAAAGATCAAATTGAAATGACTTTCAACAAAAGACCAAATTATATCTATTTTCAACAAAAAGAAAGAGAGACCATCTTTTCAAAATTGTCTTTCTCAGATAGAACTTAAAAGACCAAATTGAACCTTTTTCACGGTAAAGGGGACCAATAAATAAATAGACAAAAAATCAGGTAGGTAGAGGGCTGAGCGAAGGTCTAACGGGTTCGATTAGGCGTTCGTCTTGCTCCCTATATTTCAGTTTAATTGTGTTTCGCACCCTTTATCGGATGTCCCGTTTTTAAGGTCACGAGGCTTTCTAATCTGGCGATTAATCAAGGTTTTCTCTTTCTAAAGAGATGTAATTAACGTCGTTTGCGCCAGGCAACGGGGGATTTTGGTCCAGGACCCGACCACTCACTTTCGTTTGACGAAGTCAGACGGTGCGCACAATAGACTTAAAAGCCCCCCGACTCTCGGAGGCAAAACATTTGGTTGTCACTCCGGTGACTGGCACGCCCGCGCTGCGCGAATTGCCGATTCATCTACGTCAATTTGCCCGAGTGGCATTCGAGGGATTTGGATTAGTAATACGCATGTACCCATGAGAAAATGAGAAAACATGATAAATAGATTTTTAAAAGAATATTTTTAAAATAAATTTTCCATCTCCACAAGCAGCTCCACGGACACCACACCAGGAACGTGTGAATATATTCTGTAGATCTATCAACGGGATCCTGTCAAACCTTCTGATCTAACGATTGTCGGAATGGGTGTGTCGTGTGTGTATATGGATGGGGGAAGTGTACGTCCGACTGGAAAGTTACCAGCAGTGGAAGGCGCGCGGGTTCTGTTCAATGTTCGGTCCATACTTTGCCTGGTCAAAGCAGGAAAGTATCACGTTACAGATAGCCCAGCAGCAACAGCAGCGAATGGAGAAACTAAAATTCTAGGCAGCTGCGGCTGGAGAGATGCCCCGTCGGCCCCCGTCCACACTGCTTTGCTTGGTACGAACGAACCACGCCTCTCCCTCTCCCGTCCCGTTGTTCTCTTTTCGCTGTCTTCCGAGGCAAAATTCCTTCCACTCTGGACGCTGCTGTGGTCTCCGACGGCAGCCGGACCCCCTACTCTCTGAGCATGTCCCTCACAGAATCCTTAGTACTACGTAGCCGTCTTGTCACTCTCCCCCATCGGTACGTCCTCCCATCTGCTGCTGTCCAAGATACCTAACTTACTGTTGGGTGAAACAGGGGCTTGTCCAAAAGTGTTTCTCTATCCCTTTAATATAATGAAGAGTAATATTTATTTGTGACTAGTCCAATTTGCCTCTCCTCACATACCAAGGACTAGAAGGGGGAGGGGGCACACTGGCAGGAGACAGAGTGGACATCTGGTGTAGATGGGAGTGAGAGTCTCGGATTCGTATTCAGAGTTCAATAAAAATACGATTTTATTTTTAAATATATATGAAATAAATTGAAATATGTGGATATTAAGATAAATCTGTCTTCGAAATCCAATCGAGTCTTGTGATTTGGACCATCTTCCAAGTTCCATCTCACGCTTAAAACCTTGTTAAAGATAAGAGGGAGAAACGCGACAGACCTCGGGCGCGGAGAGCCCGGAGGCGCGCCGACCGGGGTGGGGGCGGCGCCGCAGGGGTGGATCCGCGCGCTCGCGCATGGGGCCATGGGGGCCGTCGGGTCGGTGGGCAGCCTACACATCACGGCACAGAGTTGTCGGTGGGCGGGGACGGCTACGTGCGACAGACCGCCACGTAGGACAGAAGCAAAGATGGGAAACGGAATATTTTGGCGTTCGCGCACAAGGTGGGGCGCCGCACCAGCATTCCCCTTCCGGCAAGGTAAGGATCAGTGTCTGTGTTCTCCTGCCTCACCCGGTGAGCTCACCCCCGCCCCCCAGCACCCATCCCATGGTCCTCCCCCCATTGCGTGAAATTTTTTGAAAAAAAATTAATACACTTATTACACTTGTAATTACATAAGATGTCGGCTATATAACATAATATGATATAATGACAACATAAATTGTCATATCAACAAATAAAAAATAATAGGCGGTAGTATGGCCATAGTGGTGACCGATGGTGATGGATGGCGATGGTTGGCGGTAGGCCATCGACTAATGATTGAACTCTAAAAAATAATTTTTAGATTTTAAAATATAAATTATAAGTTTCAAATATAAATTTTAAATTTCAAAATATTAATTTGTAGATTAAAAATATAATATATATTTATACTAAAAAATACACATCATAGAACTCAACATATAAAATTTAGACTCTAAAATATTATCCGTATAATTTAAAAATATTAAATAGACTTTTAATTTTGGCTCTAAAATATAGATATTAGACTACAAAATATTTACTTTGGCTTTAAAATATAAATTTAAACTTCAAAATATACTCTTAAGATTAAAAAATATTTGCTGAATTTATAATAATTGGGTTTAAAAATAAAAAATTTAAACTCAAAAATACAAATTACGACTTCAAAATATATAATTTGACTTTAAAATAGTGACATTAGATTTCATCAACGGCGGTGTCGTTGCTAATAGCCAGCCCCTACTACTCCCTATTTATTGAGGTGACAGTTTATGTAATATTGTGTTAAATGTTATATGAATTAATATCATATTTATATTAAATTATTACACTTATATAAATACAATAAAATTTTCTCATAATTTTCTAATTTCAGTTGGGTGCCTCACGAGTAATTGTACCACGGTACCCCTGCATTAGTCTGCCTTATACCCTAAAGTTCGTTTATTACCACTTATAAAATATATTTTTTTAAATAACGGTCTTATAAAGATAATTTGATGCTGATCGCATTGTTCAAACGAGAATATTGAATAGGAGGAAGAAAATTACAAAATTGTATCATATTTTAAAATATTAACTAGCTATATTATTAGTTAAACTCATGCCAAGGTTAATGTTTCGAAAGTTCCAGTTTCTCTCACGGGAAATATGCCTAAAAAGACGAGTAGATTGCTTTGCCGTCTGCTGGTCGGGGAGTCGTACAATAATACGGAGAACTTCGACGTAATATGTATGACCATATATACGAGGCGTAGAGGTGTCCCTAAGACTACGGATGGAGGTACGTGTACAGCACTGTGTACGAAGTAGCTGCTTGCACTAGAAAACTACTGTTTTGGACAAGTCACCCGGAAACCCATGTGTCAATAAAGAGGATGATGACTGATCATGATAGAAACCCTGTTGCAAATTGGAAATGCTGAGTGTGACCTCCTCAGAGGGAACACCGGATGATAGTGAGGATGAAAAATATATGATGAAAGTCCGATAGTATGGCAAATCAAGAGGGGGATGAATTGAGTTTGCCCAACAATTAGTTTGAGCAACTCTCCAACTTTTATCCACAGCACAAGACAGTTCCAAGGAGGAGCAAAGATGGATAGTGACACAACTTAGCACAGATTTAATATGCAAACCACAAGTCCAACAAAGCAAGACCAAACAGAACAATTAATATGACAAGGAGAAACTCTAGAAACTTAGATAAAAGCAGAACACAAGAAGGGGACAGAAGAGATGGATGAGCAAACCACTGCACAGAGATTTTTTAGGTGGTTCGACCTCACCCATGTGAGATCTACGTCCACCCCTTCACAACTTGTGAAGGATCCACTAGCCTGGCCAGAAGCTACAACACACACACACCAAACACGGAGTCCCCCTGAACTCCAAGGATGCGAAGTGCATCCAAAAACTCACACACACTATGGCCTTACACACACTGTAAATCTGAAGTTTAGAGTATGGATCTACAAGTAAGCTCAAGAAATCGTGTATGCACAAATAAGAGATGCTAAGATGGATGAAATCTTCCTTGTTGGGCCTTCAACATTGTTGCAGGTTGTTCCCATTTGCTTCCAGCTTGAAGCCTTCACAGATCCTCACGTTCCAGACCTCCCCTTTTGTCAAACACCCATCAAACTTCCAGAAGCTCCATGAATCTTCCAGCTTGGCTTCAGATCTTCAAGGGTGCTCATGTCCCAGCTCAGCCCCAGCACCTCATGCCTTCGAATCTGCAAGATCAAAGCAAAAGGGGCACAAAAGGCAAGAACATTCTCCATGGACGAGAGAGCTGAAAATGGTGGCGGATGGGAGAGAGGTATAACCAGATATGGATGAGAATATTTCCCTTCTCTCACCCCCAAATAGTGAAAGAGTAAAGGTATATATAAGGGAGAATGTTAGGGTTAGAGAATCTCATTCAAGGAGGCTGCACGTGAGAGCAAAAAGTACCAAACGGCCGGAAGTGGTCGACCTTGAACATGAGGCAGTCGACCTCAATCAAACAGAGCCAGAACATCATCTCCCTGTGAAAAGCGGTCTACCTCTTTCACATGGGGCGGTCGACCTCTAGGCAGTTTGAGCAGAAGCTCAGTTCTGTGAAAAACGGTGGAGTCCCCTGTTCTGCTTTGCATTCACTTTGAACCTGCTAAAAAATCTTTGCACAAGCTCTCCAAATCTTAAATATGGGTTAGTGATCATCATACCAAAATTTGATGACAATTGGAGATGTGTATGTCAGGTTTAGCTTAGTCTATTTACATGTATTGAAAGAAAAACACATGTTAACCAACAATCATTTTGCCATCATCAAAATCTATGTCTGGGAGCTAACAATCTCCCCCTTTTTGATGATGACAAAACACCATAATCTATCTAGAAAAGGAATCAAATGAGTATTCACAATTGTATGCAAGAGAGTTGAATCATTATCCACAAGTATTGAAACTGATATTCACATTAACTCAACAAAAAGGATCTCAACATATCCACATTTCCTTAGCAAAAAGGATTTCACCACAATCATCAAAAAGAAATTCTCATCAATCCATCAATCAGATATCAAGCCAAGCCAATGACCATCAAGAGATCAAAAGATGATGTGTCATAATAACCATTTCAAAATAATAATCCACCAACCTAATCCATCATCACAGTTCAAACACATAAATAAGTCCAAACCTAGGACCTAAAGACACCTTACCTATTCTACATGCTGTGCTCACACATTAAGGCCCACACAATCAAGCACGCATGCAAAACATACATACTAATAAGTAGATAAACTACTCCCCCTTTTTGACATCATCAAATAGAGGTTGTAGTGAAAAGTACTGAGGAATAAGAAAGTGCAATGTTCATTACAAAGCCATGAAGGATAATGAGTTCAATTTCCAGGAGGGGTTGGCGGGTTTGTCTTAAGCAAAGACTCTTGATTTCTTGGAGAAGGAAATTCTGAACATGTTGTTCTTGGAGAATTTGTTTATGTTCATAGCCATATTCCCCATGTTGATCTCCAAGGCATGAAAGCGGCCCTCTAAGATATTCATCCTTTCTTTAAATCTTTCAGGTGAACAGTCGAAGGAGGCTCATGGAAACTGAACTGCTTAGCATTGCTCTCCATAGGAATATCTTCAGGCAGTGCAGAAAATTCTGCCTCTTCATGGTCAACATGTGTGGCATCTTCATCATCTCCATCATCTTCATCTTCCATATCATCTTGATGTGCAGAACTCAAGCACCTTGTTATATGATTGCCTTCAATCAGATATTTCATAAACTTTTCCAGAAACTTTCTATTGTAAACTGAGCTTGGGAGAAGTTGTTCCTGAACCTCATCGGAGAGATCAATCTTATGATAGATGAAAACCTTTGTGAGAAAACCAGCATAAGGAAGCTTTCTTTTGAACTGCTTCTTGCAAATAAGTAGTAGTTCAAGCATGAGACTAGGAAGATTAACTTGAATACCATTGAATATAGTGGCAAACAGAAAGCGATGCACATTAGTCACTTCATCCTTGCTCCCTGCCTTCGGATAAATGATGGTAGTGATGATATGATGAAACACACGCTGAAATGGCGGGAACATATTTGCATTTATCTTAGATCCAGAAATAAAGTGCATCGAAGGATCTTCAGTCATCAAGTAAAAGACTTCATCACTGTTGAAGTTTGCCTATTTGATCTCCCCACGCCTAGGAACACCTAGGGCTTCACTTAGCATCCTTGAAGTGAGAGCTATTCTTACCCCCTTTACAATAGTAAACTGCATCTTGTTCTCTTGATACATGTTGTTGTAAAATTTGTGAACTAATGAAGGATAGAAGCCCTCATTGTATGACATTAGTTCAACCCAACCTTGCGTTGCAAACGACATTTGCAGGAATGGAAATAGGGGCTCAAGATCATCAAAATCCACAATGCGAGGAGGTAGTATACCTCTCATGACGGAGCGCATTGGAGGGGGCACATGAGGTTCCTCAGCAATAGGTTGCTTCTCCCTTCCTCGTCGCTGGCTAGATCCTTCTCCATGCTCAAGAGTGCGGCGAGGACGATGAGCCACGTTCTTCTTGTTCATCATCGAGATAGGAGGAGAGGTGAATACCAAAGATAAGGGTTCCACGCCTAGATCAAGTGATGAGAACAGGGAATGTGGCTAGGGCTTGAGTTTTCTGTGCACAATGGAGATGGAGGAGAAGAGGATGGTGTGGAAGGGTGAATGGGGTGAAGAGGGGTGTGGTCGCTGGTAAGGGATGAGAAGAGAAGGGAAAACGGCTAGGCTTGGTGAGAAGGAAAGGGGAAAGGTAAAGTGAAAAGGGGAGGGCGGTTGGATGAGTTTTTAAAAACCCCCCCCCCCCCCCCCCCCCCCGAAGCGGTCGACCGCTCCATGGTGGAGCGGTCCACCGTTTTTCCCAGGGGACAGGGAAAAACGACAGTGCACAGTGCACAAGTTTTTTTTTTTTTGAGTGGGGTTTCATGGGTTGTTTCAAATGTGACTTGATTTGAGATTTTTCAAGGAATGAAAAGGCCCAAAAAAGAATTCAAGAGCATTACAAAATTAGCCCTTAACACCCTCCTTTATCTTGTTAACTCATTTTCGTTCATGGCATAATGACTTGCAATTATTTAAGACAAAAGAGATGGTTTATGAACAAAATGTCAAGGAGGTCTGAATTAACAATATATTAACATGCATCACACAAGGGTTGTAGAAACACTCAAAAAGTCATTCAAGCAATCAATCATTTCAATGATATGCAATGATATTTACTCTATTTTGCACATGCCCAACTCTCTACGAATGGTGGTGAACCTATCCTCACTAAGTGGTTTGGTAAAGATGTCTGCCAGTTGATGTGTAGTGCTAATGAAAACTAATTCAAAATCATTTTTAGCTACGTGATCCTTAAGAAAATGATGACGGACTTCAATATGCTTTGACTGTGAATGCTGGATTTGATTTTTGGACAAGTTTATTGCACTGGTATTATCGCACATTATAGGAACACATTTCAGATCAACATGATAGTCAATTAGCTGGTGTTTGATCCAAAGTACCTGAGCACCACAACTTCCGGCGGCTATGTATTCAGCCTCGGCCGTTGACAGTGCCACATAATATTGTTTCTTGGAGGCCCATGATGTCACGTCCTAATAAAAATCTTATTTATCAGAAATGGCATAATATAACACGTAAAGGAAACTATGTCCATACATTCCATAATAACCTCAAAACTACATTATTACATAGGTTTCCTCATTAAAGTTCTCATGAGGATTAGTCAAAAGAAACTTATTACATCACACTTGTCATTCATAATATTACAAAAAAGTAACATAACTAGCTCCTTGTTGATACGTGGTTCACTCAGCACACATTTCCCCTTAACCATTCATTCCATCTTGATTACCTAAAAAGTAGAATTCTGTGAGCTAACTAGCTCAGTAGGATTCAAGTCTTATAATCAAGGGATCAAGATACACAAAGTATGTGACAAGGAATTATACATGTAATCTTGCTTTTGCATGCCAAACTGAGATTGTTTTATGACGCTAGATAGCAGAGTTATTGGACAATGAACTCAAGATTCAGGAATTCATAGCAACATTCATGATCTGTGTTGAACACATATAAACACACAATACAATGATATGATGACCAATCAAACACTTAATGATGCTATGCCAAACATCCACTCATCCTTTATCGTTTCGCGCGGCCACTTAAACGAATATGGGTGCTCCTCCCAGAACTGGACTAGCCCTTATTTGCCAGGCATAATTCTTAGATTGAGTCCAAGACTCTCAATTTGTCATCACCACACTTTTACCCTTGTAATGAACCAAGGAAATACAAAGGTTTTACTCATAGTTACTCAAAGTTTGTACACAAGAATTCAGGAACTCGATTCCGTCATTGATTTTAGAAATTGACAATCTTACGAAGATAATTTTGTTCGGAACTTGTAGAAATAACTCAAGGTAACAAGGAAGATAACTTGACTGATTTAAATAGGTGTTTTGGTAGTAAAATCCATATGATAAAGGTAGACTAATAAGTAGAACAATTGGGTAGGATTTACAACGAAGAACGGAGTCAAAAAGATGCTGGAAACATGGCTCTATCAAGACCTGTCGACAGGCATGGATCTGCTATCGACAGGGACTGATTACCAGAACTGAGATTTCAGTTCTGTGTGCACCTATCGACAGCAAGCCAAGGGCCTGTCAACAGGGACACACAGTGTGGATTTTCTGGTTTCTGGCCAGGGGGTTCCTGTCGACAGCCAGCCCTTCGTCTGTCGACAGGGGCTGTATAAATTGTCAGAAAACCATTCAATTCAACCTCGAATGGTTCTACAAAGTTTCTCTAACATTCCTAACACAATTAGGACCCTAAACAAGTATAATTTCAGATGGAATACTCATTGAAACATGATCTGAAGACAAAAGAAAAATCATGGAACCTAACTTATAAGAATGTTTAGCAAGGAGTTAACTCTAAAGTTATAATAGAGAGCACTCTTCTTAGAACTCCTTTCTCTTCATCTTTCTCTATTGATCTTATATCAAATGTACTCACTTGAGAGTTCTATAACTTCTCAACGAATCAAGTTAACTACACGTAGGAAACCGTCGAAGTTCTATCCAATCCATATAATGGATCTACACTCTGGATTCAGTCAACTTGGACAAAGCTAGTAACATGTGGTTACTTGTAACTTAAGAATCAACTAAAACATGGTATAATGATGATTTCCTATCATGGACATATTTTCCTAAACTTTGAAAATAACATGATGAATAACATGACTTCTCAGATTTCACAATAATCTGAGTTTTCAAACTGGAAGAATATCATGCTTAAAGTTCTACATGCCATTAACCAGAGGATCAAAGAGAAGTAGTAGGAGAACTTAGAAAGATCAAGAGAAGAATCCTACTTGAACAAGTAATGAGAGTTTCTTCTCTTAGAGATCCGCAGAAATTAGATAAAGACAATTGCAAACTTGCACGCAAGATAGCCTCCACTGCAATCCTTCCAGAGAATGAAACCCAGAACTGTCGTGGAAGCCTTTCCAAGTAGAGTTGACAACTCAACCCAGTAGCATGGCAGTGGAGAGACTTCAGAAGTAGTATACACACACCAGAAAATTGGGAGAAAAGTGTGTGCGAAGGAGATGAAAGGCTTTTTATAGGGCCAGCAGGGTTCTCATGCATCGACACATCAACCCCTTGAGGTGTCATGGTGAAAGCTCACTTGGTTTTCACCCCAACACGTAGCCCATGCAACACTTCTCAAGTTTACACATGGTAACTGAGGTGTTACAATCTCCAACTTAGGTGCTGGCCTCACCAGAAGCCTCCACGTAACCCACTGAAAATTTCCCAGAAAAACCCATTGCGTAATTCCCCCATAATTCAACTAGCCACTTGTTCTTTAAATAAACCTATCCAAACTATATCTGATTGCATTGAAATTTTGACCATAGACTATTATGATAGTTTTACTAATTATGGTGATTTTTAATTAATTTTTAGATTTTATTTTACACTAGGTGAAAAATCACCCGAAAAATAGTCGCGTCGACTGTACCTTGAAATCTGTACGTCGAAAAATTCAGATAATTATATATTTAATTTCTCCATATTTTTTCGGAAATTATGATGTTCACATATTTTATTTCGTTATCGTTTTTCGGTATCGCCCTGTGGAGGCACGCACTTCGAGATACGACACTGGGATAACGTTCATTACCACTAATTAACTCTATCATCTAATTATCACAATTTAATAACAACCCTAAAGTATTTTAACCAAACTATTTCTATTTTCTTAATATTTTAAAATTTCTGGGGCGTTACAACTCTCCCCTACTAAAAAAATTTGGTCCTCCAAATTTAATAACATAAAGATCATTATACTAATCTGAAAATAATTATGGATATCTCGTCTTGATAGCATCTTCTAATTCCCATGTGGCTTCCTCTTGTCCTCGCCTGCTCCATTGGATCTTCAATAAGGGAACTTCCTTGCTTCGAAGTTGTTTGATTTTTCGATCAAGGATCTGCACCGGTCTTTCCTCATATGCCAGATTTTCTTGTATCCCCAGATTTTGGTATTCAATAATATGTTCCAGATCATACACATATTTTCTCAACATTGATACATGGAAAATATCATGTACGTTAGATAACTGTGGTGGAAGTGCTAGTTGGTACGTCATTTCCCCAACTCTTTTCAGTATTTCAAACGGTCCAATATATCTTGGACTCAATTTTCCCTTAATACCAAATCTTTTGATTCCTCTTCGAGGTGATCCTTTAAGGAACACATGCTCTCCTGGTTGAAATTCCAGCTCCCTTCTTCTTTGATCCGCGTAGCTTTTCTGCCGATCTTGAGCAGCTTTCATCCGATCTCGTACCAACTTAATAGTTTCCGTTGTTTCTTGAATCATTTCAGGTCCAAGAATATGTGATTATTTTAATTCTATTCAACACAATGGTGATCTACATTGCCTACCATACAAAGCTTCAAATGGTGCCATTTGAATAGTGGACTGGTAGCTATTATTGTAAGCAAATTTCATGATTGCCAAATGAGTATTCCAATCACTTCCAAATTCCAATATACAAGCATGACACATATCCTCAATGATCTGATTTACTCGTTCGGTCTGTCCGTCGGTTTGAGGATGAAAAGCAGTACTAAACTTTAACTTAGTCCCCAATGCATCTTGTAATTCTCTCAAAAAATGTGAGGTAAATCTTGCATCTCTGTCAAAAATTGTCTTTTGGAATTCCATGCAATCGGACAATTTCTTTCATGTACAAGGCTGCTAGAACACTGACGGACCATCTTGTTTTAATTGCCAAGAAATGAGCTGATTTAGTAAGTCGGTCAATAACTACCCATATTGCATCGAATCCACTTCGTGTCCTGGGCAGTCCGACAATGAAATCCATACCAACGCTATCCCATTTCCATTCTGGTATTTCAAGTGGTTTTAACTTTCCTGCCGGTTTCTGGTGTTCGGCTTTAACCTTCTGATAGGTCAAACATCTCGCTACAAAGTCCACAATGTCCTTTTTCATGTTACACAACCAAAAATGCTTTTTCAGATCTTGATACATCTTGACAACTCCTGGATGAATCGTATAATGTGATCGATGAGCTTCTTCCAAGATTTGTTTCTTGATTTCAGGATTATCCGGTACACATAATCTGTCCTGAAACCGAAGATTTCCATGCTCATCTTCATTAAAATCAGATCTGAAAACCAATTTTTCTCTAGTTTCTGTCAACATAGGATCATTGCTCTACTGTTCTCTAATTTGCTTTAGCAAATCTGATTGCACTATCATGTTATCAATTACAACTCTTGCTTCCTGTAGTTCAGTCTTTAAACTCAATGTAGAAAACTCTTCTAACAACTTCCATTCTTTTACTTGCAATTGACATACCTTGGTTACATGATTTCTACTGAGTGCATCGGCCACATTGTTACCTTTCCCTGGATGATATTCTATTTTGAAATCGTAATCTTTGATATACTCCATCCATCTTCTTTGTCTCATATTTAGTTCTTTCCGTGAAAATAAATATTTGAGACTCTTATGATCGGAGTACACTATGAACTGATTGTCATACAAGTAGTGTCTCCAAAGTTTAAGAGCAAAAACTACTGTGGCTAATTCCAAATCATGTACTGGGTAGTTCTTCTCATGGGTCTTTAATTGTCTAGAAGCATAAGCAATAACCCTTCCATCCTGCATCAATACACATCCCAGTCCAATACTCGAGGCATCAGTGTAAACTTCAAATATTTTTCCTTCTACCGGCAAGGCTAAAATTGGTGCGGTGGATAAACATTCCTTTAACAGCTGAAAGGCTTGTTCACAACTTTCATTCCATATAAATGCAGTTCCTTTTCTAGTTAACTGTGTAAGTGGTGAAGCAATTCTAGAAAAATCCTTGACAAATCGCCGGTAGTAACTAGCCATGCCCAGGAAACTTCTTACCTCGGTGAGATTCTTAGGCTGCTTCCATTTCTGTATGGTTTCTACTTTTGAAGAGTCCACAGATAACCCTTTCTCGGAAATAATGTGTGGTGGAACGCCTTGGCCAAGCCCGTTAAACCGATAACGTACTTGATCCGAGTCCGCCTCCCGCGAACGGGCCGAAGCCTCGCAAGGGATACCAAACCACAGTCCGTGTAAACACAAAGGAGCACACCACATTTTATATATATATATCACAAGTTACATAGCCATTTTTTCACAAAAACTGAAAAGAAGTACAAGAGCCTGGGGCATATCCCGAGGTACAACTGAAGAAAGTAAACAACTAACTACACAGCATTGCTGGAGCTGCTACTACACAGCTAGAGGTACCGACCCTGCACCGCTACGGCGCGGCTCCGAACTGGACGACGGTCGAGAAACGTCCTCCTCGCTCTCACCTGTGGGGGTAGGGGTGAGTCTCGCTAGTCACTGGCTCAGTAGGGAACTCCCCCAACACCGAGAAAAACCCAACCGCAGGTACGAAAGCAGTAAACAGTACCAACAATTTATAAAACAACTAAACAAGATATAAAAGCTGTAAAAGTACTCACCGTCTGTCGACTACGAAAACCACTGTAATAATTAAACGGCAAACCAGTACAGGTGTACAAGCTAAAGTAGAGACAGCCAAACACGAGCCACGTGAACTGGTTCGCGACACTAGAAACTGACTCGGACAAGCTAACACAGGTCTACCTCTCAGTCTCGCAGCCAAGAACGAAAGGTTCAGCTGCCGCTCCACGTGAAAAGGTCAAGCAACAGTGGAGACCAACTAAACACCACCACCTGCGGACCACACGGTCACAGGCCCATGCCTGACACCCCTAGAGATCCTGGCCCGGAACTCTCTAGAGTGAGGCACTGAAAAAGGACTAGCTGGGGTCCAGTACGTCTACTGGTGTCCGTACCCCCAACTACGAGCGCGCTATAAGTGACTAAAGACAAACACAAGTGTCACTGTCCCACTGTCGTCTTTCCCTCAGCCAGACGTACAACTCTAGCACAAGAGTGAGAGTGTCCAAGTCAGACGACATAGACCTCGACGGTACAACACAAGTACCGGGACAAAGCCCCGAGCTAACAACCTAGCTCACAAAGAACCTGGGGCACCCAACTGGAGAGGTAACCACGGTAGGCATCGTACTACTCGCCACGTACACAAAACCACGTGAAACCTCACGTAAACCTCAAGTAACAACAGTCCACCACACGTGAACCCAACTGAACTCGTGTGAACAACACGCATCCACGAAAGTAAGTAACTAACTGCATACCTTGTATGCTAAACACGGGAACTATGTGCACTCAGTGCACCAAAGGTGCCAACGCACCATTCATTATCAATAAATACCTGAAATAGTCTTTTCTGCTTATATACAAGTAGGCGGCCACATCGACTGCCGCTTACAGGAAGTAGACGGCAATGGATCTGGCCGTCTATATCCTGGCTGATGAGCTTGGCGATAAACGATGTTGACGCCAAGTTCTTCAGCCTCTTTCCCTGCAGAAACCCTAAACCGATTCTATAGGTTTTACGACCGTTAAAACAACGGAAAGACATGCATAAATAGTCCCTCTAACATTCATACACTGTAATTAAACCATAACAACATGTTTTACTACTTGAATTCACCAAACCACCCGTTATCCCCGTATAGTGCAACTTAATCCGAAAATGCATTAAATCTGTTGTTTCAGGTGGTTAAGTCGTATTTTAATGATCCTACGGAGCTAACAGGGTTCGTTCCCTTCCTCAGAACATGCTTAAACCTCCTGAGATCTCCCGGTTCACACCGAACTCTCCGCGAGCTCCCACGGCAATTACACAACGTCACGACGTTTCCTCGCGCGATTCGGCAACGCCACACGTCCCACGATCCTCCAACCAGTCTCCTGTACCTGTTGGAAGCTTTAGGGACAAAGGGGCGTGAAGCTGGGGCAAGAGAGAAAGAGAACCAGGTAGAAAACCTGCTCTCGGGTGACCCTATAACTTGCAGAATTCTCAGGTTGACGTCAACCCCTTTGCCGCTTAGAGCAACCGCCACCACAAACGTCCACATCCTATGCCGTTAAGTTCATATCTTAACGTCACCTTACATGGACGTTAACTCACTAAACGTCCATATCTAGCCGTCAATCTGCAACCAACAGCAGCCAATGCTGTTCTGTTTTAGGTTCCAAACCTGCACACTCCACAAACCTGCACCATACCTGATCAACCACACATCCAAACCACACAACACTGGCCTCACAATGGCCATCACAACCATTGCACACACGATCCGCATGGATCCGAAAAGCACGCGACGTTACATTACTATCATCTAAAATGAAAATTTCGACCTCGAAATTCATAACACAATTCAAACTTAAACAACTTAAACATATACACCCTTACAAGCACTATCATCTAAAAAGAAATACAACTTATTCAAATAGATAGGGATACCCTTTAGCCATTTCCTTGGCTAACTCCCAGGTATCCTCACCACCCAACCTATTTTTCCATCTCACTTTAAACAACTCGATTTCTTTATTCCGCAACTTCTTTACCTTTCGATCCGTGATCTGTACCGGATACTCTGGCATAGTCATATCCGGCCTCAGGTCACCACCTTGATATCTGATTATTTGAGCTGGATCCTCAATGCACTTTATTAACATAGAAACATGAAATATGTCATGAACATTCGCAAAATCTACTGGCAAATCCAGCCTATAAGCTGTTTCCCCAATTCTTTCAATCACCTGGAAAGGTCCCACATACCTTGGGCTCAACTTTCCAGTCTTGCCAAACCTCATAATTCCTTTACTCGGGGAAACTCTTAAGAAAACAAAATCTCCCACTTCAAACTGAAGTGGTCTCCTCCGGTTATCTGCATAACTCTTTTTCCTGCTTTGAGCTGCCTGTAATTTTTCTTTAATAAGCTTTACCACCTCTGTGGTTTGCTGAACTAATTCAGGACCTACTAACTGCCTTTCACCCACTTCATGCCAGTTCAATGGGGTTCTACATGGCCTTCCATATAAAGCTTTATACGGTGCCATCCCAATACTGGTATGATAACTATTATTATAAGCAAACTCAACCATTCCCAAATGATGCTCCCAGCTACCTCCCCAAACTAAACAACAAGCTCGCAACATATCTTCAATCGTCTAGATAGTCCTCTCTGTCTGACCATCTATCTGGGGATGATAAGCGGAGCTATACCTCAGCTCGGTACCAATTACTCTTTGCAGGCTTCTCCAAAAACCAGAAGTAAATCTTGGATCTCTATCAGACACAATAGTCTTCGGAATACCATGCAGTGGAACAATTCTTTCAACATAAATGTTTGCTAATCTGTCCACTGTCCAAGACATACTTACTGCCACTAATATGCACACCTTGGTTAATCTGTCAACAAATACCCATATTCCATTATGCCCGGAACTCGATCTTGGTAAGCCTGCCACAAAGTCCATCGCAATATCATCCCACTTCCACTGTGGAATAGGTAACGGTTGCAATAGACCTCCAGGCTTCTGATGCTCTGCTTTAATCTGCTGACAGATAACACACCTTGCAACAAACTCTACTATTTCCTTTTTCATAAGAGGCCACCAGAAATGCTTCCTTAAATCATAGTACATTTTAGTACTACCCGGATGGATAGTGTACCTAGATTTATGAGCCTCTTCCAACACTCTTTGCTTTACCTCTCTTTCTGCCGGAACAAACAAACTGCCTCTGAGCCTAACCACACAATTATCATCAATGGTAACTCCTTCCATTTTCACAATTTCAGCTAAATTTACATCTGCTCTCTGAGCTTCAACAATCTACCAAAACAATGACGGCTCTACAGCACTAGCAGCTAGTATTGCCCGTCGCTGACTACTAGGCACATACAAGGAGTTCTCCATTATCTCTTCATACAGCTTCCATTCTTTAATCATCATCAAGCTTACATATGCCTTTCTGCTCAAGGCATCTGCTACAACATTGGTTTTACCCGGATGATAAGCCAAACTGAAATCATAATCCTTTAAATATTCAATCCATCTGCGCTGACGAAGGTTCAAATCTTTCTGCGAGAAGATATACTTTAAACTTTTATGATCTGTAAAGATCTCAAATCTCTCGCCATACAGATAATGCCTCCACATTTTCAAGGCAAATACAACTGCTGCCAACTCTAAATCATGAGTGGGGTAATTTTCTTCTGCTGGCTTCAATTGTCTAGATGCATAAGCTATCACTTTGTTATGCTGTATAAGCACTGCGCCAAGACCTTTCCTTGAAGCATCAATATACAACACAAAACCACCACTCCCTGCCGATAATGTCAATATAGGTGCCGATGTAAGTGTTTTCTTTAATTCCATAAAACTTTTTTGACATTCACCGGACCACACAAATGGCTGCACACCTTTCCTAGTCAATTTGGTCATAGGTGCCGCAATCTTAGAAAAATCTTGAATAAAGCGCCTATAATAACCTGCCAATCCCAGAAAACTTCTAATCTCGGTTATTGTCTTAGGCACTTCCCATCTCATCACTGCTTCCACTTTACTTGGGTCCACTGCTACTCCTTTAGCTGAGATAACATGACCCAGAAATTGAATTTCTTTCAGCCAAAATTCACACTTATTGAATTTAGCAAACAACTGGTTATCTCTTAACAATTGCAGAGTAAATCTCAAATGAGCTGCATGCTCCTCTTCAGATGCTGAATAAATCAGAATGTCATCAATAAAGACCACAATGAATTGGTCTAAATATGGATGAAAAATTCTATTCATCAGATCCATAAAACCTGCAGGAGCATTGGTCAGCCCAAATGGCATAACCACAAACTCAAAATGACCATATCTGGTTCTGAAAGCTGTTTTATCTATATCCTCCTCTTTAATTCTCAACTGATGGTACCCGGATCTCAAATCAATTTTAGAAAATACTTTTACTGATTGCAACTGATTAAACAGATCATCTATCCTCGGCAACGGGTACTTATTCTTAATGATCACATCATTTAACTTTCTGTAATCAATACACATTCTAAAACTTCCATCTTTCTTTTTCACAAATAACACCGGCGCACCCCACGGGGAATGACTCGGTCTAATAAACCCTTTTTGCAGCAATTCTTCTAACTGCTTTTTCAATTCTTTAAGTTCTGCTGGTGCCATCCGATATGGAGCTTTAGAGATCGGCATGGTACCTGGCAGCAACTCAATGGTAAAGTCCACCTCTCTATGTGGAGCTAAACCAGGTAAATCTGCAGGAAAAACATCAGCAAATTCCCTAACCACGGGAACTGCTTCTACTGGCTGACTAGCTTCTACTAGACTTACCGAGGCTAAATAAGCCACAAATCCAGCATTTATCAACTTTCTAACTTTAATTGTAGAAATTAGAAACTTAGAGGTATAAAAAGACATACCTTGATACTCGAATACTGCACCATTAGGATGACAAAATCTGATCATTTTCTTTCTGCAATCTAACATTGCTCCATACATCTCAAGCCAATCCATACCCAAAATAATATCATAATCTGACAACTACAGGGCATACAACCGACCCGGCATCTGGTTCCCTTCAATCATAACAGGAGCTTCATCTATATAGCTCGAAGTGAGTGGAAACTCACCTGAAGGAACCTCCACTACTAACTCACAGGACTTCTCTTCTAAAGGATGAGCTATGCAATCCAGAAATTCTTCGGAAATGAAAGAATGAGAGACACCCGAATCAAATAAAACTCTTACTGAATATTCATAAAGAGGTAAAGTACCTTCTATCATATTCGATGCCTCCGCCTGGGCTCGGGTGATAGCCATAACCCGATCTCTTCCGCGCTGCTGCGGTGCTCCTCTGCCATGACCTAACTGTGGCTGCTGAAACTGCTGAGGCTGCTGCTGCTGCTGCACTTCTCTTCCATAACCATACTCTCTCGGATAGGGACAATTGCGGATCAAATGTCCCGGCTGATTACAATTATAGCATCTATATCCTGGTGGAGTAGTAGGCTGCCTGGCAGTACTCTGCTGCGACCCTTCCACCTCAGGCCTACCTCGGCCTTGCTGAAACTGATGACGACCTCCCCATCCTCTTCCTTTACCTTTAAATGCCTGCTTTAATTTCTGACCCCACTTACCAAAACCTGATGAAGAAGGTCCTATTGGTGCTTTACCTTTACTCGCACCCACTGACTGCTGGGGTAGCCGGAAGCTACCTGAACCTGACTCGCCCGCCTATCGAGTCCGAATAGACCTCTCCAATGTAGCTGCTCTCTGGGCTGCTTCTTCCACTGTCTTACACATGAGAGGCACTATTGCATCCTGCAACTCCACTCTCAAACCTCTAATGAAATACTCAACCATCATATTATTATCTAATACCACATAAGGTGCATAACGACTGAGAGCCATAAACCTCATCTGGTACTCTAAAACTGAAGAGTTACCTTGCTGGAGCGTCCGAAACTGCTCTCTTTTCACTTGCTGAACTTGAATCGGAAAGAATGTATCGTTAAATACATCAAGAAATTCCGACCAAGTAATAACCTCTTCTGTCCTGCCTGCAAAAGTGGTCTGCATCTTCAGTCGCCACCATTCTAATGCAAAACCTCGCAATTGATAGGTAGCTAACACCACCTTATCTGTTGCCAGACACCTCATAGTTGCAAAGACCCTTTCAATCTCATGAACCCAATGTTCCGCTGTATCTGGATTCGGCCCTCCGAAATAAATAGGTGGCTGCAATCTCAGAAATTTCTCCACCTACATCACTGGTTCCTCTGCTAATAACACTGGTGGTGGTGGCAAGGGTGCTGCAAAAGGCACCTCTACTCATGGCGGGACTGGAGCTACAGGTACAACCTCTCCATCCTCAGGTGGCACTGCAACCGGTGGTACTGGCGCCTGCTGATCCATCCTTGCTCGAATATCCGTGAGGCTTTCCCAAATCCTCTCAATCATGCGCTGAGTACTTTCCTCCGGATCATCTCCTCCACCACCCCAATCTCTTCTATCAGCCATTTCAAAAATTTCTACATAAACAAAATACCAAACAAAAATCAAAACAATAAATTATAAAAAATCAGGGTCCCTACCAGCAGTGTACAAGGACCGAAATAAGGCTATGTATCTTTCTAGTTCCCTTATTTTATCACGGACCTTGCTTTGATACCAACTGTGGCGGAACGCCTCGGCCAAGTCCGTTAAATCGATAACGTACTTGATCCGAGTCCGCCTCCCGCGAACGGGCCGAAGCCTCGCAAGGGATACCAAACCACAGTCCGTGTAAACACAAAGGAGCACACCACATTATATATATATATATCACAAGTTACATAGCCATTTTTTCACAAAAACTGAAAAGAAGTACAAGAGCCTGGGGCATACCCCGAGGTACAACTGAAGAAAGTAAACAACTAACTACACAGCACTGCTGGAGCTGCTACTACACAGCTGGAGGTACCGACCCTGCACCACTACGGCGCGGCTCCGAACTGGACGACGGTCGAGAAACGTCCTCCTCGCTCTCACCTGTGGGGGTAGGGGTGAGCCTCTCTAGTCACTGGCTCAGTAGGGAACTCCCCCAACACCGAGCAAAACCCAACCGCAGGTACGAAAGCAGTAAACAGTACCAACAATTTATAGAACAACTAAACAAGATATAAAAGCTGTAAAAGTACTCACCGTCTGTCGACTACGAAAACCACTGTAATAATTAAACGGCAAACCAGTACAGGTGTACAAGCTAATGTAGAGACAGCCAAACACGAGCCACGTGAACTGGTTCGCGACACCAGAAACTGACTCAGACTAGCTAACACAGGTCTATCTCTCAGTCTCGCAGCCAAGAACGAAAGGTTCAGCTGCCGCTCCACGTGAAAAGGTCAAGCAATTGTGGAGACCAACTAAACACCACCACCTGCGGACCACACGGTCACAGGCCCATGCCTGACACCCCTAGAGATCCTGGCCCGGAACTCTCTAGAGTGAGGCACTGGAAAAGGACTAGTTGGGGTCCAATACGTCTACTGGTGTCCGTACCCCCAACTACGAGCACACTACAAGTGACTAAAGACAAACACAAGTGTCACTGTCCCACTGTCATCTTTCCCTCAGCCGGACGTACAACTCTAGCACAAGAGTGAGGGTGTCCAGGTCAGACGACACAGACCTCGACGGTACAACACAAGTACCGGGACAAAGCCCCGAGCTAACAGCCTGGCTCACAAAGAACCTGGGGCACCCAACTGGAGAGGTAACCACGGTAGGCGTCGTACTACTCGCCACGTACACAAAACCACGTGCACGTCACACACAAACCACGTGAAACTTCACGTAAACCTCAAGTAACAACGGTCCACCACACGTGAACCCAACTGAACTCGCGTGAACAACACGCATCCATGAAAGTAAGTAACTAACTGCATACCTTGTATGCTAAACACGGGAACTATGTGCACTCAGTGCACCACAGGTGCCAACGCACCATTCATTATCAATAAATACCTGAAATAGTCTTTTCTGCTTATATACAAGTAGGCGGCCACATCGACTGCAGCTTATAGGAAGAAGACGGTAATGGATCTGGCCGTCTATATCCTGGCTGATGAGCTTGGCAACAAACGATGTTGACGCCAAGTTCTTCAACCTCTTTCCCTGCAGAAACCCTAAACTGATTCTACAGGTTTTACGACCGTTAAAACAACGGAAAGACATGCAGAAATAGTCCCTCTAACATTCATACACTGTAATTAAACCATAACAACATGTTTTACTACTTGAATTCACCAAACCACCCGTTATCCCCGCATAGTGCAACTTAATCCGAAAATGCATTAAATCTGTTGTTTCAGGTGGTTAAGTCGTATTTTAATGATCCTACGGAGCTAACAGGGTTCGTTCCCTACCTCAGAACACGCTTAAACCTCCTGAGATCTCCCAGTTCACACCGAACTCTCCACGAGCTCCCACGGCAATTGCACCACGTCACGGCGTTTCCTCGCGCGATTCGGCAACGCCACACGTCCCACGATCCTCCAACCAGTCTCCTGTACCTGTTGGAAGCTTTAGGGACAAAGGGGCGTGAAGCTGGGGCAAGAGAGAAAGAGAACCAGGTAGAAAACCTGCTCTCGGGTGACCCTATAACCTGCAGAATTCTCAGGTTGGCGTCAACCCCTTGGCCGCTTAGAGCAACCGCCACCACAAACGTCCACATCCTATGCCGTTAAGTTCATATCTTAACGTCACCTTACATGGACGTTAACTCACTAAACGTCCATATCTAGCCGTCAATCTGCAACCAACAGCAGCCAATGCTGTTCTGTTTTAGGTTCCAAACCTGCACACTCCACAAACCTGCACCATACCTGATCAACCACACATCCAAACCACACAACACTGGCCTCACAATGGCCATCACAACCATTGCACACACGATCCGCATGGATCCGAAAAGCACGCGACGTTACATAATGTGTCCTAAAAACATTACTTGCTTCAACCAAAATTCACATTTACTAAACTTCGCATATAATTTATGATCTCGTAACAATTGCAAGGTAATCCGTAAATGCTCTTCATGCTCCTCTATATTCTTGGAGTAGATCAATATGTCATCTATAAATACAACCACAAATTGATCTAAATAAGATCTGAACACGTCATTCATCAAGCGCATAAATGCAGCAGGTGCATTTGTCAATCCGAACGACATCACTACAAATTCATAGTGCCCATACCGTGTTCTAAAAGCTATTTTATGAATATCCTGCTACTGAATTTTGAGTTGATGGTATCCAGACCTTAAGTCGATCTTGGAAAAATAATGAGCTCCTGATAATTGATCAAATAGATCATCAATTCTTGGAAGTGGGTACTTGTTCTTTATAGTCAATTGATTCAACTTTCGATAATCTATGCATAATCTCATAGATCCATCTTTTTTCTTCACAAATAATACTGGAGCACCCCAAAGTGAAGTACTTGGTCTAATAAACCCTTTTTCTATCAATTCTAGTAACTGTCTCTTTAACTCTTTCAACTCTTCCATGGACATTCTGTATGGTGTTCTCAAAATTGGTGTAGCTCCCGGTACTAATTCAATTGAGAAATTTACTTCCCTGCTAGGTGGTAAACCAAGTAGTTCTTCGGGAAATACATCAGGAAATTCCCTTACCACGGGAATATTCTCCAACCCCGAAGTGTTCTGATTTATCACAGTTATGGAAACTAAATATCCTTGACAGCCTTTCTGTACTAGTTTACATGCTTTAACTGCTGATATTATAGATATTTTCCTTGTGCGAGGTTCATCAAAAAGTATGGGAGTAATTTCCTTTCCTAGAAAGGTTACTTGTTTTAATTGACAATCCAAGTTTGCATGATACTTAGATAGCCAATCAATCCCAAGAATCACACCATAATCCCACATTTCAAGACATATTAGATCACCAGGCAAATTATGGTCCTTGACTAAGATTTGACTACTAGGGTAATATTCCTTAAGTTTCTTACCCTCACTTAAAGGTGTTGCAACTTCAAGTTGTGTGAGAAGTGGAACTGATTGCACTTCCAATAACTTAGCAAACTCATAACTAATAAAGGAGTGTGTAGCTCCTGAATCAAATAATACATATGCGGGTCTTGAGTTTACTAATAATGTACCTTCTATCAGTCCGCCTTCTGGTGGAGATTGCGATTCTACTTCCTGCACGGCTTGTAGTCTACCCTGCTTTGTTTGAACATTTGAATTTGCTGGTGCATTTTTAATCATAGGACAATCTAGAATTTGGTGTTGAGTACTCCCACATTTCAGACACGCACCCAATCTACGCCAACAGTTTTCAATTTTGTGACCACTACGGTGACAATGCTTACACACATCTTTGTTTGCAACTGGAGCCTTCCCTGCCTTCTTATTCGCTTGCTGAACCTTTAGGGCATTCCCCGACTCGAACTTCCTCTTACGGTCTGAGGATCCTTCCCCAGACTTTCCCCTGATCTTATCCACAGTATCATTAGCAACTTCCTCTTTCGGCTGGATGGCTTTTCATTATCTTCCAAGCTCTTGGTAACTCAGTGTATGTCCTTTCTTGCTCTTGAAGTGTTTCTATGCTTGGATCACTTTGAGTTGCATTGTAATCTTGCGTTGGATCATCCAAGTTGATTTGCACATCAATTTCTGGAGGAATAACATCTTTTCCTTTGTCTTGTGAGCTTGGCTTTTCCTTAGAATGAGACTGATTAGTTTCTTCTTCATCATATTCCCTTTCATGCAAAAAGTCATTATATTCATCGAAGATAACATGAGGACTTTCCTCAACAACCAAATTCCTTTTATTAAATACTCGATAAGCTCTTGAGTTAGAAGAGTATCCAAGGAAAATACCTTCATCACTTCTTACATCAAACTTACCAAGATCCTTCTTACCATTGTCAAGGATGAAGCAACGACAGCCAAATGGCCTGAGATGAGCAATTGTTGGCTTCTTTCCCTTGAACAGCTCGTATGGGGTCTTTTTGATTATGGGCCGAATCATCGCGCGCTTGACAATGTAACAAGCTGTGCTTACCGCCTCCGCCCAAAAGTATCTTGGCAAGTTGTTCTCGCTGAGCATCGTCCTTGCCATATCTACAAGGGTACGGTTCTTTCTCTCCACAACTCCATTTTGTTGGGGTGTCCTAGGAGAAGAAAAATGATGAGTGTACCCATGTTCATTGCAAAAAGCATCAAATTCCATATTCTCAAACTCCTTTCCATGATCACTTTGAATGCATGTAATTAGATAACCTTTATCATTTTGGATCTTTTTACAGAAATTTTCAAATTTATGCAAGGCATTGTTCTTGTGAGCAAGGAAAAACACCCAAGTATATCGCGAAAAATCATCGACAATGACGAAACCATAACTCTTACCACCTAGACTTGAGGTCCTTGTGGGGCCAAATAGATCTAGGTGTAGGAGTTCCAAAGGATGCGATGTTGAAACAATATTTTTTGGTTTGAAAGATATTCGTGTTTGTTTGCCTTTGGCACAAGCCCCACATACCCTATCACTTTCAAACTTTAATTTAGGCAAGCCTTTGACTAGATCATGCCTAGACAATTTGGAGATAACCCCAAAGCTAGCATGTCCAAGTCGGCTGTGCCACAATCAAGTATCATTTTCACTTCTAGCCATCAAACAAAAATCATCGGTAGACACCTCGTCAAGATCAATTGTATATACATTGTTATTTCTATGTCCTACAAACTTTATTTCATTGGATGTTTTATCTACAATTGCACAAAAAGAAGCTTCAAAAACTACCTTGTAACCTTTATCACACATTTGACTTATGCTTAACAAGTTGCGATTCAAACCTTTCATAAGTAGGGCATTTTCAATGGAGTTGGTAGAGTCCTTACCAATGTTGCCAATACCAATGACTTTACCTTTGTCATCACCACCAAAAGCTACCTCACCTCCATCTTTGACTTGCAGATTGGTGAATTGTGATTTATCTCCCGTCATGTGTCTTGAACATCCACTGTCTAGGTACCATTTTTTCGTCCTTGCTTCAAGACACACCTGCAAAACAATCATTTCTTATCCATGGGTTTTTGGTACACAAATACTTTTGGGTCCATGAGAGTTAGTCATCTGTTTCACCATGTCTTTCCTAATCCATACAGTTTTGACTTTGTGAGCATTTCTTTTGATCCAACAATGTAACACATCGTGTCCTTTCCTACCACAGTAATGACATATAATGTGAGGAACATTCATGTGCTTAGTGTCATTGTGACCATGAACATGTGTGCTATGGTGAGCATGAACTGATGGATAAGTGTGTGTAGCATGCATAAATGATGTGGTCAATTTATTTTGAAACTTGCTCTTCTTTGTTGGCATGTATCCGAGACCTTCCTTTTGAAAATTCACTTTTAATTCTAGCATGGTGTCTAAGTTGTTTTTGCCTTTTACAAACTTAGACAGGGTATGATTTAAATCTTTAATCTTCTCAACTTTGCAAACAAGCTCATTTTTCAGTTCAAAAAGATCATTTTCAAGCAAGACAAATTTTTCAAGCAATGTTTCATTTGTCTCTTTTAATTCACTATTTTGCAAGTTCAAAGCTTGGATTTTATCGGTGCTCTCATGATCATCAACCATGCGTTCAATTTTTCCTTTTAGACCTCTGTTTTCACTTTTTAACTTTCTGTATTTTTCATACAGGTTCTCATATGCAATTTCCCATTGGTCATTGGAAATAGAGATTGTTTCAGAATTTACCTCACTTGATTCTTCTTCTTGAGCCATCAAGCAAACATTAGGCTCGTTGTTTTCTTCTTCACTTGAAGTCTCCTCGTCCTCATCGCTCCATGTTGCGATCATAGCCTTCGGCTTCCTTCTTGTATCTTTCTTGAATTTCTTGTATAGTTTCGGACACTCTCCTCTCATGTGCCCGGGCTTTTTGCACTCATAGCAGATTATTTCTTCCTTCTTGCTTGACTCCCCCTTGCTTGGAGAGTTCTTCTTCATTTGCTTCCTGTAGGGTTGTGAGCCTCTTCTCTTCTTCTTGAAGAATTTTCTAACTTGTCGTGTGATCATAGCGATGTCATCTTCATCGGCATCCTCTGATTCATCCTCTGCACTTGATTCTTTAGAGCAAGATCCAACCTTCAAGGCAAGTGTCTTCTTCTTCTTAGATTCATCCTCATTTCTCTTCATATTGATTTCACAGGGCATCAACGATCCTATGAGTTCTTCCAAAGTTAAAGTTGTCAAATCCTTTGAATCCTCCATGACAGTCGCTTTGGTGTGCCACGCCGGTGACAGTGACCTCAACACTTTCCTCACCAACTCAGTGTTTGAATATTCCTTGCCAAGGCCTTTCAGTCCATTTGTTATCTCAGTGAGACGAGCGAACATTTCTAAATTTATCTCATCTGGCTTCATTTTAAACAGCTCATAGTCATGTACCAACAAATTTTCTTTGGTCTCCTTTACTTCAGATGTTCCTTCATATATAAGCTTCAGTTTGTCCCACATTTCTTTTCCTGATGTGCACATTGAAATATGTGAATATTCATTAGGATGCAACGCACATTGCATGATATTCATTGCATTGAAGTTAATGCAAGATTTCTTGATCTGTTCCTCTGTCCATTTTTCTTCATCTCTGGGCAATGGATAAGGGCCTTTATCCATCACTTTCCACACCTCATAATCTTGAGATCTCAGGAAAACATACATCCTATTTTTCCAATAGGGGTAGTTTGTTCCATCAAAAAATGGAGGGCGGTGGATAGAGTGTCCCTCTGGGATCAAACCTCTATTTGCCATAACTAGGATCTCTCAAGGTCGTTAGACCACAAATAAATAGAGCCTTAGCTCTGATACCAATTGAAAGCCCGATCGTATGGCAAATCAAGAGGGAGGGGGGTGAATTGAGTTTGCCCAACAATTAGTTTGAGCAACTCCCCAAGTTTTATCCACAGCACAAGACAGTCCCAAAGAGGAGCAAAGATTTATAGTGGCACAACTTAGCACAGATTTAATATGCAAACCACAAGTCCAACAAAGCAAGACCAAGCAGAACAATTAATATGACAAGGAGAAACTCTAGAAGCTTAGATAAAAGCAGAACACAAGAAGGGGACAGAAGAGATGGATGAGCAAACCACTGCACAGAGATTTTTTAGGTGGTTCGACCTCACCCACGTGAGATCTACGTCCACCCCTTCACAACTTGTGAAGGATCCACTAGCCTGGCCAGAAGCTACAACACACACACACACACACAAACACGGAGTCCCCCTGAACTCCAAGGATGCGAAGTGCATCCAAAAACTCACACACACACTATGGCCTTACACACACTGTAAATCTGAAGTTTAGAGTATGGATCTACAAGTAAGCTCAAGAAATCGTGTATGCACAAATAAGAGATGCTAAGATGGATGAAATCTTCCTTGTTGGGCCTTCAACATTGTTGCAGGTTGTTCCCATTTGCTTCCAGCTTGAAGCCTTCACAGATCCTCACGTTCCAGACCTCCCCCTTTGTCAAACACCCATCAAACTTCCAGAAACTCCATGAATCTTCCAGCTTGGCTTCAGATCTTCAAGGGTGCTCACGTCCCAGCTCAGCCCCAGCACCTCATGCCTTCAAATATGCAAGATCAAAGCAAAAGGGGCACAAAAGGCAAGAACATTCTCCATGGACGAGAGAGCTGAAAATGGTGGCGGATGGGAGAGAGGTATAACCAGATATGGATGAGAATATTTCCCTTCTCTCACCTCCAAATGGTGAAAGAGTAAAGGTATATATAAGGAGGAATGTTAGAGTTAGAGAATCTCACTCAAGGAGGCTGCACGTGAGAGCAAAAAGTACCAAACGGCCGGAAGCGGTCGACCTTGAACATGAGGCGGTCGACCTCAATCAAACAGAGCCAGAACATCATCTCCCTGTGAAAAGCGGTCGACCCCTTTCACATAGGGCGGTCGACCTCTAGGCAGTTTGAGCAGAAGCCCAGTTCTGTGAAAAACGGTGGAGTCCCCTGTTCTGCTTTGCATTCACTTTGAACCTGCTAAAAAATCTTTGCACAAGCTCTCCAAATCTTAAAGATGGGTTAGTGATCATCATACCAAAATTTGATGACAATTGGAGATGTGTATGTCATGTTTAGCTTAGTCTATTTACATGTATTGAAAGAAAAACACATGTTAACCAATAGTCATTTTGCCATCATCAAAATCCATGTCTGGGAGGTAACATATGATTTGGAAGTGGTACAATAATACTTGTTGCACAGGTGGTGATTGTTTCGGTTGTTCATATACATGTTAGTGAGAGGATATGAGATAGAAGAGAAAGATTTAATTTATTTGAGAAAGTACAGTAAATATAATCTTCATACTGTGACAATTTATGTGTTTTTTGTTGGATGTCACGTAAGTTTTTTTTTTGAAATCTAATTTTTTATTTTAGAATTCAATCCTTCTATTTTAGAACTCAAATTTTTTTTATTTTGAAGCATAACTTTCTATTTTAGAACCTAATTTGTCTTCTGTTTTGGAACCAAATTATTTTTAGAAACCTAACTTTCTATTTTGAAGTTTAAATTTTTTATTTATTTTGGAGCCCAACTTATCTTTTATTTTAGAGTCAAATTATTTTTTAGACTTCAAAATGGAAAGGTAGATTCCAAAATAAAAATGTTGGACATCAAAATAGAAAGGTTGGACTCCAAAATAAAAAGATTAGATTTTAAAATAAAAATAAAAAAATCACGTGACGTCCGACAAGACGCCACACAAGCTGTCATTCTACATAGATTATACTTGCTGTACTTCCTCAAGTGCAGTAAACTTGTCTCGAGATAGAAAGAGTTAGAGAAGTTGTGTGATAGAAATCCTCCTTTTAGTAATCTCTTACAAATTCTAGAAATAATGACATATTTATACATATAATCCTCCAACTATCCTACGTTTGCGTCCTATTTTTGCATCTTGACAATGCCCATAACGGGTTTATGTGAACAACTGACAAATAAGATGAAAATATCTAATAGATCATAACCTTAAGAGTGACTCAAGAAGATGCCCTAATGATCAAGTAGATGACTGATCAAATAAGATGAAAATACATAGTTGGATGATCATAAAAGGGCATGGACCATTACTTATCTGATAATCCGATGTGAAATTATTCCTCTACTTCAACTAGGTAAGTCGTCCAAGCTTCTGGACCCGTCAGGCCCATAAAAGTGAGCTAACCAGCGGACGTGCCCATTTGTTTGGCTGTGGCTGGGTCCAATTCCCCTTGGGCCTGCTGTGCCGAGAAACTGGGGTCCAGTTTGGATTTGGACCTCGTTACTTGCCATCGGAAACGTGGCTAATTTTGTCGCATGTAAAAACAAAAAAGCCGCTTAAACATGTGTAGAGACTAGAGAGTACTACTTGTATTCCTAGACATATCATTAAAGTGTGGATAGCAATTTTTTTTCTCATAAGAAAATATCACTTGAATGTGTGCAGAATACCACTCAACCGTGTGTGCATACATGCAAACATAAGAGTGATAAATCTATAGTTTTTACTCTTACCATAATTCACACAAAAAACTATATATATGTATGTATGTATGTATATAAGATTGAAGTTTGAATCAAGTGGAAAAAGGCCTTGGAATGCCATACTTGTGGGTCATTCTTACACAAGCAAATTCTTGGAGCATCTACTTATCTATTACAAAAAGAGAAATATTTATTGTAAGTATAACATAGCCCGGTGTCGATTCAATAATCAACATATGTGCGGGTGTAGTGCATCACGTGCGCTCGACCAATCAACACGTACCATACAAACGAGACATGTCACCTTTACTTATAGTAAATGTTTCTCATCCTAAAGGACATTTTTACCATTTGTTTAGGAGAAATGTATAATGCCCTCTTAAACGATGTGAATTATTTGATAAATAATTTTATTGATTACTGTTAAGATTTTTCTCTCTCTTTCTCTTTTGACTAATAAAATTGTTAATCAAACGGCAATCTACATCGCTTTTATTATCCTCGTAAGAAAGCACCAAATATTTCTCTTTGTTTAGTTGTTCCAATGTGTTTTGGTTAACCTTTGTGCCCCTCCTTTTCATTCCTGCCTTTGCACACTGCTCTTTATATATAAGTAGAGCATGCGTGCATTTGAACAAGTCAGGGAGCAAAGAACTTGTTGATAAGATATCAATCTGGGCACGTCAGCCCGAAACCTAATCAAGGTAGCTCAAGTTGGACCGATTCAAGTTGGAGGCTCTTAATTGGATCGAAGTTAAAATAGAGTTTTATTATACCAAACATGAAGTTAGGCGACTGAGACGGTGGCTTTGCCCGAGTCTGACGTCACGACCCAACCAAACGATAGGCCTAAATCGTGACCATTCATTTGAATGGTCCCATCGCACTGTTTTGGTGAACTGGCTACTTTTTTCCCGCATCTGCAAGATCTAATAATTTATGGAAGCTCTCATGCTATGTCATCTTTTAGCAAAATGTCATAATGAGTATCTATAAGAGTTGATATTTTAAGTTATTAAAAATTGAATAAATAGTTATTAGAGCTAGTATACTGAATACATCCACTACACTAATTAATGAAGACCCCGTCTCATGATAGAAAGTTCCCACATTCAACTTTTTTTTGGGGGGGGGGGTGTGTAAAGAGTTGGTTCTTGGAAGATGTGAATATGAAATGTAATATCTGGAAAAAAAAATGCCATAAATTGGACTTCTACCATACTTGAACCGAAGTCCATCTCTCTCTTATTCAATGTTGACCCGGATACCATTGCTACAATTTTTGCTATGAAAATTCTTAATAATTTGGGCCAACCCAAATTCATCGTAGTAAAGTACGCCTAATCGAAAATGTTAAGCCAAATTCTAGCTAATAAAAGTTGGGAATTTTTCCTTAACGTTTGAGTCGCCCATTTTGACCTCTCGGTCCGACCTAATCCATACAGATCATACCGCGTGCTGCTACCCATTTTGACCTAGGCATCTAACCCAATCTATCCTCCCAAACTATCCTCCACCTACAAGTCTACGACCACGTCGCATGTATGTGGAGAATTATGAAAACAGCCACCTTAGATATAATTGCAAATATGTATCAATTTAATTTATACAACCTCACTATGTAAACTTGCGTGTAAAAATACTCCTATCATGAGTAGATATCTGATTTTGGTCTTGTTTGATAACACTTAATTAATATCTAAAAATTAAAATGTTAGATTTTAAAATTTCAAATTATTTGATAAATTATTTGAAATAATATCTTAATTAATCACTTAAATCTAAAAAACTACTTAATTTTAAGCTAAGAACAATCTTTTTCTTTTTCATATCGTCGTCGGAAACTCTCATCGGACCGTCGGTGTCGAAATCCAACGATCGTCGATGATCAGATTCTGACGACCGTCACCGATCGGTCGTCGGAATCCAGCCACCGATGACGGATTCGAATGACCGGTGTCGGAATCTGGGGATTGTCGGAGATCGGATTCTGACGATTGTCATCGGATTCTAGCGACCGTCGCCAGAAGATCATCGGAATTCGGCAAATTCTGACACCGGAATTTGGCAATCGTCATCGGCCGGATTTCGATTACTCAATTTCAAAAAAAATAATTTTGACAATTCTGATTTTTGAATCTAAGACCTATCTATTAGAAATGTAGCATCTTAATAAACTATAATACAATTCAGATGTTGTTTAAGTTAGTTATCAAACAGCTCTTAAATTATATCTGATATATATTACGTTTTTTTTATTTCAAATTTAGAGAATAAATGATAAATAAAATTTAAGTGTTAAATGTTATCAAATACCACATTAACCCATTAGATAAATATGTATAATTCGCAAGAGTTGCAATTAAGTAAGATCTCAATCTTCATGTCCAAACTTATTAGCTAAAAGAGTACGTACGTGAAAGTGAGAAAATAAACGCTGGTGTGCAAATCTGAGTACAAAAATATCTCATCTACTTATTCGACGGCACGTGTTTTATAAACAGCATTTCTACTCATATAAAAAGATTTCATTAATTAATACGTGCATAAGAATTAGTTGTTTATATATATATATATAAGGATTATTTTTTATATGGGGACGCGCATTGACATGAGCTGGACCAATGTGATCGCCCGTCGCAGGTTGACCGTTTGTATGGAGAGGTAGGTCAAGACTGGGTCCGACCGTTTTGTAACAAAGCTGGATCGATGCGACCGTTGCACGATCGGGTTTCGGTCGTCAACACGGGTGATGGACCATCTCCCGCGGTCACGTTCCCAGTAAGCGTCAAAAGGAGGAAGGAGCTGTGTGATCGGGTTGGCCACGTATTTTTTTTTATGGTTCGTCAAGGGCCTGCAGTCGTGGTCAACGCGTGTTTGGAGGAAGGAGAGAAGGGTTTTCGATTGGGAGAAATACAAATACTTGATATCCCGCGAAATTTTTTGTTATTTGTATCTATATAAAGAATATTTAATGAACATTTTAATGGACATTAACGGAGTTGGAAAATTTTTAAAATCTTTGAGAAGATCTGAAACGTTTCCAAATGTTTCACGATCGGCGTCGACTTACGTGCGCTGTGATTTTCTCAATAAGAGAGAGAACAAAATTCTCTCTCACATATGCGGCAAAGTTGGTTCGCAGCGATTTTTAAAAAATTTTCGGACAAAAGGAGAGAGACAAAGAGGGACGAGGGCAGAAATTGGTTCGCAGGTATTTTTTTATATTTTAATTTGCCATTAACACACCTTGTCTCATGCGCCGCGAAAGGCGTAGGCCACGAGGCCAAAAGCGCACCCATGTCTGGCCCTGCAAAAGTTGATTTTTTAGATTTTAACTTTTTAACAATCGTTCTCAAACGACGCCTTAGGTGTGACACACACTAAAATTGTATCACATGAAATGGAGTTTTTAGAGAGAGAAAAAAATTAATTTGGTAATATTTGACACATGTATTTGATACCATTCACATGATATAAATTTCAAAACATTACATAATATTTTAAATTTTATGTCATGTAAATGATGTCAAATACACATGTTATAAAATGGTGTCATTAAGTTATTTTTCTAAAAAAATGAAGTGAAAAGATATTAAAAGATTTCCTTCCATGTGACACAATTTTAATAGATATACCATATATAGTGCTCACCTTAATGTGCACTAAATATTTCTTTGTTTGTGGACACAAATTCACCGCCAAGTGCCAACATGACAACAAAATTTACCTTCTTGTGTAGGATTGGAAACTACTTTGTTGCTAAATATTTCTCTTTGATCAGAGGTTGTTTATGACTCTTCAAGGAAAGGATGAGCAAATTTTTTGCTCAATCGTTTGTTGGAGTAATGTAAATTTGATGCTCACCAACTCGAAAGCACCGAACTTAGGATTTGAAATCGAACGCATGATTGAGGTGAAATGACAAAAGGGATGGAAAAATGCTCAAATTGGAGTGTTTGACGTCGTGACTTGATTGGTTGGATATCAAATTCGACGCATGATCAATGTGTTAAAAATTGAGATGTATATAGCAAGAGCAGACAGATTCAATCTGATCACCATGGCTAAAACAGATGACAGAGGATAAGATCGGAGGTATACAAATTCGAGGGCCAAAGCGCGATGTCACTTTTTTTGAAGTCGTTTCGCCCCTACCACGGTGCAATAGGATGATGACGAACTCCTTCCAAGATACGACGACCCAACACCACTGTGGCGCGAAGGTGCACTCCAAATCACATCATCGGACGAACACTTCTTAGATCGGTTGCTAGCTCTCAAAACGTCACTGCAGAGAAGGAACGGGAAGAACTCTGCCATAAGAAGAAAAAACATAGAATCCAGAAAAAACTAAGAGAGAGAGATACCCTTTCTCTCTATTCCATACTTAATGCTGTAACACCCCCATTAAGCATGGGCAACAGTTCGGTTTCCAAAACGGGTAAGGAATCCAAGACGAAGTCAAAACGGTCGGTCAACAGTCAAAAAGTAAAATAAAGAAAGCCATGAAGGCGGCCAGCTAGACCTCCACACGCGCGCCACGCCACAGCTAAGGCAATGCAAGTCGCGCGTGTGTGAAATAAGGCCCAAATCCCACAAGCCCAAATGAGCCCTTGTCACGCCCCGATATTTAGCAGCGGAATAAATACCGGGGGGCGTGAACGATACAAACCGGCGTATCATAATTGAATAGCACAGAGTCACAATTTAATATAATAACACATTCGAGACTATAATATGGTCACCAAAAATATACTTATTTCATTTCATTCAACTAGATACAATCATACAACCTCACATAAATAACAACGTTTCTCTAATACATCAACTATTTAAATTTCTATTCCTAAGCTGACAACTATTCATATGACAGGTGCTCGTCACTCTTGCCCTGTCCCATCTGACTCCACTGGTTCTTCATCACTATCTGAAAAAGGGCAAGATGATAGGGGTGAGCGAACTAGCTCAGTAGGATTTACATCTCAATAACGTGCGGGTACTAATATACATGATTAACATTTTAAATAGGCAGATATGCATATGAATATGATGACATTGCATGCTTTTCTAACAAGTTGAATAGCAAGGTAGAACGGATATCATATCAGATCAAATGTCGAGTTTCATATACAATGGACAGATATTTCAAGAATAGAATCATGTCAGAAGAGATTGGCCATATTCAAACAGATCTCATGTGTTCACATGAACAGACGTATCATATCATGTCAAGTCAAACTTATCATGTCAAACAGGAGGCACATTTTCACAATCTTGCTTATTTGTTTGTGCTATGTCAAGCACCAAGAGTCCATACTCCCGCGGTTAACAAGTACGTTGGGGCGCTCCTCCCCAGAACCGGACAGGGCCCCTATTGCACATGCATTGGATCAAGTTTTGGACCGGAGTCCCACGTTGTGCCGAACAAACATATTCATATTATGGCCACAGAGTTTTAATTAATAAGCTCGTAGTAAAAGAACATGATCATTCATAGAGTCAATGAATGACAAACATCTCAAAGGAACAAGGCAGGATAACGACGTATCTTATGTTTCATATGTCATTAATGTCTTGACATGATGATGTTTCTAAAGACAGATCGTATATAGAACACGTGCTTTCCTAACATGTATGCATATGACACATAATTAATTGAACACCGGGAAACATGTAATCCATGAAACTCATATGCAAATCATAACATTAACACCACTAACATGTCCCTACTAACATGTATTCACCCCACATTCATATCATATTCTTATCTTATCAATTGACAATAAGCAAGATCACAAGATAATCCAATGGACATAAGATCAATCACAATCTCACATTAGAATCATATTCATATCATTACTATTTTTCAATGGGTTGATTTATTTTAGGTCCATGCATACTATGTAACATCATGCACATGCTAGTAGACATCATGAAATGATCAGACCCAAATTATGTAATTTTTGTGTAAGGGTAGTGTCGACACACTCCTTACTGGTGTCGACACAATGCCTCAAACACAAGACAAAATAATGCAAACTGGTCAAGTAGTGTCGACACTAGTTCAGGTAGTGTTGACACAGTACTTTAAATGCAAGGCAAAAAGGTCAGGTAGTGTCGACACTAGTTCATGTGGTGTCGACACTAGAGACAGCTCCCAGAACACCTTCTGGCCAATCTGGGACAGTGTGTCGACACTAGCCCAAGTAGTGTCGACACTAGAGGCCTTCCCAGAACACCTTCTGGGCTATTTTGTGACAGCGTGTTGACACTAGCCCAAGTAGTGTCGACACTAGTGCCCTTCCAGAACAAAACTTATAAGTCATGTGGAACCCGAAAACACATCTCATGTAGTGATTCACTTCCAACTCTTATAACTCTCTAACGAATGACATTTGGACAAAACGTTCAACATGAAAGATGAAGAGCACAACTAGTAGAAGAACTTTGATGTTGGGGGTTTCATCTAATTCAGTCTCAAATCCTAAGAAAACATATGAAGAATAAAAAGTCAAGTGTAGCCCGAAATCACAGTATCATGCAGCGACTCTCTTCCCATGCCCATAACTCTCTAACGAAAGACTTTTGGATAAAACATCCAAAATAAAAGATGATCGTGACTTAAAGTAGAAGAACTTTTGTGAAGAAAGTTTAGTCAAATTCGGTCTTGAATCACGTGCAAAATTAGAAGAATGGGAAACGTTCTAACTGTACGAGACTTCGGGAAAACTACGAATACACAACGTATACTCCATGAAAACTAGTCAAACCAAGTGCAAATGAACCTAGACTCAAAGAACTACATGCTGGTGTTGGTTTTCTTTAATCTTGGCCTGAGAACACCTACCTTTATGAATATCTAAAACCAGTCGATGTTCTGAACGCAACAGAGGATGCATGGGATGAAGCTCCGGGTTCCCAACCTTTTTCTCCTTCTCCTCAGAAGCTCTAGCCTGCCTCCAAACGACCCTAACTAGTTGTTACACCTTCCCCAAGAGTTTGAGGATGAGTTCTTATAGATTTAGGTTGTAGTTAAGAGTCCTAATAAGACTAGGAAAAGGGCTGCGAATTCGGTTCCCTGTTTTCCAAGAAATCTGGGACTCTTTCCTCCAAAGGAGGTAGTAATGGTTTAGGAAACCACCAATTGGGGTTGGGTTCGGTTTTGGCTTACCTTGCATGACTACTTACCTTAATTTTAACCCTAACTTGCCCTCTCCAATTATGGCATAATTACATACACGAAATTCTGGGAAATTTCCTGTCCTAGTTTGTTTATATCCTTGGGCCAAATGTGTTATATTGGCCCAATCTTGTTAATGGGTCATTAATACATGGTGTTGGAAGTCTCTCTAATATGTTTATTTACTTTATCCTTCCTTACTTCCAAAGTTTTTAAATCGCTAAATTTCCGGGGTGTTACATCCTCCCCCACTTAAGAAATTTGGTCCCCAAATTTACGCATAGTGGTGTAGTTCGTACCTGAGAATAGTTCTGGGTGGTTTTTCTTCATTCTTTCTTCTGTTTCCCAGGTAGCATTGGTAACTCTGCCTCGACTCCATTGGACCTTCACCATAGGTATGGTACGATTCCTGAGTCGTTGAAATTTCGATCCAACAGTTTGATCGGTTTCTCTTCATAAGTCAGGTCCTCCCGAATCTCCAAGTCTTCATGGTTGATTACATGGTCGGCATTGAATAAATACTTCCTCAGCATGGATATGTGGAACACATTATGTGCGTTCGCCAGCTATGGAGGTAGTGCAAGTCTATACGCCACTTGACCAATCCTTTCCAGAATCTCAAATGGCCCTATAAATCTGGGACTCAACTTTCCTTTGATCCCAAATCTTTGTATTCCCCTTGAAGGTGAGACCTTCAAGAAAACATGTTCGCCGACCCAAAATTCTAGTTCTCTCCTTCTCGTCTGCATAACTCTTCTGTCTGGATTGGGCTATCTTCAGACGTTCCCTGACAATCTGAACCTTCCTGACAGTAGCTTCAATTAAGTCGGGTCCAACCCATTGGTTCTCCCCAACCTCTTCCCAGCAAAGGGGTGATCTACAACTCCTGCCATATAAGGCTTCAAATGGAGCCATCTTGATACTTGCCTGATAGCTGTTGTTATATGCAAACTCCATCAGGTACAACTGATCATCCCATCGTCCTCTAAAATCTAGCACTAAAGCACGAAGCATATCCTCCACAATTTGATTGGTCCTTTCGGTTTGCCCATCAGTCTGAGGATGGAAGTAGTACTAAAATTCAGTTTAGTACCCATTGCTGCCTACAATCCCTTCCAGAAGTGTGAAGTAAATCTAGGGTCCCGATCCGATATTATATTAGATGGAACCCCATGCAATCTGACTACTTCCTTAACATATAGTGCAGCCAATACATCCACTGACCAGGTACTTTGATCGGCAAAAAGTGAGCCGACTTAGTCAATCGATCAACTATTACCCAAATTGCATCCATACCACCTCTAGTCTTGGGCAATCCCATGATAAAGTCCATACCGATACTATCCCACTTCCACTCCGGGATTTCTAGTGGTAGCAGTCCACCAGCTGTACGGAAATGCTCGGCCTTGACTTTCATGCATGTTAAACAGTACGATACAATGATCGGCCACATCCCTCTTCATGTTTGGCCACCAGTACGACCTTTTTAAGTCTTGGTACATTTTGTTGATCCTGGATGAATCGTATATTTGGACTGGTGAGCTTCATTCAGTAACCTCTTCTTGAGTTCTCCATGATCAGGGACACATGTTCTACCTCGGAATAATAATCTTCCTTCAGCTGATAGAGTAAAGTCAGTCTTTGCTCTAGCTTCTCCCTGATCCCAACTAAGAATGGATCCTCTCCCTGTTTCTCCTTGATTTCGGTCTGTAGATCGGATTGTATCTGGAGATTTGAAATCATTACTTGTTTTTCCTTCTTTCCCACGTCTATGTTCAAACTTGCAAATTGCTCCAGTAATTTCCATTCGCCCAGCATCATACTAGCTAGCATAGCTCCTGGCTGTCTACTTAGAGCGTCTGCCACTACATTGGCTTTCCCAGGGTGATATTGAATGGAAAAGTCAAAGTCTTTAAGGTACTCTAACCACCTTCTTTGTCTCATGTTAAGCTCCTTCTGTGAGAACAAGTATTTCAAACTCTTGTGGTCAGAAAAGACTTTAAATTGCTCACCATAGATATAATGCCTCCAAATTTTTAAGGCGAATACTACAGCTGCCAACTCCATGTCATGAACCGGATAGTTCACTTCGTGGATCTTCAACTGTCTGGAGGCATAAGCTATTACCTTCCCTTGTTGCATTAGGACGCATCCCAGTCCTGTTCCAGAAGCATCTGAATAAATTTCAAATCCTCCCTCTTCAGTGGGTAAGGCGAGGACAGGAGCAGTAGTCAGACACTTCTTCAAGTTGTTGAAACTTTCCTCACATTCATTGGTCCACACAAATGGGTTTTCCTTCCGGGTTAGCTTGGTCAATGGCACTGCAATCTTTGAGAAATCCTTTATAAACCTTCGATAATACCCCCAATCCTAGAAAGCTCCTGATCTCAGTGACGCTTGTCGGTCTTTCCCATTTCAACACAGCCTCAACCTTTGATGGATCAACAGCGATACCATCTTTGGTTACCACATGCCCTAAAAGGATACCTCCTCAAGCCAGAATTCACATTTACTTAGCTTGGCATATAGTTTGTTCTCCCTTAAAATCTGAATGAAATCCTCAAATGCTCTTCATGCTCTTCCTTTGTCTTGGAATAGATCAATATATCATCGATGAATACCACCACAAATTTATCAAGATATGGGCGATAAATGCTATTCATCAACTGCATGAAAACTGCAGGGCATTTGTTAGTCCGAAAGGCATAACAATAAATTCATAATGCCCATACCTGCTTCGGAAGGCAATCTTGTGAATGTCTTCTCCTTTGATCCTCAATTGATGATAACCGGATCGGAGATCTATTTTAGAGAAGTATCTAGCTCCAGATAATTGATCAAACAACTCATCAATCCTCGGCAGAGGGTATTTGTTCTTGATGGTTAACTGATTTAGTTGTCTGTAATCTATGCATAGCCTCATCGACCCATCTTTCTTCTTGACGAAGAGGACAGGTGCACCCATGGCGATGTGCTTGGTCGGATGAAACCCTTCTCTAACAGTTCCATCAGTTGCTCTTTTAATTCCTTCAGTTTGCGGGGGACATTCTATATGGTGCCCTAGATACTGGTGCTGCTCCAGGGACCAACTCGATGGTGAAATCAACCTCCCGCTCAGGAGGAATTCCTGGCAAGTCTTCGGGGAAAACATCAGCGTATTCGCTGACACATGGATGTCCTCAACTTTGACTTCCTTCTTTGCGATGACAACAGCAGCAAAAAAAGCCATACAACTTTCCTCATCATCCTTTTGGCTTGTAGTGCAGAGATAAGTGACAATCTCCTGCGGTTTCTATCCCCTGTGAACACTAGTTTGGGTACTGGCTAAAGGTTACCCGACTTCTCCTGCAATTTATACTAGCCCCATGTTCAGACATCCAGTCTGCTCCCAGTATCACATCATACCCCGCCATGTCCATACATATTAAATTTGCTGGTAGGTTTTGGGTTTCAATCAACACTTCACTGGATGGCATATGGTTTGTAAGATTGGTGCCAGGACCAATCGGGGTTGACACAACTATTCCGGATTCCATTGGGACGGGTTTCACAGGTAGGGTGTCAAAAATGTTTGAGATATGAAGGAATGCGTAGCTCCCGTATCAAAGAGAACATATGCAGGTCGGGAAAGAATAGTAAGTGTACCTTCCACGATACCTCCTTCTTCTGTAGTTTTGGTTCCTGGATAGCTTGCAATCGGCCTTGCCTCTTCTGTCCATTCGGACGCTTGTCCTGAGGGGCTTGTTCCATCAATATTGGGCAGTCCGAGATCCTATGGTCACGACTACCACAGCGCAGGCATCTCCCATGCGCTCTCCAGCATTGTTCAGACCGATGACCAGCTCTATCACAATGTTTGCACCTTTCTCCTGTTGTCACCACTATCTGCTTACCTATCTCCTTTGGCTTTTTATCCGCTGGTTCATTTACTCCGCCACTGGGCCTTTTTTCCCAATAGTCGGCTGATACCTTCCAGAGACACTTGCTCCCGTTTCACGGATTTTCCCTTAATTCTTTCAGAGTCTCCATGGCATCTTCCAATAACTGAGCCTTCCTTACCATGTCAGCATAGGTTTGAATGTCCATTGGCGCCAGTTGAGTGATGAACTGGGGCCTCAAGCCATTCAGAAAGCGTTTCGCCTTCATCCTTTCTGTCCCAATTAAGTGCACAGCATATCGGGACAGACGAGAGAATTGGGCCTCATACTCAGCCACATTGAGTCCTCTCTGCTTCAAAGCCGCAAATTCGGCTGCTTTCCGTTCTTGGACCCTCTCAGAAAAATACTTGGTGTTGAATCGCTCAATGAACTGAGCCCATGTTAGTTGTTGTCCATTTAGTGTTGCTTCTACCGACTCCCACCATGCTCTGGCATCCTTTTCCAATTGGAAAGTCGCCAGTAGTACTTTGTTCTGGTCTGTGCATTGCATGACCCTGAATATCCTTTCAATCTCCTTAACCCAGTGTTCAGCAACATCTGGGTCAGTACTCCCTTCAAACATAGGCGGATCCATATTCCGAAAATTCCGATGGAGCTCACCGGCTCCGCGGTTACCTCCACCTTGGGTGGCTTGTAAGATAGCCTGAGTCAAGTTCTGTATAGTTCGTTGCATGTCCCTAGCCTGGGCACGTTCAGTGGCCATTGATGTAATAAGCACCTTCAAGATAATAATATGAGTCAGTCATCTAAATATATCACATGTGACTTCCATTCCCATGGCTCTACCCAAGCTCACATTAGGTACGACAGATTTTGACTCGTGTAATCTAGTTTCATTCTATGTTCCTAATCCCTTGGACCCTAAAGTTCAGCTTTGATACCAACTGTCACGCCCCGATATTTAGCAGCGGAATAAATACCGGGGGACGTGAACGATACAAACGGCGTATCACAGTTGAATAGCACAGAGTCACAATTTAATATAATAACACATTCGAGACTATAATATGGTCACCAAAAATATACTTATTTCATTCCATTCAACTAGATACAACCTCACATAAGAAGAATCGACTAAAAAAGTTTATTATCAAATAACAACGTTTCTCTAATACATCAACTATTCAAATTTCTATTCCTAAGCTGACAACTATTCATATGACAGGTGCTCGTCACTCTTGCCCTGTCCCATCTGACTCCACTGGTTCTTCATCACTACCTGAAAAAGGGCAGGATGATAGGGGTGAGCGAACTAGCTCAGTAGGATTTACATCTCAATAACGTGCGGGCACTAATATACATGATTAACATTTTAAATAGGCAGATATGCATATGAATATGATGACATTGCATGCTTTTCTAACAAGTTGAATAGCAAGGTAGAACGGATATCATATCAGATCAAATGTCGAGTTTCATATACAATGGACAGATATTTCAAGAATAGAATCATGTCAGAAGAGATTGGCCGTATTCAAACAGATCTCATGTGTTCACATGAACAGACGTATCATATCATGTCAAGTCAAACTTATCATGTCAAACAGGATGCACATTTTCACAATCTTGCTTGTTTGTTTGTGCTATGCCAAGCATTAAGAGTCCATACTCCCGCGGTTCACAAGTACGTTGGAGCGCTCCTCCCCAGGACCGGACAGGGCCCCTATTGCACAGGCATTGGATCAAGTTTTGGACCGGAGTCCCACGTTGTGCCGAACAAACATATTCATATTATGGCCACAGAGTTTCAATTAACAAGCTCGTAGTAAAAGAACATGATCATTCATAGAGTCAATGAATGACAAACATCTCAAAGGAACAAGGCAGGATAATGACGTATCTTATGTTTCATAGGTCATTAATGTCTTGACATGAGGATGTTTCTAAAGACAGATCGTATATAGAACACGTGCTTTCCTAACATGTATGCATATGACACATAATTAATTGAACACCGGAAACATGTAATCCATGAAACTCATATGCAAATCATAACATTAACACCACTAACATGTCCATACTAACATGTATTCATCCCCACATTCATATCATATTCTTATCTTATCAATTGACAATAAGCAAGATCACAAGATAATCCAATAGACATAAGATCAATCACAATCTCACATTAGAATCATATTCATATCATTACTATTTTTCAATGGGTTGATTTATTTTAGGTCCATGCATACCATGTAACATCATGCACATGCTCGTAGACATCATGAAATGATCAGACCCAAATTATGTAATTTTTGTGTAAGGGTAGTGTCGACATACCCCTTACTGGTGTCGACACAATGCCTCAAACACAAGACAAAATAATGCAAACTGGTCAAGTAGTGTCGACACTAGTTCAGGTAGTGTCGACACAGTGCTTCAAATGCAAGGCAAAAAGGTCAGGTAGTGTCGACACTAGTTCAGGTGGTGTCGACACTAGAGATAGCTCCCAGAACACCTTCTGGCCAATCTGGGACAGTGTGTCGACACTAGCCCAAGTAGTGTCGACACTAGAGGGCTTCCCAGAACACCTTCTGGGCTGTTTTGAGACAGCGTGTCGACACTAGCCCAAGTAGTGTCGACACTAGTGCCCTTCCAGAACAAACTTATAATCATGTGGAACCCGAAAACCATCTCATGCAGTAATTCACTTCCAACTTTTATAACTCTCTAAAGAATGACATTGGACAAACATTCAACACGAAAGATGAAGAGAACAACTAGTAGAAGAACTTTGATGTTGGGGGTTTGATCTAATTCAGTCTCAAATCCCGAGAAAACATATGAAGAACAAAAGTCAAGTGTAGCCCGAATCACGTATCATGCAGATTCTCTTCCTATGCCCATAACTCTCTAACGAAAGACTTTGGACAAAACGTCCAAAATAAAAGATGATCATGACTTAAAGTAGAACTTTTGTGAAGAAAGTTTAGTCAAATTCGGTCTCGAATCACATGCATAATAAGAAGAACAGGAAAAGCCCTAACTGTACGAGACTTCGGGAAAATACGAATACACAACGTATACTCCATGAAAACTAGTCAAACCAAGTGCAAATGAACCTAGACTCAAAGAACTACATGCTGGTGTTGGTTTTCTTTAATCTTGGCACGAGAACACCTACCTTTATGAAGATCTAAAACCAGTCGATGTTCTGAACGCAACAGAGGATGCAGGGGATGAAGCTCCGGGTTCCCAGCGTTTTTCCTTCTCCTCAGAAGCTCTGGCCTGCCTCCAAACGACCCTAACTCGTTGTTAACCTTCCCCAGAGTTTGAGGACGATTTCTTATAGATTAGGTTGTAGTTAAGAGTCCGAATAAGACTAGGAAAAGTGCTGCGAATTCGGTTCCTGTTTTCCAAGAATCTGGGACTCTTTCCTCCAAAGGAGGTAGTAATGGTTTAGGAAACCACCAATTGGGGTTGGGTTCGGTTTTGGCTTACCTTGTATGACTACTTACCTTAATTTTAACCCTAACTTGCCCTCTCCATTATGGCATAATTACATACACAAATTCTGGGAATTTCCTGTCCTAGTTTGTTTATATCCTTGGGCCAAATGTGTTCTATTGGCCCAATCTTGTTAATGGTCATTAATACATGGTGTTGGAATCTCTCTAATATGTTTATTTACTTTATCCTTCTTTACTTTCAAAGTTTTTAAATCACTAAATTTCCGGGTGTTACATGTGATGGATCGCCTCGGTCACCCGTTAAACCGATAACGTACTTTCCGAGTCCGCCTCCCCGCGACGGCCGAAGCCTCGCAAGGGATACCAAACCACAGTCCGTGTAAACATAAAGGAACACACCACATTTCATATATATTTCACAAGTTTTCATAGCTAAAATTTCACAAAAGCGAAAAGAAGTACAAGAGTCTGGGGCATACCCCGAGGTACAACTGAAGAAAGTAAACAACTACAAAACTACACTGCTGAAGCTACTCTGCTGGAGGTGCTGACCCTGCACCGCTACCCGGCCCGGAACTGGACGTCGGACGAGAGACGTCCTCCTCGCTCTCACCTGTGGGGGTAGGGTGAGCCTCTCTAGTCATTGGCTCAGTAGGGAACTCCCCCAAATCCGAGAGAAACAAACACCACGAGTACGAATAGTAAACAGCACAACAATTTATATAACAGCTAAGCAGGTAAGTAAAGCTGTAAAAGTACTCATCGTCTGCCGACTACGAGAAACACAATAATAATTAAACGGCAAACCAGTACAGGTACAAGCTAAAGTAGAGACAACCAACACGAGCCACGTGAACTGGTTCGCAGCACCAGAAACTGACTCGGACAACTAACACAGTCTACCTCTCAGTCTCGCAACAGACGAAAGGTCCAGCTGCCGCTCCACGTAAAAAGGTCAAGCACTGTGGAGACCAACTAAAAACACCACAACCTGTAGACCACACGGTCACAGGCCCATGCCTGGTACCTCCAGAGACCCTGGCCTGGCTCACTAGAGTGAGGCACTGGAAAAGGACTAGCTGGGACCAGTGTCGACTACTGGTGTCCGTACCCCCACTACGAGCGCGCTACAAGTGACTAAAAACAAACACAAGTGTCACTGTCCCACTGTCATCTTTCCCTCAGTCGGACGTACAACTCTAACACAAGAGTGAGGGTGTCCAGGTCAGACGACACAGACCTCGACGGTACAACACAAGTACCGGGACAAAGCCCCGAGCTAACAGCCTGGCTCACAAAGAATCTGGGGCACCCAACTATAGGTAACCACGGTAGCGTCGTACTACTACTCGCCACGTACACAGAACCACGTGCACGTCACACACAAACCACGTGAAACCTCACGTAACCACAAGTAACCATTGGTCCACTACACGTGAACCAAACTGACTCGCGTACCAACGCGCAGTCACCGAAGTAAACAACTAATAGCATACCTTGTATGTTAAACACGTAAACCAAGTGCACTCAGTGCACCTCATGCGTCAACACACATGCATTATCGATAATTATTGTACTTAGTCATTTCTGCTCAAATAGAAGTAGGCGGCCACATCGATTGCCGCTTACAGGGAGTCAACGGCAAGGTTCCTGGCCGTTAACCTCCTGGCTGAGGATTCTTCGGCAAACGATGTTGACGCCAAGTTCTCCGGCCATAAACCTAAATCCGGCTCTGCGGGTTTTCTAACTGTTCTAACTACTGAAAAACATGCAAATGCAATCCTTTAGCATGCTAGAACCCAATACAACCCTTATAAATGATTCGTACAGTAAACTACTCAAACCACCCATTATCCCGCTTGGTGCAACTCTATCAAACATGGATTACATGCTGGTTCAAGTGATTATGATGTGTTTTAATATTTCTACGGAGCTACCAGGGTTCGTCCCCTACCTCAGAACGCGTTAGAATCTCCTGCAATCCCCCGTTCACGCCGAGCCCTCCGCGAGCTCCCACGTGAATTGCACCACGCCACGACGTTTCCTTGCGTAATTCAGCGATGCCGCGCGTTCTACGATCGTCCAACTACTCCTCGGCACCTGTTGGAAGCTTCGAAACTCTGGGGCGCGAAGCTGGGGCAAGAGGGGAAAGAGTGAGCTGAGAGAACAGCCCTCGTGAGCCTTTAACCTGTTGAAACTGACAGGTTGGCGTCAACCCCCTTGTCGCCAATATCAACCGCCAACCTAAACGTCCACATCTACTGCCGCTAAGCTCATTATGTAAACGTCCACCAATCTGGACGCCTACTAGTAAACGGCCACCCATGGCCGCCGACTCAGACAGAACAGCAGCAGGTCCTATTCTATTTCCGGACCAACCCTGCGCTGCACCTGCTCAAGCCACGCATGCACACCATACATTCCACACAACCGACTCACACTGGCCACAACGGCCGCCACACAACCACAACACACACGATCCGCATGGACCCGAAAAGCACGCGACGTTACATTACAACCCTCCTCTATAGCTCTCCCTAGAGATCACATCTATAAAGAAAAGAAACAACCATATAAAGGAAGTGAACTTTTTCTCAACTTCTAATATGGGATAAACCTCACATTGGAGAGCCAAAAACTCTTTATAGAGTTCACCAAATCAAAAGAAATCAAAAATAAACTTTTAAATTTAACAACAAATATTTCAACATTCACCCACCATAAAAAAATTTAAAAGTTTGCGGAAAACAGATATAGAGAGCTAGCAATAAGTACTATGCATAAGTAAATGTGTCTTTCGACTTGAACCTTTACATAGTGTAATATTTCCCTCACCCTACAGGTTTAAGTGAACTAGGTCTTGAACTTAGACCCTTATAGAGAGAGCTTCAAGTAGCACACACAACACTGATCATAGAAGTGTTCTCACGGGGTAGCACATTCCGACCTTGTACTTTGTATCTTGTTTTATGAGTGCTCTAGAGTTAAGCCTCTTATTTACTCCTCGATCGCGGCCCCACGATCCCACTCACATAGGTGAATCCTCCAAGGTGTACTGGTTCATACCTACACCTCGCCTCTATAGATTTGGACTCATTAAGAGCATACTGCTCAACCTTTCACGTACCAGTCAAAGCACATCATCATAGGGAGGAACATTGAGACACCAGTCTCCACAAAGTGCTTTACACAAACACTCAACTTGTTATCCCATTGAACCTGTATTTTGGGATCTTCAGTCAGCAAGTTGGGTTCCTGTTGAAGATGTTCAGCTTATGGGCTTTAGTCCCATCCCCCTCGATGATTCTACTTTCATCTTAATTTCTATTTAATCCTTTTGTCAAAGGATCAGCCAAGTTCTTTTCAGACTTTATATATCCAATGATACTACTCCTTTGGATAAGTATTCTCCAACAAATTTAATTCTCATTCTAATATGAGAACTTAACTTGTCATTCATCTTTTCACTTTTTGCCTTAGCTATAGCAGCCTGACTATCACAATGCAGAGAGATTGCAGGAATTGGCTTTCCTAACATAGGGATCTCAGTCATAAGACTCTTAAGCTACTCTACCTCTCTACTTGTCACCTCAAGTGCAATTAGCTCTGCTTCCATAGTAGACCGAGCTAGCACAGTTTGTTTTGTGGACTTCCAAGCTACAGTGTCTCCGCCCATCATAAAAACATAACCAGAAGTACCCTTACCTTGGGCCTTTCCGGTTACCCAACTTGCATATGCAAAACCTTCTAAAACAGCAGGAAATCTACTATAATGTAGAGCAAATGATAATGTACCTTTCAAATATTTACAAATTCTCTCTAAAGCAAGCCAATGTATTTTATTAGGACTATGAGTATATCTACTTAGTCTACTCACAGCAAAATAAATATCAGGTCTACTACAGTTAGATAAATACATTAAACTACTAATAAGCTGTGAATAACACAATTGACTAACACTTTCTCCTCTATTCTTTTTCAGTAAGACACTGGGATCTAGAGGGGTGCTAACAGGTTTGCTTTCATACATGTCAAACCTCTTCATTACCTTCTCAACATAATGAGCTTAGGATATTGAATATCCCTCAGGTGATTTTTGGAGTCTTAACCCCAAAATGACTTCAGCTTCCCCAAGATCTTTCATGTCAAACTTACTACTTAAGAACTGTTTAGTTTCATTAATTAACACAATATCACTACCAAGGATTAAAATATCATCAACATAAAGACAAAGAATGATGCATGAATCATTAAACAACTTGATATACAAACATTTATCAGATTCACACATATAGAAACCAAATGAAGCAATCACTTCATCAAATTTTTGATGCCACTGCTTAGGAGCTTGTTTGAGTCCATATAAGGACTTCACCAACTTGCATACTTTATGCTCTTGACCAGGAGCAACAAATCCCTCTGGCTGGTCCATATATATCTCCTCTTGTAATTCCCCATTAAGGAATGCAGTTTTAATATCTATTTGATAGATTTTCATATTATATATGGATGTCAATGCAACAAGCACACGGATAGTGGTCATCCTAGCCACATGGGAGTAGGTGTCAAAGAAATCTATCACATCTTTTTGTCTAAACCCCTTAGCAATCAACATGGCCTTATATTTATCTATAGTACCATCAGGTTTCATTTTTTTAAAAAATATCCATTTGTAGCCAATTGTTTTACTACCAGGTGGAAGATTGACTAATTCCCAAGTATGATTTAACAAAATTGAATCAATTTCACTCTTAACAGCTTCTTTCCAGAAGACACAATCAGAAGCAGATATTGCATCTTTATAAGTAATAGGATCTCCTTCAATATTGAAAGAAATAAAATCATCACCTAATGATTTTTCAAAACGAATTCTCTTACTTTTCCTTGGTTCTATTTCAGATTCACTCTTTATAACTTTAGAACCCTAGAGGAAGAGATGCTAGAAGAATCTACAGAAACATTCAATTTTATTTTAAATAGAAATATATCTTCAAAGAAAACTGCATCACCAAACTCACAAATAGAATTATCTGAAATACCAAAAATATCAGATTTAATGATTAAAAATCGATATGCAGAACTGTCTTTAGCAAAACCTATAAAGACTCCATTCACAGTTTTAGAACCAATTTCCCTTTCTTAGTTTCAGAAATTTTAACCTTTGCAAGACAGCCCTAAACTTTTAAGAAATTATAATTTGGTTTTCTTTTAAACCATAATTCAAATGGAGATTTATCTTGAGATTTATGAGGAACACAATTTAGAACATGACATGCAGAGAGTAAAGCTTCTCCCCACAAATTCTTAGGCAAGCCTGAGCTACACAACATGGAATTCACCATGTCCATTAAAATCTTATTTTTTCTCTCAACAACTCCATTAGACTCAGGTGAGTATGGAGCAGTTAACTCATGTCTTATTCCATTTTCTTTACAAAAATTATCCATAGTATGAGAAATATACTCTCCTCCTCTATCGGAATGCAAACGTTTACGAAACAAATCAGTTTGTTTTTCAGCAGAGCTTTGAACTCAATTAGTTTTTTTGATGCCTCATCTTTAGTTTTAATTAAGTAAAGCATGCAAAATTTAGAAGCATCATCAATAAAAGTAATAAAATACATTTTCCCACTTCTACTTAGGGAAACACTTCCCTCACAAAGATCAGTATGAACCAATTCTAAAATAGAGGTGTTCCGATCCACAAACTTAAAAGGCTTTCTAGGTTGTTTAGCTTGCACACAAATCTGACATTTATTACTTTTATCAATATTAAATGGAGGAATTATGTTCAACTTAATCATTCTGTTAATGGTATTTAGATTCACATGACCAAGGCGAGCATGCCACACATCACACAATTCCAGATTATAAGAAGAAAAAGAGGAATAAACATTAATACTAGAATCAATGTTCAAAACAAACAGACCATCAGAAAGATAACATTTCTCAATAAACACACCATGTCTAGTTATTACAACTTTATTGGATTTAAACAAAAGTTCATAATCATGTTGAACTAACAACGATCCACTAATCATATTCCTCCTCATTCTCGGCACAAACTGCACTCTGTAGAGGCTCAATATCTTTCCAGATGTAAGCTTTAGGTTCACTTGACATTCTCCCTCTACAACAGCTGCAGTGGAGTTGCCCATAGTCACTGTAACACCCCGGAAATTTAGTGATTTAAATAAATGGGAATAAATTAAATAAATAGATTGTAGAGACTTCCAATACCATGTATTAATGATCCATTAACAAGATTGGGCTAATAGAGCATATTGGCCCAAGGATATAAATGAACTAGGACAGGAAATTATCCAGAATTTCGTGTATGTAATTATGCCATAATTGGAGAGGGCAAGTTAGGGTTAAAATTAAAGTAACAAGGTAATTAGTCATACAAGGTAACCAAACCGAACCCAACCCCAATTGGTGGTTTCCTAAATCATTACTACCTCCTTTGGATGAAAGAGTCCCAGATTTCTTGGAAAACAGGGAACAGAATTCACAGCCCCTTTCCTAGTCTCGTTAGGACTCTTAACTACATCCTAAAACTATAAGAACTCGTCCCTAAACTCTTGGGGAAGGTTTAACAATGAGTTGGGGTCGTTTAGAGGCAGGCTAGAGCTTCAGAAGAGAAGGAGAAAGGCTGGGAACCTGGAGCTTCATCCCTCTTCATCCTCTGCTGCGTCCAGAACGTCGACTGGTTTTAGATCTTCATAAAGGTAGGTGTTCTCGGGCCAAGATTAAAGAAAAACCTATACCATCATGTAGAGCATCGTGTCTATGTTCATTTGCACTTGATTTGCCCAATTTTCATGTTTTATGCATGGAGTATTGGTAGTTTTCTCTAAGTCGTGTCCAGTTAGGGCTTATTTCCGTTCGTCTTATTATGCACGAGATTCAAGACAGAATTTGACTAAGCTTCCATCACAAAAGTTCTTCTAATTGAAGTCACGATCATCTTTTATGTTGGACGTTTTATCCAAAAGTCTTTTGTTAGAGAGTTATAAGCTTCGTAAGGGAGTCACTGTATGATACTACTATTTCGGGCTACACTTGACTTTTTGTTCTTCATATGTTTTCTCAAGATTCGAGACCGAATTAGATCAAACCCTCAACATCAAAGTTCTTCCACTAGTTGTCCTCTTCATCTTCTGTGTTGAATGTTTTGTCCAAATGTCATTCATTATAGAGTTATAGGAGTTGGAAGTGAATCGCTGCATGAGATATGTTTTCGGGTTCCACATGACTTATAAGTTTTGTTCTGGAAGGGCACTAGTGTCGACACTACTTGGGCTAGTGTCGACACACTGTCCCAAAACAACCCAGAAGGTATTCTGGGAAGGCCTCTAGTGTCGACACTACTTGGGCTAGTGTCGACACACTGTCCCAGATTGACCAGAAGGTGTTCTGGGAGCTGTCTCTAGTGTCGACACCACCTGAGCTAGTGTCGACACTACCTGACATTTTTGCCTTGTATTTGAGGCACTGTGTCGACACTACCTGAAGTAGTGTCGACACTACTTGACCAGTTTGCATTATTTTGTCTTGTGTTTGAGGCATTGTGTCGACACCAGTGAGGACTGTGTCGACACAACCCTTACACAAAAATTACATAATTTGGGTCTGATCATTTCATGATGTCTACTAGCATGTGCATGCTGTTACATGGTATGCATGGACCTAAAATAAATCACCCATTGAAAATAGTAATGATATGAATATGATTCTAATGTGAGATTGTGATTGATCTTATGTCCATTGGATTATCTTGTGATCTTGCTTATTGTCAATTGATAAGATAAGAATTGATATGAATGTGGGGATGAATACATGTTAGTATGGACATGTTAGTGGTGTTAATGTTATGATTTGCATATGAGTTTCATGGATTACATGTTTCCCGATGTTCAATTATTATGTGTCATATGCATACATGTTAGGAAAGCACGTGTTCTATATACGATCTGTCTTTAGAAACATCCTCATGTCAAGACATTAATGACCTATGAAACATAATACGTCGTTATCCTGCCTTGTTCTTTTGAGATGTTTGTCATTCCTTGACTCTATGAATGATCATGTTCTTTTACTACGAGCTTGTTAATTGAAACTCTGTGGCCATTATATGAATATGTTTGTTCGGCATAACGTGGGACTCCGGTCCAAAACTTGATCCAATGCCTGTGCAATAGGGGCCCTGTCCGGTCCTGGGGAGGAGCGCCCCAACGTACTTGTTAACCGCGGGAGTATGGACTCTTGGTGCTTGGCATAGCACACTGACATGCAAGATTGTGAAAATGTGCCTCCTGTTTGACATGATAAGTTTGACTTGACATGATATGATACGGTTGTTCTTGTGAACATATGAGATCTGCTTGAGTATGGCCAATATCTTCTGATATGATTCTACTCTTGAATTATCTGTCCATTGTATATGGAACTCGACAATTGATCTGATATGATATCCGTTCTACTTTGCTATTCAACTTATTAGAAAAGCATGCATTGTCAGCATATTCATATGCATATCTGCCTATTTAAAAATGTTAATCATGTATTAGTCAGATGGGACTGGGGCAAGAGTGACGAGCACCCGTCCTAGTAATAGATGACAGTTTAGAAATAGACAATTGAGTAGTCGATGTATTAGAGAACCTGTTATTTGAATAATAAACACTTTTTAGTGATTCCTCTCATGTGAGGTTGTATCTAGTTGAATGGAATGAAATAAGGTATATGTTTGGTGACTATAGTATAGTCTCGAATGTGTTATTATATTCAATGTGTGACTCTGTGTTATTCAACTGTGATACGCCTGTTTGTATCGTTCACGTCCCCCGGTATTTATTCCGCTGCTAAATATCGGGGCGTGACAGTTGGTATCAGAGCCTGAACTTTAGGGTCCAAGGGATTAGGAACATAGAATGAAACTAGATTACACGAGTCAAAAATTGTCGTACCTAATGTGAGCTTGGGTAGAGCCATGGGAATAAAAGTCACATGTGATATATTTAGATGACTGACTCATATTATTATCTTGAAGGTGCTTATTACCTCAATGGCCGCTGAACGTGCCCAGGACAGGGACATGCAACGAACTATACAGAACTTGACTCAGGCCATCTTACAAGCACCCAAGGTGGAGGTAACCGCGGAGCCGGTGAGCTCCACCGAATTTCCGGAACATGGATCCGCCTAAGTTTGAGGGGAGTACTAACCGGATGTTGCTGAACACTGGGTTAAGGAGATTGAAAGGATATTCAAGGTTATGCAATGCACAGACCAGAACAAGGTGCTCCTGGCGACTTTCCAGTTGGAAAAGGATGCCAGGGCATGGTGGGAGTCGGTAGAATCAACCCTAAATGGACAACAACAATATGGGCTCAGTTCATTGAGCGTTTCAACGCCAAGTACTTTTCTGAGAGGATCTAAGAACGGAAAGCAGCCGAATTTGCGGCTTTGAAGCAGAGAGGACTCGATGTGGCTGAATATGAGGCCCAATTCTCTCGACTGTCCGATACGCTGTTCACTTAATTGGGACAGAAAGGATGAAGGCGAAACGCTTTCTGAATGGCTTGAGGCCCCAGTTCATCACCCAACTGGCGCCAATGGACATTCAAACTTATGCCGAAATGGTTAAGAAGGCTCAGCTATTGGAAGATGCCATGGAGACTGCCGAAAGGATCAAAGGAAAATCTGTGAAACGAGAACAAGTGTCTTCTGCTGGGAAGTATTAGCCGACTATTGGGAAGAAAAGGCCCAGTGGCGGGGTAAATGAACCAGCGGATAAAAAGCCGAAGGAGTTAGGTAAGCAGGTAATGGTGACCAAGGGAGAAAGGTGCAAACATTGTGACAGAGCTGGTCATCGGTCTGAAGAATGCTGGAGAGCGCAAGGGAGATGCCTACACTGTGGGAGTTGTGACCATAGGATCTCGGACTGCCCAATGTTGAAAGAACAAGCCCCACAGGACAAACGTCCGAATGGACAGAAGAGGCAAGGCTGACTGCAAGCTGTCCAGGAACCAGAAACTGTTGAAGAAGGAGGTATCGTGGAAGGTACACTTACTATTCTTTCCCGACCCGCATATGTTCTCTTTGATACGGGAGCTACGCATTCCTTCATATCCCAAACATTTGTTGATACCCTACCTGTGAAACCTATCCCAATGAAATCAGAATAGTTGTGTCAACCCCGATTGGTCCTGGCACCAATCTTACAAACCATATACCATCCAGTGAGGTGTTGATTGAAACCCAAAACTACCAGCAAATTTAATATGTATGGATATGGCGGGGTATGATGTGATACTGGGAGCAGACTGGATGTCTGAACATGGGGCTAGTATCAATTGTAGGAGAAGTCGGGTAACCTTTAGCCAGTACCCAAAACTAGTGTTCACCAGGGATAGAAACCGCAGGAGATTGTCAATTATCTCTGCATTACAAGCCAAAGGATGATGAGGAAAGGTTGTATGGCCTTTCTTGCTGCTGTAGTCATTGCAAAGAAGGAAGTCAAAGTAGAGGACATCCATGTTGTCAGCGAATACGCTGATGTTTTTCCCGAAGACTTGCCAGGAATTCCTCCTGAGCGAGAGGTCGATTTTACCATCGAGTTGGTCCCTGGAGCAGCACCAGTGTCTAGGGCACCATATAGAATGTCCCCCGCAGAACTGAAAGAATTAAAAGAGCAACTGATGGAACTGTTAGAGAAGGGTTTCATCTGACCAAGCACATCGCCATGGGGTGCACCTGTCCTCTTCGTCAAGAAGAAAGATGGGTCGATGAGGCTATGCATAGATTACAGACAACTGAATCAGTAACCATCAAGAACAAATACCCTCTGCCGAGAATCGATGAGTTGTTTGATCAATTATGGAGCTAGATACTTCTTAAAATAGATCTCCGATCCGGTTATCATCAATGAGGATCAAAGGAGAAGACATTCACAAGACTGCCTTCCGAAGCAGGTATGGGTATTATGAATTTATTGTTATGCCTTTTGGACTAACAAATGCCCCTGCAGTTTTCATGCAGTTGATGAATAGCATTTATCGCCCATATCTTGATAAATTTGTGGTAGTATTCATCGATGATATATTGATCTATTCCAAGACAAGGAAGAGCATGAAGAGCATTTGAGGATTTCATTGCAGATTTTAAGGGAGAACAAACTATATGCCAAGCTAAGTAAATGTGAATTTTGGCTTGAGGAGGTATCCTTTTTAGGACATGTGGTAACCAAGGATGGTATCGCTGTCGATCCATCAAAGGTAGAGGCTGTGCTGAAATGGGAAAGACCGACAAGCGTCACAGAGATCAGGAGCTTTCTAGGATTAGCCGGATACTATCGAAGGTTTATAAAGGATTACTCAAAGATTGCAGTGCCATTAACCAAGCTGACCCGGAAGGAAAATCTGTTTGTGTGGACCGATGAATGTGAAGAAAGCTTTAACAACTTGAAGAAGTGTCTGACTACGGCTCCTGTCCTCGCCTTACCCACTGAAGAAGGAGGATTTGAAATTTATTCAGATGCTTCTGGAACAGGTCTGGGATGTGTCTTAATGCAACAAGGGAAAGTAATAGCTTATGCCTCAAGACAGTTGAAGATCCACGAAGTGAACTATCCGGTTCATGACCTGGAGTTGGCAGCTGTAGTATTCGTCTTGAAAATTTGGAGGCATTATATCTATGGTGAGCAATTTAAAGTCTTTTCTGACCACAAGAGTTTGAAATATTTGTTCTCACAGAAGGAGCTTAACATGAGACAAAGAAGGGGGTTAGAGTACCTTAAGGACTTTGACTTTTCCATTCAATATCACCCTGGGAAAGCCAATGTAGTGGCTGACGCTCTAAGTAGACAACCAGGAGCTATGCTAGCCAATATGATGCTGGGCGAATGGAAGTTACTGGAACAATTTGCAAGCTTGAACTTAGACATGGGAAAGAAGGAAAAACATGTAATGATTTTAAATCTCCAGATACAATCCGATCTACTGACCGAAATCAAGGAGAAACAGGGAGATGATCCATTCTTAGTTGAGATCAAGGAGAAGCTAGAACAAAGACCTGATTTTACTCTATCAGCTGAAGGGAGATTACTTTTTCGAGGTAGAACATGTGTCCCTGATCATGGAGAACTCAAGAGGAGGTTATTGAATGAAGCTCATGATAGCCCACGAATGCGTCGTTAAACACGTGACTAATAATCTCAAAATTATCGACCTACACTAAATATTTTGACAATAGTTAAGTGGTAAGAGCCGAGTCGAATCTACGGGGAACTAGATTTTAGAGTTGAAAACCTTGGATTTTTATTTAGGAAAATAATGTGGTGCTATTTAAACTAAGTTGCATTAAATAAAACTAAACTAATTAAACTAAGTAAATAGAGAGAGAGAGATAAAAAGTGGATTAGAGACAAAGGGACAAAGTTCTGAAATTGCATTCCACTAAATTTAACAAAAATTGTTTGATACTAAACAAAGTAAATCAACAATTATCCTAAGAAATACTGGAAAATAGAGAGAGAAAGGAAAGAGAGAATGAGAGAGAGAGAGAACAAAAGAAGAGAGAGAGATGAAAGAGAGAGGAGCAATAGGAGAGAGAGAGAAGAGAGAGAGATGAAAGAGAGAGGAGCAATAGGAGAGAGAGAGAAGAGAGAGAGAAGAGAGAGAGAGGCGAGAGAGAGAAAGAAGAGAGATAGAGACGAGAGATAGGAGAGAGAGACGTGAGAGAGATAGGAGAGAGGGAGAGAAGGCGAGAGAGAGAGAAGGGAGAGCGCTGAGAGAGGAGAGAGAGAGCGCTGAGAGGAGAGAGGAGCGAGAGAGAGGGAGGCGCGCCGGCTCTCCTCCTCTACGTGCATGCATGCACGTAGAGAGGAGGGGGGCGACGTGGCAGCTGGGCACGGCCTGGCGGGGCAGTAGGGGGGCGGGGGCGGGGTCGCGCGCGGGGCGCGGGCAGGCGACCGGGCGGCAGGCGCGCGGGCGGGCGGCCGTGTGGAGGCAGGCGCGGCAGGGGGTGCGCTGGCCTGGGCGGCCTGGCGGGGTCGCAGCTGGGGCCGGGCGCGCTCGGGTGCGGCAGGGGGTGCAGCCAGGCGGCCGGTTGCTGCTGCTTCTGCTTCTTCTACAAGAGAGAGAAACCGAGGGAGAGGAAGAAAGAGAAGGGGAAGAAGAGGGAGGAGGAAGAAGAAGAGAAAGAAGAAGAGGAGGAAGGGGATGCGCAGGAAAGGGAGAAGAGAGAAAGTGAGAGAGAGAAGAATGAGAGATAGAGGGGGAGGGTTTATAAAATAGTAGAGAAAGAGAGGAAGAGGGAGAGAAGAAAGGAAGGAGAGATTTTTGGAAAATAGGAGAGGAGATTTTTTTAAAATAAGAAAGTGTTTTAAAAAATTAATAGAATCTCTCCTTTATTCTCTCTTGCTTCAATCCAATCCATTGGCCCATTTGACACTTTATTTCTTGGCCCATTAATCCTGAAAATACAACACAATAGAGATTTAATCAATTATCATTTTTTGTAATAAAATGACAATGAGTTTGTGTGAAATTAAGGACCATAAGATAATAAAATAACATGATTATCATCAATAACAACGCAATTATCAGCTCACCAGTCCAAATATACGATTCATCTAGGATCAACAAAATGTACCAAGACTTAAAAAGGTCGTATTGGTGGCCAAACATGAAGAGGGATGTTGCCGATCATGTGTCATACTGTTTAACATGCATGAAAGTCAATGCCGAGCATTTCCGTACAGCTGGTGGACTGCTACCACTAGAAATCACGGAGTGGAAGTGGGATAGTATCGGTATGGACTTTATCATGGGATTGCCCAAGACTAGAGGTGGTATGGATGCAATTTGGGTAATAGTTGATCGATTGACTAAGTCGACTCACTTTTTGCCGATCAAGAGTACATGGTGGTAGTGGATGTGTTGGTTGCTCTATATGTTAAGGAAGTAGTCAGATTGCACGGGGTTCCATCTAACATAATATTGGATCGGGACCCTAGATTTACTTCACACTTTGGAAGGGTTTGCAAGCAGCAATGGGTACTAAACTAAATTTAGTACTGCCTTTCATCCTCAGACTGATGGACAAACTGAAAGGACCAATCAGATTGTGGAAGATATGCTTCGTGCTCTGGTGCTAGATTTTAAAGGGCGATGGGATGATCAGTTGTACTTGATGGAGTTTGCTTATAACAACAGCTATCAGGCAAGTATCAAGATGGCTCCATTTGAAGCCTTATATGGCAGGAGTTGCAGATCACCCCTTTGTTGGGAAGAGGTTAGGGAGAACTAATGGGTTGGAATCGACTTAATTGAGGCGACTGTCAGAAAGGTTCAGGTTGTCAGGGAACGTCTGAAGATAGCACAATCCAGACAGAAGAGTTATGCAGACAAGAGAAGGAGAGAACTAGAATTTCAGGTTAGAGAACATGTTTTCTTGAAGGTCTCACCTTCAAGGGGAATTCAAAGATTTGGGATCAAAGAAAAGTTGAGTCCCAGATTTATAGGGCCACTTGAAATTCTGTAAAGGATTGGTCAGGTGGCGTATAGACTTGCACTACCTCCACAGCTGGCGAACGTGCATATAGTGTTCCACATATCCATGCTGAGGAAGTATTTATTCAATGTCGACCATGTAATCAACCATGAAGACTTGGAGATTCAGGAGGACCTGACTTATGAAGAGAAACCGATCAAACTGTTGGATCGGAAGATTCAACGACTCAGGAATCGTACCATACCTATGGTGAAGGTCCAATGGAGTCGAGACGGAGCTACTAATGCTACATGGGAAACAGAAGAAAGAATGAAGAAAAACCACCCAGAACTATTCTCAGGTACGAATTACACCATTATGCGTAAATTTGGGGACCAAATTTCTTAAGTGGGGGAGGATGTAACACCCCGAAAATTTAGTGATTTAAATAAATGGGAATAAATTAAATAAACAGATTGGAGAAACTTCCAATACCATGTATTAATGATCCATTAACAAGATTGGGCTAATAGAGCATATTTGGCCCAAGGATATAAATGAACTAGGACAGGAAATTACCCAGAATTTCGTGTATGTAATTATGCCATAATTGGAGAGGGCAAGTTAGGGTTAAAATTAAGGTAATTAGTCATACAAGGTAAGCCAAAACTGAACCCAACCCCAATTGGTGGTTTCCTAAATCATTACTACCTCCTTTGGAGGAAAGAGTCCCAGATTTCTTGGAAAACAGGGAACAGAATTCGCAGCCCCTTTCCTAGTCTCGTTAGGACTCTTAACTACATCCTAAAACTATAAGAACTCGTCCCTAAACTCTTGGGGAAGGTTTAACAATGAGTTGGGGTCGTTTAGAGGCAGGCTAGAGCTTCAGAGGACAAGGAGAAAGGCTGGGAACCCGGAGCTTCATCCCCCTTCATCCTCTGCTGCATCTAGAACGTCGACTGGTTTTAGATCTTCATAAAGGTAGGTGTTCTCGGGCCAAGATTAAAGAAAAACCTATACCATCATGTAGAGCATCGTGTCTATGTTCATTTTCACTTGATTTGCCCAATTTTCATGTTGTATGCATGGAGTATTGGTCGTTTTCTCTAAGTCGTGTCCAGTTAGGGCTTATTTCCGTTCGTCTTATTATGCATGATATTTGAGACCGCATTTGACTAAACTTCCTTCACAAAAGTTCTTCTATTTGAAGTCACGATCATCGTTTATGTTGGACATTTTATCCAAAAGTCTTTCGTTAGAGAGTTATAAGCTTCGTAAGGGAGTCACTGCATGATACTATGATTTCGGGCTACACTTGACTTTTTGTTCTTCATATGTTTTCTTGAGATTCGAGACCGAATTAGAACAAACCCTCAACATCAAAGTTCTTCCACTAGTTGTCCTCTTCATCTTATGTGTTGAACGTTTTGTGTAAATGTCATTCTTTAGAGAGTTATAGGAGTTGTAAGTGAATCGCTGCATGAGATGTGTTTTCGAGTTCCACATGACTTATAAGTTTTGTTCTGGAAGGGCACTAGTGTCGACACTACTTGGGCTAGTGTCGACACACTATCCCAAAACAGCCCAGAAGGTGTTCTGGGAAGTCCTCTAGTGTCGACACTACTTGGGCTAGTGTCGACACACTGTCCCAGATTGACCAGAAGGTGTTCTGGGAGCTGTCTCTAGTGTTGACACCACCTGAGCTAGTGTCGACACTACCTGACCTTTTTGCCTAGTATTTGAGGCAATGTGTCGACACTACCTGAACTAGTGTCGACACTACTTGACCAGTTTGCATTATTTTGTCTTGTGTTTGAGGCATTGTGTCGACACCAGTGAGGACTGTGTCGACACTACCCTTACACAAAAATTACATAATTTGGGTCTGATCATTTCATGATGTCTACTAGCATGTGCATGATGTTACATGGTATGCATGGACCTAAAATAAATCAACCCATTAAAAATAGTAATGATATGAATATGATTCTAATGTGAGATTGTGATTGATCTTATGTCCATTGGATTATCTTGTGATCTTGCTTATTGTCAATTGATAAGATAAGAATATGATATGAATGTGGGGATGAATACATGTTAGTATGGACTTGTTAGTGGTGTTAATGTTATGATTTGCATATGAGTTTCATGGATTACATGTTTCCCGGTGTTCAATTAATTATGTGTCATATGCATACATGTTAGGAAAGCACGTGTTCTATATACGATCTGTCTTTAGAAACATCCTCATGTCAAGACATTAATGACCTATGAAACATAAGATACGTCGTTATCCTGCCTTGTTCTTTTGAGATGTTTGTCATTCCTTGACTCTATGAATGATCATGTCTTTTACTACGAGCTTGTTAATTGAAACTTTGTAGCCATTATATGAATATGTTTGTTCGGCACAACGTGGGACTCCGGTCCAAAACTTGATCCAATGCCTGTGCAATAGGGGCCCTGTCCGGTCCTGGGGAGGAGCGCCCCAACGTACTTGTTAACCGCGGGAGTATGGACTCTTGGTACTTGGCATAGCACACTGACATGCAAGATTGTGAAAATGTGCCTCCTGTTTGACATGATAAGTTTGACTTGACATGATATGATACGGTTGTTCTTGTGAACATATGAGATCTGCTTGAGTATGGCCAATCTCTTCTGATATGATTCTACTCTTGAATTATCTGTCCATTGTATATGGAACTCGACAATTGATCTGATATGATATCCATTCTACTTTGCTATTCAACTTATTAGAAAAGCATGCATTGTCAGCATATTCATATGCATATCTGTCTATTTAAAAATGTTAATCATGTATATTAGTGCCCGCACGTTATTGAGATGTAAATCCTACTGAGCTAGTTCGCTCACCCCTATCATCCTGCCCTTTTCAGGTAGTGATAAAGAACCCGTGGAGTCAGATGGGACTGGGCAAGAGTGACGAGCACCCGTCCTAATAATAGATGACAGTTTAGAAATAGACAATTGAGTAGTCGGTGTATTAGAGAAACCTTGTTATTTGATTAATAAACACTTTTCAGTTGATTCTTCTCATGTGAGATTATATCTAGTTGAATGGAATGAAATAAGGTATATGTTTGGTGACTATAGTATAGTCTCGAATGTGTTATTATATTCAATTGTGACTCTGTGTTATTCAACTGTGATATGCCTATTTGTATCGTTCACGTCCCCAGGTTTTTATTCCGCTGCTAAGTATCGGGGCGTGACAGTCACGCTTCTGCCTGTGAGGTCCTGAAAGTTACAGAACAAACCTCTATCAGAGCAGACATGGACGTTAGCTCCCGTGTCTATCAACCAATCAGTTGGTAGACATGCCACATGAGTTTCAGGATTAATGGTTACAAACCTATTATTTGAAGTGCAACCCACAGTTACATTCACTTGTGGTTGACCAGTTGCTGCATTCTGTTTGTTCTTGGAATTGTTCTTCTTGAAATTCTTACCACCCTTTCTATCAAAGCATTTGTAAGCCTTATGACCTTTTCTACGACAAACATAACATGTGATATCTGCATCAGAGTTGTTTTTCTTAATAGTCTTCTTACCCTTCAAATTCTGATTGAGTTCCTTTTTGTTTTTCTTGTGAAAGTTATTGGTTCTTTCAACCAGATTGGCCTTAGAGTCATACTTAGTAGCTTCAGTAGTAGGTGCAAGAAGATCCCTAGACTTGTTCATATCCCTGTTTTTCTCCTCAACCTGTATAGCAGTAATAACTTGCTCTACAGTCATTTTATCTCTCTTATGTTGAAGAGTCAGCGAGAAGTCATTCCAGTGGCAACTTAGTTAAAAGTGCACAGACCTGAAATTTCTCATCAATGCTCATGTAACAACGTTGAATCTCCAACACCAGGGATTGAATCTTATGGGCTTGATCCACTACGGACATATCTTCCTTCATCTTTTACTCAAAGTAATTCGCTACATGAATAGTATCTAGGCCTACATCCTCTGAACCATACTTCTTATTTAAAGATTCCCGTAACTCTTTAGCAGTTTCAGCAGAACAATATATGTCATACAGTTTATCAGACAAGCATGACAGAATACTACCGATGCACAAATAGTCTTTTTCCTTAAACTGTTTAAGCACAATAGATCTAGCAGGTTTGTTCTCCTCTACTGGAGGACCATTCTTAATGACAACAAACAGAGTTAACGAAGTAAGCCAATATCTCATCTTCTGTTGCCATCTCTTAAAGAACTGCCCAGAAAACTTTTCTGGACGAGCAACAACATCATGTGCCATATGAATAGATAGAATCCGAAACGATTTCAAATGTTAAAAATCGAGATGTATATAGCAAGAGCAGACATATTCAATCTGATCACTATGGCTAAAACAAATGACAGGGGGTAAGATCGGAGGTATGCAAACTCGAGGGCCGAACTCTGCCGCAAGAAGAAAAATCGCAGAATCCAGAAAAAACTGAGAGAGAGATACCCTTTCCCTCTATTCCATACTAATTGTTGTAACACCCCCATTAAGGGTGGGCAACCGTTCGGTTTCCAAAATGGGTAAGGAATCCAAGATGAAGTCAAAACGGTCGGTCAACAGTCAAAATAAAGAAAGCCATGTAGGCGGCCAACTAGACCTCCACACGCGCGCCACGCCATGGCTAAGGCAAGGCAAGGCAAGTCGCGCGCGTGTGAAATAAGGCCCAAATCCCACAAACCCAAATGGGCCCTCCTCCATAGCTCTGCTCTCCCTAGAGATCACATCTCTAAAGAAAAGAAACAATCATATAAAGGAAGTGAACTTTTTCTCAACTTCCAATATGAGATAAACCTCACATTGGAGAGCCAAGAACTCTTTATAGAGTTCACCAAATCAAAAGAAATCAAAAATAAACTTTTAAATTTAACAACAAATATTTCAACACAATGAAACCGCACGGTGAGCACTTTAGCTCGGAGTTTGTGCTAAAGGATGATAACAAAATATGATATATTAACATTTTTTCAAACAAATGTTCTTTTAATTATCACCTCTCACATGTTATTGTTGGTAAAACCTATCCATCTAGAGCCGGTTAGATAAGGCCGGCTGGTTTGCTAGTTGAATAAGACCTTGTTAACAAGTCTTGATAAGCTAGATAGGCTTGTTTAAAGTTTGTCAAGATTTAACTAGATAAGATAGCGTATATGGCTTTAATCAGTCTGATAAGTCTAATAGGTTTACTTTTTGAGGTAGGTTTTGCTTATTCAGCTTAATTGAGTTAACTATGAAACGAAGAATATAAAAAAAATTAACTATCCTATTAGAGAATTACTTACATAATTTTATCTTATTTGACAGTCGAATTGGACCTTAAACACTGTAGACACGCGAATTTGACATCACCTCGGGCAAATTTCAAATTGCGCTTTAATGTCACAAAATGGCCCTCTTTTGTCTTCTAGGAGTTTTTTTTCCTATTTTTCCCAATTCTTTTCCAATTTTTTCAGTGCTTCCCCATCAATATTCAAGGCTTCTGGGCAAAAATCTTAGACTCTGTCGCACTTGTTTGAATCGCGACGGGGCATCCCATCGCGATTCAGCTTGAATCGCGATGAACCCGTCGCGATTCGCATATTGCCATTTTACGACGCTTGTCATTTCTGAATCGCGGCGGCCTATGCCGTCGCGATTCAAAATTTCCAATTTTGCACAAAATACCTATTTGAATAGCGTCCACCTTCCCGGACGCGATTTTAACTTCCAAAATTGATTTTGGAAGTTTTCTTAATGCGAAATTTCCGTTTTATGAAACACGTCCACCTATGTGGACGCGATTTTAATTTCCATATTTGTTTTGGAAGCTTTCCAAAAGTGTTTTTTGGCAACTTTGAAATGCGTCCACTTACCTGGACGTGATTTTAAGCCGTACTATTCGCCGAAAATGGCAATTATGAAAAGCGTCCATCATCCAAGCCACGATTCAACCTTAATTGCGTCCATTGTGTTGGATGCGATTTATGCATTTTTTCCCTATAAATAGAGACCCGAAGCCAGCCTTTTGAGCATCCCCCAAACACTACGGCGAAGCCCTACTGGACCGGCGACTCAACTCCGAGCTAAGGAGGTCTTCCACATCAATCTGCTCAACCCTTCCTTGGTGATTGGAGCCAGCGTCCCCTCCGTCATCCACGTGCATCGGAGTGAGGCGGGAGCGCGCTCATTCACTTTGTCCATTCAAGCTCCAATCAGCGCCTTCGCGCCGTCCATTTAAATATTTGGGGAAGCACCACCCCCTTTTTCTCTCTCTTTGTCCATATCATCTCCTCTGAGCCCCCACGTGGCTCCCCTTTTATTTTCTCCTTTTTTTTATGCACATACACATGCATGCATACACACACCCACTTTTCCTAGAGGTTTAAAAACCACCACGCGGCGAGTCATTCTCCTTTTATTCATGTCATTTCATCTATTTTAAGAATTGATATTACACGCACGTTGACTAATCTCCTTTTTCTTTGTCTTTTCTTGCAAGGGTAATCAAGTTGAAAAGCGCCTTCTACCACGGCCGGCCGTGCTCGTAGAAAAAGAGGAACCCACATCATCCGCACAACCTCCCACGCTCCAAAAGGTACGTTGCGATCAACTCTTCCCTTGCACCCACGCCTTGCACCTCCTTCGACACTAACGTGTGTCTGGCGATCACGGTTCTTTCCATTTAAGGAGTTGTGCCCCATTTTTGTTATTTCATTTATTTTTCTTCTTATTTTCTTTGTGGACCGCTTGCAGTTCTCCCACAAGAACGAAAAGCTATATCTACAAATTGGCGATCACGGTGGACTTCTTTCCGCCTTTTCTTTTTGATTACCCCCCCTCCTGCGTGCCCCACGTGACACTCTCCTTGGCATCCTCACGTGCCCCTCCTCCTTTTCCCCCTTTTCTATTCCCAAGTGATTAGCCGATTTTAAATTTTCAAATAAAATTTTTGGAAAAAAAAATATATGATGAGTTGATCCATGCATGAGATTGTGCCATTTTTTTCGTGCTTATACCCTGCTGCATGTTCATGTTATGTATGCTTGATTTGCTTTGTTCATATCCTGTTTCCTGCTTTGTTTTCTGTTTTCATGTGGCCCTTTGAATTCGCGTCCGATATAGTGGACGCGATTCAGTCCGTCCACAGGGACCGGCCGTGATTTTGACAGCCTGTTGGGCTTTCAGAACCACGTCCAGGTGACTGGACGCGATTCATTTAAAGTCGCAGCGCCTGTACCCGCCGCGATTCATACTGTGGACAGAACGCGTCCCTTTGCCATCTTTGCTATAGTCGTGCATAGAAGGCATTCTCTTTTGGTCGGGGGACCTCCTTCCCTCATCCCTTAGGCTCCACACACCCTTCTGGTGAAGGCAAGCTCTCCATTGGGCATTCCGTCCCTTTGGACTAGCGATCCTTCTCCCGGAACCCTTGTAAGTCTTCGTACCCCGTGGATTGCCTCACGACGGACTGAGCTGGTGGTATCCCATGCTGACCCGAGTTTAGTCATCCCATTACGTGTTGAGAGGTGAGCTTAGTTGCACCCTGAAGTATCCTTATACTCTACCCAACTAAGGTCTCATATGGAGTGACACATTGTTCATAAATCCATCTAATTAATTGTGAAACTCCTAAAAAAACAAGCGTAAGCATTACAACTTGATTGAACCATCTTGATTGCTTTATATCTTTGTTCAACATTCATTGTCTGCTTGCTTTGTTAAAAATGGACTCACACCATCATGTTAACTTCAATATGGACTATGAGGATAATCTATATGGTCAATCTTTTCAAACTCATGACCGTCCATCTCTCCACCATGAGGGACATACCTCAACTTCCTATGGTCATGTGCGCACACCGTGCACTAACCAATTTGATGTCCCTCCACACATTACTCCGATCAAAACCCGGCAAGAGCCTTCCCCCCACCAAGATTCCAAAGTCCAAACTATCTTGAACGCACTTGATCAACTCACCCCTCAACAACTCAATCTTATTCAATCATTGGTTGAGGGTGTGACTCCCCCTCCTTCTCCTTCTCCCAGGCACCCGCCTTTTTACATTCCGGCGACGTCGCCACATCCTCCTGTACATCCTTCACCTTGGCTCCCTGGCCATTTGAATTCCTGTGCTCCGGTCCGAACAGACCAACCCCCGAGTAGGCCCATTAATCCACGTTCACCCCCATGTACTCCTTCACATGCCCAGTGGCAATCCACTCCACTCCAACAAGCTCTTTTCCAAAAATTGAATAATCTGGAGAACCAAATCAACAAGCTTTCACACTCCACGGGTGACCCCATTGCCGCCATGCCGGCTCTCCCTCAAATCTACATTCATCCTTCGGAGATGCCGTCGTACCAATTGTACAATGGCACGGGCAACCCCTACATTCACATTAAAGAATTCCTCTATGAGTCCTCACATTGGCAACGTGACCCCTTTGTCACGTCCCGTCATTTAATATATCTATAAATGCCGGAACGTGAACGAACGGGAAATCAAGAGTACAATTGAACTAATTGAATAGGACATTTGCTCAGAAGTTTCACTAAATAACAGGTATTATTTGCCATTCAATAGGTGTTACATGATTCTTGCTTTACAATCTCAAAAATAAAATGCCGCCACAGTTGATCTCTCCACACACAAATCCCGAAGTTCCCGCCTTCTAGAATTGTAGATACCTGAAATAGTAGAATTTAATGAGCTAACTAGCCCAGTAGAATTCAATTCCTTGACTTAAGAAGGATTCACAGGTATGATCTCAAGATAAGAACATGAACATTATTAACAATGAGTGTTCAAGGCTATGAACGAATGAGTCAATTCAATAACACATGAAGAACTAAGGTAATATAGGAGCATGATCAATAACTCAGGATGTCACTTAAGTTTAGGATCAAGCACTTATTCACACACACATGTGTATTATGATGACTAATCAAACCACTTAATGATGCATGCCAACATCCACTGTCCTCATCGCCCCCGCACGGCCACTGACGAATTCGGGCGCTCCCCCCAGGACTGAACCAGCCCTTTATTTGCCAGGCATATTACTCAAATGAGTCCCAAAGACTCGCAACTCATCATCATAACACACTCATTATTGTAATGATTCAAGGATACAAGGATTTTACTCATAGTTACTCAAGGTTTGCACACAAGAACCAAAGAACTTTGGTTCTTTCACTGATTTCAGAAATTGATAGTTTCACAAGAACAACTTTGTTCGGAACTTGAAGAAATAACTCAAGGAAAAAGGAAAGATAACTTGACTGATTTAAGTGAGTGTTTTGGTGGTAAAATCTATATGATAAAGGTAGACTAACAAGTAGAACAATTGAATAGGATTTTTAGGGAAGAACGGAGTCAAAAAGAAGCTGGAAACATGACTTTGACCAGACCTGTCGACAGGCTTGGATCTGCTGTCGACAGGGGCTGATTTCCAGAGCTGAGGTTTCAGACCTGTGTGCATCTGTCGACAGCAACCCAGAGGCCTATCGACAGCCACACACAGAGCTGGTTTTCTGGTTCTGGCTAGGGGGTTCCTGTCGACAGCCAGCCCTTCGTCTGTCGACAGGGGCTGTGTAAATTGTCAAAAAACCATTCAATCCAACCTCGAATGGTTCTACAAAATTTCTCTAACATTCCTAACACAATTAGGACTTTGAACAAGTATGATTTCAGTTCTATAGCTCAATGTAACATGACAAGAAAATGAAAGAAAGAACAGGGGATATGATTCACATAGATGCTCAACAAGAAGACAATTTCGAGGGGAAATTACTGAAAGAGTAATTCCCTTAAAACTCTCGTTCCTACTTTCATCATTCATTTATCAAGGCACACTCACTAGAGACTTTCATGGTTTCTCAAAGGTTCAACTTCTAAGAAGAACAAGAACTATCATAGTTCACTCTACACTACACAACGGAATCAATATGATTTCAGATTTTAAACAAGTTGAGGTGAAGAAGGGATAATAGGTAACTTCTCATGGCTTGAGGACTAACTATAATATGATGAAAGATTCAGTTTCTACCATGAACATATTTTTTGAACTGAAGAATGAAAGACACATGATAAGAATCACTTCAAGCAATTAATCTAGAAGTGGAAAGAAAGAGGATTAGGAAATGAATCCTACACTTATACATGGATCTCTTAACATGAAGGAATTATAAGAACAAGAAGAAAGAGGATTAGGGAATGATGTATTGCCTCTCATGACCAAACACTAAATTATACATGATGAAGGCTCAATTCTTGTCATGGAACTACTTCCTGAATCTGGAAAATATCTTGCACATGGTGAAGGATCACCTCAAACTATTGAACTAAGTTGAGGTATAGGAAGAAGAATGGGATGGAAGTGAATCCTACAGACACAACTAAAACATGATTATAAGGGATGGATACACAGTTTCAAAAGAGATTTCACAAGTCTTAAGCAAGTAAGTAGGTGATCATGACCTCTTTAACACGTGTGGGAGTCAAGAATTTAGAGAAGAGTGGGAAAGGAAGAGAATTCTACCACAACACACGATGCACACAAGCTTCTAGAAGTACTTATGGATCTCAAACAAGGAATTGAGAGCTTGTACACTTAACAATAAGTTTCATAGCCAGTTCAAGGGTAAGAGTAAGAGAGGAAGGAAAGAATTGAATCCTACCTAATTAACAAGATAAACCTTCACTTGTTCTTGACGAATGAATCCACACCCAGCAAGAGAAGAGTTCCCACAGAGTTGTAGCAACAGTTACTTCAAGGTGGAAGTAGCAACGTATTCCCACGGGAGTAACTCCAGCAGCAAGGAGTATGCACAGCAACAGCAATAGTAGAAAAGAAAGTAGCTCCAACGGCAATAGCCCAACCGCAATAGCAGGAGCACAAGCAAAAGAGAAACCAGAGCAAGAAGTAGCAGAGGTAGCTTTGGTTGGAGCAACTCAACTCCTACAAGAGCACAAGTGCAGCTACGATTCCACAGGAGCAGCAAGAGCAGGAAGAGACAAGAGTAGGAAGGGAAATCCCACATAATGGGTGAAGGGAAGCTTATATAAGCTCCCAACCTTCACACATGCTTGGCACGTCGGCCATGCATGTGTCAAGGTTTAAACCCCTTAAACCATACCAAAGACACCTGGTTCATGCAACCATTCTCATGGTTACACCTATGAGACAATCGTGTAAGCCTCCCCCTTAGTAAGGTGGCTCACCCAGCCCCCAACACGTGGGCAAGCTAAAATTCCCAAAAAAAAATCCATTACGTAATTCTCCCTTAAATCAGCTAGTCACTTGTCCCTTCTGTAAACATGTCCAAACAGTGTCCATTTGTATTGAAATTTCAACCATAAGCTAATGTTATGATTTTACAAATTATGGTGATTTTTATTTAATTTTTAGATTTTATTTTACACTAGGTAAAAAATCACCCGAAAAATGGTCGCGTCGACTGTACCTTGAAATCCGTACGTCGAAAAATTCAGACAATTACATATTTGATTTCTCCACATTTTTCTGGAAATTATGATGTTCTCGGATTTTTATTTCGTTGTCGTTTTCCGGTATCGCCCTGTGGAGGCACGCACTTCGAGGTACGATATTGGGATAACGTTCATTATCACTAATTAAGTCTATCATCTAATTATCATAATTTAATAACAACCCTAAGGTATTTTAATCAAATTATTTCTATTTTTTTAACATTTTAAATTTATGGGGCGTTACACCCTTACCTTGACATATTTATTTAGAAGGTCTCTTGATGGCCCTGCACTTGAATGGTTCTACTCCTTAGAGCCAAGAGAGGCGGGGGACTTCCGCATCCTTCACAAGAAGTTCATTCAGAGGTATAAAGACCGCGTCAGCCCATATCTCTCCATCACGGATCTAGCATCCGAGAAGATGAGAGCTGACGAGAGATTTGTGCAATTTGCTGACCGTTGGAGGTTGATGGCCACTCACCTGCAACATGTGCTCTCAGAGTCGGAGCAAATTAAAATCATCATTTCAAACTCTATTCCGAGGTTCAAGCACAATGGAAGAGCTCTACGAACGGGGACGTTACATTCAAAATCATCTGATGGACTCCCCAATCGTGGACTTATTCAATCAAGCTGATCTGAGGCACGACGGAACAGTGAACACCATCCACCTCGCCACCATACAACATCCACTCCATATACACCATCACATACACCCATCTACCATGACATGCTTCCACCTAGGCGTCCACTGATTCGTCCTCCTAGGACTCCACAACACCCCCACCATGCATGCAGAAGCTCTCGTGCCCAACGCTACACCTGCTCCGGCACCCATGCCAGCTCCCATACCTCCACCACAACAACCACTACCCCCACAACAACCTCCACCTCCATCACAGCCCGTTGCTCAGGCTGAGGTTGCCAACAGCCAACCCATCCATGAAACCACCTGGTGTTACGACGATGAACCTTCCGAGGTCATGTTCGTATGCCATTTACCTATGCCTCCTACACTACCATCCATTATCATCAAACCCTCCACTGTTAAACCCCCACCAACCATTACACCCACCATTAAACCAACCACTACACCTCCCACTACGCCAACACCATTGGCAACCAAACCTGAAAAAAACTTCCCTATCATACCCATTACATTTCCACCGGCCACATAGCCTTCCACTCCATCCACATCCACCCCCATCCAACGGAGCGGGTGCACTCATTTGAAGAGTGACAAGCAGCGTCAGCAGAAGAAGGAAGCCCCAGAACCGGGCATGCTATCCAAATTGCAAAAATACATCCCTCGCATGTCGGTCATTGTTTCCATACCGGGCACATTCACTGAGCGGAAGTCCTCCCCTCCAATCATAGCCTTCAAGAGACCCTCCAATGATATGCCAATCATCCTCGTTGCCAACTACGTTCAACTCAATATATTCATAGGGAATCTCTCCCTCCAAACTCTCATGACCCCTCATACCATTGTTGTGAACCTTCCCACGCCAGTGAAGAGGTCAACTATCCAAATCATGCTTACACATTCCAAGGCCAAATCTTTGGCACGATCAATTACTCAAAGGCACGTGCCTCTATTCACATCCCATGCTTTACAATCTTTGGGCACGGTCCCCTCATTGTTGCTTCCAACTCCACTAGTGGAACTCCCCACTATTTCATGCAATTATATTCCAAGGGAGTTACCACTATTGCTTGAAACTCCGACAGAAGTCAACAATCCAATCACTGAGAGTCGTTCAATCCATGTGAGAGGAGCAAGACCATCCGCTCGCTGGGCGCACTATGTGAGGAAATACCTGAGGGTCAGAAAGCCAATTCCCAAGCTCAAGCTTAAACGCCGGGCAAGGCAAAAGACCACGGGACCTCCACCTCTTTCATCCAATCCATTCACATCTTCTTTTGTGCTACTTAGCACCTTCACGTGGGTTCTCCACATTCCCTCCCCACGGGAGGTATTTTATTTTCATCTTTTTTCTGATCCATCATCTTGTACTGGGCATCGCGCCCCATCTTGTAATCCATATCCTCCGCCTCGTGCCCCTTGTGGCACATCGTTATGTTCCCGCCATACTCCCCTTCGTACCCCACGTGGCACATCTCATTGTTTCCACCCTGCACACTGTGCCCAACGTGGCACATCTCCCTCCAGTTCCTCACATGGCATGTCTCCACTCCGTGCCCCACGAGACACGTCTCCACTCCATGCCCCACGTGGCATGTCTCCTTGTAGTGCCCCACGCGGCACATCTCCCTCCTGTGCCCCACGTGGCACGTTTCCTTCTTGTGCCCCACACGACACATCTCCATCCAGTGCCCTACGTGGCACATCTCCCTCTTGTGCCCCACGCGGCACCTTTCCTCCTCGCGCCCCACACAGCGAACCTTCCCTTTTAGCCTCTCATGGCCCACTTTTTCCTCTCTCTCCTCCAAACCACCCGAGTTCTTTTCCTCTTACTCGGCACCTCACCCTTCTTCTTCTACTCCCTCCGGAACCACCAGAGTCTCCAAAGTCTTTCCGCCATTCTCTCCTTTCCATTTTCAATCATGTCATCTGACCTTTCTTCCACTGTTTTCGGGGTTTTAGTCCCCATGTATTCTTTTAATTTTCAGATAATTCTGTACATTCTTCAAAGCCTCTGAGTCTCGCCCCAGCGCAGGGCATTAGTCATTCTTCTACCCTCCAAACTCTTATTATATTATTAGTGTCCAAAAAAATCCATAAAAGATGAATACTCAGTATTGACATGCTACCACAACACTTCTATTATGAGAGCTCCACGCCAGGAGTCCAAAGTTCCCTCCCGGGTCATTAAGGGTACCCTTGGCATGGGCACTCACACACACTTCACGGCACCCTTAAGCCGATTGCCTCGGAAGACACCGTCGCTATCACAGGCATACCTGAAAGGCACGAACGTCTGTTTCTCCCCTTATTCGGCCGAAATATGGGTAGTAGAGGTAGTCTGGGCAATGCAACCAACCTGAAGCACTCCCTAATGAGAGGATGTCTCAAAAAAGGGCAATCAATCAAATGACCAATGAAGACAAAATTAAAGTCAAATGCATGTCAAGAGTGGCAAAGTCTCCGCAGAGATCCGAATGGACCTGGTCGTGCGCATGCGAAATCAAAATCAATCAATCATCATAACAGGGCATGGCAAAGAGCGGCAAAGTCCCCGCGGATTTCAAAATGAGCCCGGTCGTACGCATGTCCCTAATAAATGAATGGTCATCAATCAATTCCAGAAGCCCCAATACTCAATGAGACTGAATCTTCTGACGGTTGTGCTAAGGAAGGAAGTCGAATCCAACTCTTCAACAGCCATATCAGGCTTGTCTCCAAAGTCTTCTTCCCTTCCCTCTACCAGACTTAGTCGCCTTTTCAGGCGTGGCTTTGATAGTGGCACTATTAACCAAGTGCAAGTGGCCGTTGGGCACCACTTTAGATGCATGCCTTACTCTGGGCGTCCTTTAATGAAACGGGAGGTAACAAGGACCCATCGCCAGTCAGTTCTCACAACCTTAATGCTGCCTGGCACGACAATGTTTCCAAAATCCCATAAAAATTCAAATATTTCAAAATAAAAATAAAAAAAGATGGATATTTTCAAAACAAAAAAATCAATATTTTTAAAACCCCAAAAAATTTAAATATTTTCAAAATCCCACAAAAATTCAAATATTTCTATAAAAATCTAAAAAAATCAAATATTTCAAAATACCAAAAAATCAAAATTTTCAAAAATTCCATAAAATTTCAAATATTTTCAAAAAAAAAAAATTATGATTGTATTGCACATGGCAAGCACGTTACACTTCTCATTGTGCCAGAACAATTCAATTTTTTCCAATCATTGGTTCCTCCTGACCATTGAACTCCATACTCTCTTGGCCAAGTATCACCTATCCTCGTGGTTTTAAACAAACAATTGAATGAACTATGTTTGTTGTTGAATGATTTACCATGCTCCATACTATGAATGATGTTATACCATGATGCCTGTTTTCTCTTGGCTAATGATTTTTGAGTGCAGGATTCGAGTTGCCTTATCTGGCGCTACATCAAGCTGCAGGCTACCTTCACCATCCAGTTATGTAGTACCCCAGAAAATCTATTAATTAAAAATTATGGATAAATTAAAATTTTATCGATTAATAAATTCAATAAGTTAAAACGGTACGCATCATTATTTCATGTGTATAAACCCCTATAAAAATTTCGTAAAAATAGTACTTATACTTTAAATAATGTTCTCTAATGACCCACCATGAAATTTGAGCATAGAAAAATTGTTTGGACTTAGTTTAAGAATTTATGCGACTTATTAGCATAATTAAGAAATAAGTCGAAGAACTCATTATTTTATGACCCAAAGTGGATTATAAATTAAAATAAACATGTGGGTAGACTTTAAATAATATGGGATGATAGCCCATTATGATATTTGGACCAATGGACAATCTTGGCCCATAAATAAATTCTTTAATGAAAATGATAAATAAAAACCCATTAAGTAAAGTAAGTACATGAGTTGTTCAATTAAGCTCACATGAGTTATGGGGCCAAGAGTAATTTCCCAAATGATGAATATTAGAAATATTGGCATGAATAATATTTATTCAATTTAAAAATATAAAATTACTTGAATAAGTGTGATAAATAGATTTAAATTAGAATAAATGGTGAATAAATAGAAACTAAATCAATACTCATTAAGTTAAATTAGTAATGGGTTTGGTTAATGGACCTAACATGAATTGTTGGGCCCAAATGAGAAGAGCCCATCATGAGATGGGAAGTAATTATGCTAAATTCGTACCCAAAAATAGTAATAAATAGAAAAGGGTTAAGATAATGACTATTTTAACTCTTACTTATCTTAAAAAGAGTCCTAACCCTAGTGTAACCTAATAGGACTCTATCCTAATCTAAAATTGGGATTTAGATGAGAGATAATTGGGTTAAATATAAGAGACCCAAATTAAATAGGGAAATTCGTAACTATATTATCTCTTAATTAAAAAGGGGTCATTAAAGTACTAATATGACTCATATATATCTTAATAAGAGTCCTAATCCTATCTTAAACCATTACCCACGAAATTAGGCCTCTCCCTTACCCAATTAGATAGATATAGCAAGAAAAATATGTGATAATTATGGAAATTCGTAATTAAATGAGGAGGAAAGAGTTTTAGGTGATTTAGAACTCTACAAGCCATCAAAACACCCCCCATTTGACCCTAGCACTGCACAATTTCGTGCTAAGACTTTTGGAGAAGAAGAGGAGAAGATTTGGACCAAGGAGCAAGGAAGGAGAAGGCTTGGAGCAAGAAGGGTTCTCTTATTTTCGTCATTCAAACTAGGGTTTCCTTACTTCACGAAAAAGGTAGGCAATCTCTAAAGTAAAAATCGTGAAATAATTACCCTAGGTAGCCTTCATGTACCTCTTCAAAAGCCCTATGGTTTCGTGGTATTTTGTTCACTCATTTGGGCGAATTTAATTCGTGAATTCCTGCTGTCACCATGAACCCAAATCTCATGTTTTCTCTAATACCTTGCACGTACTTGTTCCCATGGTATGAGAAAATTATCATTGATACTACCACATAATAGCTTTCCAACGCCCTTGGTCTTGCTTGATTTCGATCTCCCATGAGGGAGAATTAAATCTTTTAATGTCTATCAGATCTATGCACTTGACCCTCCTTGTTTCCTTTTTAACCTCGTGCACACTTCACATCATTCCATTATAAAATTATCATAAATACTACTACATGTTAGCTTTCAAACGCCTCTAGTTTCAGAATTTTTAATTATATATACATCTCTAATTAATTCGTTGAACCCTAACTGTGTCTGTTTAGATCATTGAAAAGTAACCTGATCAATGCATATCTAAACATTGTCTATTTTCAAATTAATCGTGCATGTTGATAGATATACATGTCTACTTTCGTTTAAAACTGGTTTCGTGCTTTTTAGATCATCGTGCTATTTATGGAATTTAGAACGTCCCTGTATCACAGAGGACTCGCCCTGGAAAAAAGGGAAAAAGGCAATCTCACATGTTATCGCGACGACGCGATCCGCCGCGATATCAGTGAGGTCGCGCCGGCCATTAACGTCGCGTTAAGAACGCGGCGGCCTTTGACGCCGCGATTCACCCCGGACCGGGCCAGACCCCGTGTCGCGCCCGACCGCCCTGTCGCGACTTAAATCGCGACGGGTAGGTCCGCCGCGTTTTCAAGAAATCAGCCAAAATTGAAAATTTTGCATATACCCTGTTGTTTAAGCTATATACCCTTTAATTAGCCATGATTAACTCATGTTATAGTTAATTCGACTTGGTAATTTAATAAATGGCATTAATGATATAAATCTAATATTTAAAATGACATTTGCACGACTTGTCATATCCTCAAGATTTCTTTACACTTACACACACACAACATTATTAAATGCCATTTGACCCCGATAAATTATGCAATAATGTATTTGGTAAATTATCAAAATAAATGACTAAATTACCTTATTTTGTTAAATACAATTGTTTCCATTTTGACTCGCGTATTTATCTACCGTTACCGTTTCCCTCGGCCTACGAGCACTCTAGGCACGACGGACCCATTTTTACGCACTTTCCCTTGACTTGGACCACCTCTCCACCGGGAATACTCTCGACTGGACTAGGGAATTCTTGTCAAGACCTCCGTAAGTCTTCTTGGCTTTGACGCACGTCCTTAGTCAACGAGCTGGTTGTACCCCAAAACCAGTTACACTCTTAGAGATCAGTACGATCAATACCTTAGTATATTCCTTCTCGTCTTGAGATCACACCGGACCACCTGACCCGTGTACACAGCACGGCTAAGGGGCGGTTGTGACTTCTACTAGACTGCCGGCACCCGACTTGGTGCTGTGCAACCGTTACTATCGTGTTTATCGTCGTTTTACGATTGTACCCCTCTCATCTACAGTCTCTTTACTCTCATCTGTTCACGTTCTCTCTACACTCTTATCTATCCCGTCTAGTACTCTCTTATCCCTTCTTAGTACTCTATTGGCCATTCGTGTGATTGTCTAAGATAAAAGAAATGACTAATGCCAGCGCAATAGGGCCCGATCAGGTCCTGGGAGGAGCGCCGAAAGTGCCAGTGCCCATAGGAGTTAAAATGATCATAGGATGTGTTACGGCATGCATCCAGCGCCAGTTTACTATTTAGATTAATCTATGACAATCAAAGTGCTATCTCTACAAGTGCAAGCGTGATCGTTACTAGTGCACCGTTGTGCAATTTACATGTTATATCGTACATGACCATTCTATTATCGTTCTCGTTGTACTATTTTCCCTGTGCCAGTTGCAATTGTTCTCTCGTTATCGTGACGTGCTCTACATGACTTTACTCTCTAGTTCACCTGCCATTAAGACATTAACTATTTAAAGCATGCTTGTTTACACGAGATATTAAGTCCTACTGAGCGTTATCGCTCACCCTTCGTTATTTGTCATTGTGTTTTCAGGTAAGTCAGGTGATGACCTTACACACAACAACGGGATTAGACTGAAATGATGAGCGACCTGAAGTCATAGCGATGGAATGTCTTTAGTATCATAGGGTCTAGATAATTAGTGGCTTAGTTATCATTTACAATGTAATGATGTTATTGAGCCCTATGTTTTGGCTCTGAATTAGTGATTGTAATAGTTTAGATGAATTATCAATAAAATGATGAGTTTTATTACAATTATTGTTCATTAGATGCTCTGATATTTGCGAATGTATGCGCAATTTACGTTACCATACTCGTTGTTCATGCCTCCCCGATTTATTCCGCTGCTAAATTGGCGGGGCATGACAAGTTATCTGCATTTTACTATATGGTATACCCTTAGAACATATCAAGGATCTTGTGGCTCTGAGGAATCTGGAATTTGAGTTCCCCTTTATAAAAAACGATGATTATTCCATAGGATCCTTAGCCACCCGGATAAGCCGTTACGCTTGGCACGTGAGGACGACGGACCCATGCATAAAACTCTGGTCCTGACTCAACACCATCGTGACAATAATATCCTTGATTATTTTCTACTCTTTTTTATCCTTATTTTTCTTTTAGCCCAGCATACCACTGTGAAAAACCACTCTTCCAATGCAACAATTTGAAATATTCTATTCCAGGTCAAGTACCTAATTCCCATTGATGTCATCTCTGAGTTGATCTCCTCAGAGAGCCTTTGTTTGGATTCATCCCTCTATTTTCGTCTTTACCCCCATAGATCCACTTTGGCAGTGGCAGACGCCCCCAATGGTGCAACCTAACGGATTGTGTCCTTAGGTACTTCCCCTTCGCTGGAAGTTGATCGCTCCTTCGTGTCCCACGTGGCACCTTTTCTTTGTGTACCTCGTACACACCTCCCTTTGTGCCCTTCGTGCACCCTTCTTCTTTCCATTCAAACATTCGTTCTTTAGGGATTTTTCTCAGGAGATAACTTCCTTGGGATTTGGTGAAAGACTCTCATCAGGTGGTGTTCACCCAACGATCACGCGTGACTATTTTTCACCTTGGCGCCTACTTATCCGTCTGCTCCCGCTTCATTCCCCTTCGCTATGCTTCATTCCTTTTTATTCCATTGCACTCCAATTCGTATCCTTCCGCTTCGCTCCCCTGCAAAGCAGACGCCAACGCGTGGTAGCTGTAGACATGCGAATTTGACATCAGTGCAGATAAATTACAAATTGTGTCGTAATGCCACAAATGGCCCTCTTTTGCCTTCCAGGAGTCTTTTCCTATTTTTCCAATTTTTTTGATGCTTCCCCATCAATATTCAAGGCTTCTAGGCAAAAATCTTGAATCGCCGCCGCGATTCAGACTCTGTCGCACTTGTTTGAATCACAACGGGGCATCCTGTCGCGATTCAGCTTGAATCGCAACGGGGTAACCCGTCGCGATTCGCATATTGCCATTTTACGTTGCTTGCGATTTCTGAATCGCGGCGGCCTATGCCGTCACAATTCAAAATTTCCAAATTTGCACAAAATACCTTGTTTGAATAGCGTCCACTTTCCCGGATGTGATTTTAACTTCCAAAATTGATTTTGGAAGTTTTCTTAATGCGAAATTGCCATTTTTATGAAACGCGTCCACATATGTGGATGCGATTTTAATTTCCATATTTGTTTTGGAAGCTTTTCAAAAGTGTTTTTTGGCAACTTTGAAACGCGTCCACTTACCTGGACGCAATTTTAAGCCGTACTGTTCGCCGAAAATGGCAGTCTTGTCATAGATGTTGGGCCCTTTTGGTACGGCAGCAAGCTAACCTAGAGGGGGGGGTGAATAGGTTTTTCCGAAATCTGAAATAGAAACTTAAACACAGAAATTAACACTTGAAGGTTTGGTTAGTTTAGTGTGATAAAGAGTAGTAGTGCGGAAGCAAATAAACAATCACACAACGGACACAAGGAATTTATCCTGGTTTGGTCCTTCCCACATGGAAGTCCTACGTCCAGTCCCCAAGCAACCTCTTGGGATTTCACTAACCAAGGGTACAGTCCCCCTTAAGGACACTACAAACCCACACCCCCTGGTCTTCTTCTCTTTCCCGGGCAAGAAGGCAACACACTTCTCTTACAGGTAAAGAAGCCAACCTCCTGGTACAAACCCCAGTGCGGTTCTGCTAGACACAAACCCCTAGCTAGGTTCTACACTGTATACAGTCCTACAGCTGGACAGAAGTCTTTCTTAAAAAAGAAAGAACAAAGCTGAGAGTTGGAACAAAAGAAAACCAACTAAAAGAACTCTCAGCAAAAAGACTCTCTCCCCAGATTACAAAGATGCACACAGAGAGAGTGAAGAGAGGAGAAGGAGCTTGAAGCTTGAGGGCTTCAGATGCTTGAACACTTCTTCTTGGGCTCAGGCTCTTTCTCTCTTTTCCTTTGAGTGTATGTGGAGTTGAGGTTCTTCCCGGATGTACACTCTTGAAAAATCTTCAGGAAAAGCTATGTTCTTCTTCAGCCTTGCTTCATCTTTTATATGAGCAATTTGAATAAATCCGTTGGAGTTCTAGCCGTTGCTCATCTTCTCTTTCTTCTGATAATTTGTGGTCTACGAGGTCTGCAAGCATAGAAAAAAGTGTTTAGATAAAAGAGTGTTTCTGTCAAAAAGGTTCATACCTTTATGTTTCCTGATGCCACCCAGAAGTGGTAAGTAATCTCTCTTTTGTTGGCAGGAGAGAAGAGATCTAGAAAGATAAGCAAAAAGATCTCCTGTCAGAAAGATAGAGGATTACGCAAATCAAGAATATTGACTTTTTCACTAGATGCCAAAAGGCACTTTGAAATATAATGGAAATCTATGTTTTTACAAAGAAATCCATGTTTTTACAAAGGAATCCATGTTTTACAAAGGAATCGATGTGAGAAGTCTGTGTGAGTTACAAAGGAATCCTTATGAGTTACAAAGGAGTCGGTGTGAGTTACAAAGGAATCCTTATGAGTTACAAAGGAGTCTGTGTGAGTACAAAGGAATCCTTATGAGTTACAAAGGAGTCTGTGTGAGTACAAAGGAATCCTTATGAGTTACAAAGGAGTCTGTGTGAGTTACAAAGGAATCCTTATGAGTTACAAAGGAGTCTGTGTGAGTATAAAGGAATCCTTATGAGTTACAAAGGAGTCTGTGTGAGTACAAAGGAATCCTTATGAGTTACAAAGGAGTCTGTGTGAGTACAAAGGAATCCTTATGAGTTACAAAGAGTCTGTGTGAGTACAAAGGAATCCTTATGAGAGCGAATCGTTATGAGAGTCACTTATCAAATCCTTATGAGAGTGAATCGTTATGAGAGTCACTTATCGAATCCTTATGAGAGCGAATCCTTATGAGAGCGAATCCTTATGAGAGTGAATCGTTATGAGAGTCACTTATCGAATCCTTATGAGAGCGAATCGTTACGAGAGCAAATCCTTATGAGAGCGAATCGTTATGAGAGTGAATCCTTATGAGAGCAAATCCTTATGGCACTTTGAACTGATTTATCGTTTTAGTGCAAATCACATGGCAATAATGTCATAAATTTATATTTATTAGAAAATCATGATATTTAATTTATTATTAGAAAAATCATGGTATTAAATATATTTAATATTCAATTAATCACATAATTTATATTTATTAAGAAAAACATGATATTAAATATTTTTAATAATAATTAATTAAACATATTTTTGTTATCACCAAAATAAAAGGGTAAAATATAGGAGTGGTTCAACAATAGAGTTGAGATCTTTGGTGTTAGTGGATGGTTCCTTTAGAAGAGGGCAGTCTTGTATCTGATGCTCCAAGATGCCACAACGTAGACATGCACCCACTCTTCGCCAACAATCAATGGCTATATGGCCTGGCTTACTACAATGACGGCAGATGATCCTGCTAGGTTTCTGTTGTGTGTTCGCCTTCTGTCTTGGTTGTGTCTTTTCTTCTCGTTCCTTTTAGCCGTTTTTTAATCTTCTTGGTCGTCCTCAAGGCTCCTTCCAGCACTTGGGTGACTTTCTGACATGCCCGGACTAGTTTTGAGTTGACCTCATTTTGTCTTGCAATGGCGTATGTTTGCCATCCATTTAAGGGTTCCTTCAAGAATAAGATTGGCATTAGGATTCTAAAGTAATAATATTTAAGTTTACACACACACACACACACACACACACACACATATATATATATATATATATATGTATTCAAATCTTTAACCATGGTTCTACCCAATCCTCACATAGGTATGGTGGTTGACTTAAATACGTGTCAGGGCAGTTCACCTAGAACATCCTAGGACCTAAAATATCCTAATAAGGACATCCTAGGCTCTGATACCAACTGTCATGCCTCGCTAATTTAGCAGCGGGGTAAATCGGGGAGGCATGAACAACGTGTATGGTAATGAAAATTGCATATACAATCTCAAATATCAGAGCATCTAATGAATAATAATTGCAATAAACTCCTCATTTTATTGATAATTCATCTAAACTATTACAACCACTAATTCAGAGCCAAAACATAGTGCTCAATAACATCTTTACATAGGAAATGATAACTAAGCGACTAACTAACTAGACTCTATGATACTAAGGACATTCCATCGCTATAACTCCAGGTCGCTCATCACTCCAGTCCATTCCCGTTGGTGTGTGTAGGGTCATCACCTGACTTACCTGAAACACATTAAATAAATACGCAGGATGAGCGAATAACGCTCAGTAGGACTTAATATCTCATGAACACAAGCATGCTTTAAATAATTATTGTTTCAATGGATGGCTATCTAGAGAGAATAGTCATGTAGAGCATGTCATGATAACAAGAGAACAATAGTAACTGGCACAGGGTAAATAGTACAACGAGAACGACAATAGAATGGCCATGTAACGTTATAACATGTAAATTGCACAACGGTGCACTAGTAACGATCACGCTTGCACTTGTAGAGATAGTACTTTGTCATAGATTGATCTAGATAGTAAACTGGCGCTGGATGCATGCCGTAACACATCCTTGATCATTTTAACTCCCATGGGCACTGGCACTTTCCGGGATGCTCCCCCCAGGACCTGATCGGGCCCTATTGTGCTGGCATTAGTCATTTCTTTTATCTTAGACAATCACACGAATGGCCAATAGAGTATCAAGAAGAGATAAGAGAGTACTAGATGAGATAGATGAGAGTGTAAAGAGAACGTGAACAGATGAGAAAAAATATAGAGAGCAGATGAGACAAAGTATTATCGTAAAATCACGTTAAACATCGATAATATGGTTGCACTGCACCCCACTGCGGGCCGGCAACGTGGTAGAAGTCACCACCGCCCACTAGCCGTGCTGTGTACACAGGCTAGATGGTTCGGCGTGATCACAGATAAGGAGAGAACATACTAAGGCCATGGATCGTACTGATCCCTAAGGTGTAACGGGTTTTGGGGTACAACCAGCTCATTGACTAAGGACGTGCGCCAAAGCTAAGAAGACTTACAGAGGTCTTGACAAGGAGTCTCTAGTCCAGTCAAGAGTATTCCCGATGGAGAGGTGATCCAAGTCAAGAAAAGTATGTAGAAAACAGGTCCGTCGTGCCTCGAGTGCTCGAAGGCCGAGGGAAAACGATAACGGTAGATAAAATGCGCGAGTAAAAACGAAGACAATTGTATTTAATAAAATAGGATAATTTAGTCATTTATTTCGCTAATTTACCGAATACATTATTGCATAATTTATCAGGGTCAAATGGCATTTAATAATGTTATGTGTGTGTAAGTGTAAAGAAATCTTGAGGATATGACAAGTCGTGCAAATGTCATTTTAAATAATTAAATTTATATCATTAATGTCATTTATTAATTCATCAAGTCGAATTAACTATAACATGATTTAATCATGGCTAATTAAAGGGTATAAAGCTTAAACAACAGGGCATATGCACAATTTTCCATTCTGGTCAGATTCATGAAAACGCGGCGGACTTACCCGTCGTGATTCAAGTCGCGACAGGGCGGTTGGGCGCGACACAGAACCTGGCCGGTCTGGCCCGGTCCAGAGTTAATTGCGGCGGCTTATGCGTCGTGTTCTTGACGCAACGCCATCGGCTGGCGTGACCCCAGGATATCGCGGCGGATCGCGCCGTCGCGATAACAGGTGGGATTACTCTTTTTCCCTTTTCCCCAAGGCGAGTCCTCTGTGATACAGGGACATTCTAAATTCCATATAAAATAGCGCGGTGATCCAAAAAGTACGAAACCAGTTTTAAACGAAAGTAGACATGTATATCTATCCACATGCATGATTAATTTGAAAATAAACAAGGTTTAGTCATGCATTGATCGGGTTACTTTTAGGTAACCTAAATAGGCACAGTCAGGGTTCCATGAATTAATTTGAGGTGAATACGTGATGAAAAATTCCGAAACCAAGGGCGTTCAAAAGCTAACAAGATGTAGTATTTATGATAATTTTATCATGGTATGAAGTTAAGCATGAACGAGGTTCACAAACCAACAAGAAGGGTCGGGTGCATGGATCTGACAAGGATTTAAAGAATTAATTCTCCCTCATGGGAGATCGAAATAGAACGAACCCAGAGGCGTTTGGAAGATATTGCATTGTAGTATCAATGAGAATTTTCTCATAGCATGGGAAAAAGTACATGCGGGGAATTTGAGATACCCTGAGATTTCGGGTTCATAGTGACAGCAGGGTTTCATGAATTAAATTCGCCCAAATGGATAAGCAAATACAACGAAACCATAGGGCTTTTGAAGAGGTACATGCATGAAGTCTACCTAGGATAATTTTTACACGATTTTTGCTTGAGAGATTGCTACCTTTCTTGCTGATAAGAAATCCTAGGGTTTTGATGAAGAACGAGATGAAATCCTTCCTCTCCAAGTTTCTCCCTTCTTGCTCCTTCGTTCTTCAGCTCTTCTCTTCATCCCCCAAGTTTCCAGCAACGAGTTATGGGTTGGACGAATTTGGAGTGTGTTGATGCTTAATAGAGTTCTGAATCACCTAAAAACACTTCTCCTCTCCTCCACTTCAAAACTAGCATTATCCACATATTTCTAGCCATTATCTACCTAATAGATGGGGAAGAGTCTATTTCGTGGGTAGAGGGTTTGGGTAGGTTTAGGACTCTTGTATGACATTTATAAGCTAGTTTATTCATTATCTTATCCATTTTTATTTATTTAATAATGACTCCGAATTTCTACATTTATCTCCCCTTATTCTAGTATTTATCACTTAGTTGCTTGGAGAGAGATCTAATTTCGTGACTATGTGTTAGGATGGGATGTAGACTCTTTTAAGATAAGTAAGAGTTAAAATAGTCATTATCTTAACCCTTTTCTATTTATTACTATTTTAGGTACGAATCTAACTTAATTACTTCCCATCCCAAGATGGCTCTTCATATTTGGTCTAACTATTCATGTTAGGACCTTTACATATCCATTACTAATTTAACTTAATGGGTATTGATTTAATACTAATTATCACCCTTTATTCTAGTTTAAATCCATTTACATATTTATTCACTTGATTTCTTGCTTCATTTTAATTTAATAATTTGATCACAATACTCCTAACATTTATCCAACTTTAGGATCCTGATTTTGGGCCCAATAACGTACGTGTGCTTAATTGTACAACTCATTTACTTACTTTACTTATGAGTTTTAATTATCTTTTTATTTAGATATCTATTCATGGCCAAAATTGTCATGGTCCAATTATCATAATGGGCTATCAACCCATATTATTAAAGTCTATGCATATTTTTATTTTCCTTTATAATCCACTTTGGCGCTAAATAATGAGTTCTCCGACTTATTCCTTAATTATGCTAATAAGTCGCCTAATTTCTTAAATTTGGTCTAAATGATTTTTCTATGTCCAAATTAAATATGGGTCATTAAAGAATGTTTATTTAAAGTATAACTATTATTTTTATGAATTTTTATATGGATTTCTATGCATGTGATAATAATGCGTACCTTTTAACTAGTTGAATTTTATTAATTGCTAAATTTCAATTTATCCCTAATTCTTAGTTAATGATTTTTCGGGGTACTACACACCGCGTTGCACCTCCTCGACACCAACGGTTTGTCTGACGATTACGGTTCTTTCCATTTAAGGAGTTGTGCTCCCATTTTGTTATTTCATTTATTTTTCTTCTTATTTTCTTTGTGGACCGCTTGGAGTTCTCCCACAAGAACAAAAAGCTATATCTACAAACACCACAAAGTCTCAAATTTAATTTTGAGAACCGCAAAATCATATTTATTTTCCGATAAAGTCCGTTACGTTAAGCAAGGATTTACTGATTTATATGTAATTTTTGAGATGTGTAGATCTAAAATTTATGTGATTAAATGAGGTAAAAGTAATACGAATACACAAAAAATAAAATTTGCTAAATTTTGATTTTGATATTCACGAACATCAATTCTTGATTTTCACGGAAGTTCTTTGTTATCAAAAGTCGATTCATTGAGATTGACTTGCATATCCGATTACCAGTTGTATAACTTGTAATAACTATTAAAACGAAAAAAGAGAAAGAAAAAAAAAGGTGGATTATATTATCTAAAAAGAGATAAACAATCTTGTTATCAAACCGACCGGTATATTGAGTTTTCGTTGGCTGTATGTCAGCTGGCACTTCGTCATTTTTTTAAAGAAAATTAAAATATTACAGCACGTCCTATATGATGACTATTTATAAACTTTGAATATCAAACAGAGGATTAAAAATAATAAAAACTCACAGAATTTTTATGTGTGAAATGATCAAATGGCACGCCCATTAATCACAACATACGGTCTTTATTTACTAAAAGATATACCTGAGTGAAGATACCACGTCAATATTACATCAAACAAAACTATATATACATAAAGACTAGAAGTTCAATAACCATTTTTTTAATTTTATTAATAAACATGCGTCACAACCCTCTATAAACTGTCCGACCTCTTATAATAAACATAATTTTATATATACACCTCTCGGACAACAACAAAAAAGGGTTAAGTATGTATTACTTTCACTAGACACATAGTTCATAACAAAAAAGGATATTAATACGTTTTTTGTGCGAACAAGATTCCAACAGAAACATTTCATATAAATATTCCAAAAAGCAGCAAACATATCCTTATCATACCCAGTTCTCACCGTAGGGATACCTCCGCTTCTCACAGTCCACTAAAAAATTTCATTAATTTTTCTGTAAAAGATATCTTTGAAAAACTTTTTCTATTATTTATTTTACAAACAACCAACAAATCAAATTTCAAGATCCTGAGGTGGCATCTAAAAATCCCTCCCCGCTTTGTAGTGGTTAAAGTTGAGGTTAAGAGAGGGTAAAAGTGGTTAAATCCTTTTGCACTGGAACCTTTGAAATGTGGTTAAGGGGTTTAAAGGATGGATAACTTAACCGGGTTCTTACCCAAGAACTTATTTTTTGGGCCAAAGTAGAATCTAGTTTTTTGGGCTTAAATAACCCCGATAAAATAACCAAATATACTTAACTATTTTTCAAAGCTTAAGGGGAAAACATATGACTTTTTGGTGGAAAAAGAGGTTTTATTTGTTGTAAGGGGAGTCATATTTGCTTTTTATAGTAACATGTTTTTTAAATGTCTTAATATTTTTAGAAAAATTATGGTTTTTGAGAACTATCCAAAATTTCATAATTATATAAATGACATTATAATTAGATGTTAAATTTCAAAAGGAAAAAGTAATGGAAAGTTTTTGTCAGTCAAAGGAACTTATATTTACGATCATGTTAGAAAAAGGTGCATTAAAAAATCTTACTTTTTTGTGGACTTATTTCTAGTCCTTCATTAATACTTTGTATCAGAGAACTTTTTCACCTTCCATTTTACCCGTTCCCACTCAATTTTGTCTTCTTCCTCTCCCCTCTTCTTTATGTGTTATTTTAAAATAAAAAATAGATATGATTTAAATAAAACAAATTATAGCACTTAAAGGATAAAAACATTTGAATATATATGGTATTAAAATAAAAGAGTAGATGTTTTAAAGTAAAAGTTCATTTGTTTTATAGTAAATGCCCACATATTGTAGAAGCCTCAAATTTTTAATAATTATATCAAATAAAAACTATAAATAAAAGGGATAAATTAAAACACATTAAGTAAATTTAGTATGTGGGTTGTATAATTGATCCATACATGAGTTATTGGGTCAAAAATTAGAATCCAGTTGATAGATTACAGATAAATAGATCAATTCGTACTAAATTATTGATAAATTAAAAGGGGGAAGAAAATCTCTTACAACTCATGCAATTATCTAATTAAGAGTCCTAGCCCTAGCCTAATCCAATAGCCACGAAATCTGGCCTCATCCTAATTTAAAATTGAGATTTAGATGGGAAGAAATTAGGATAATATATAGGAAATTTGTGATTAAGGAAGAATTGGAGTTTTAGAAGGACTCTTCAACCCTAGATCTACAAAAATACCTCAATCTCATCCATGGCCAACCCTATTGATCATCTGAGACTTGAAGGACGAGGAAGATAGGCCATTGGAGGGGATATTCGAGGAGAAGAAGGCTTGCAAGAGGATCTTCAAGTGTTCTTCGCGTTCTAAGCCCTAGAAGTTCAAATCGTCAAAAAGTAGACAATCTCTAAAAAAAAAATCTAATTAATATCGTCCATAGATAGTCCATGATACCAGCAATAAAAGCCTCATGTTTTTCCCAATTTCTATCATGCCATTTGTGAGTATCTCATGCTCAAAGTTTGACTATTGACATGTACTTGAGCCCCCTTGTTTGATCTCAAACTCCATGAAATCTACGTCTATTTACCTGACTCTTATTTCTATCATGATTAGAAACCTGTTAGCAACGTTTTAAAATTGATTTCGTGGATTTTCATGTTGTATGCATTGAAATATAAGAGTTTTATCTCAAATCTGTCAATTGTGCATTCTCGGCCTGAGAACGGGCCGCTCTCATGTGGCGCGACCAGGTCGCGCACCCGCGATGTGGCACGACATGGTCTGAAGATCGCGTCGGCCCTATCGAGCGTGTCTTGAATGCATTGCCACGATCCGTCGCGACCTAAAGACCGCGTCGGCCATGTCCGTCGCAACCTGAAGATCGCGTCGGCCCTATCAAAACCCGATCTGAATGTGTCGAGATGATCGAACGGACGTCATCTTGTCGGCCCTGTCAAAAGCCGACCTGAATGCATCGAGACGATCGGACGCGACGTCCTCGTGTCAGCCTGTCAGTTCCAACCTGAACGCGTCGCCACGGTCTGTCGTGACAAGAGCAAGGCCATCGCATCGGCTCAGTGCACCGCGACATGATCATGCACCTGGCCGATGGCGCAACCTAACTGTGTTTTTCCAAAAACTAGAAATACGCCTTTTCATGCTAATTTCACCCTAATTATTTACTGATAATCCCTCGAATTTACTGTAACGAAGTAACTAATGTTATTTAATGATAAACATGCTATAATCCTCTTTTAAAGGACATGCACACAACCTAAATTTCAATCTCCTGATTTTATTTCACATGCACACACTAAAAACCCTAACTTTCTGCCATGCGATGTTCAAAAATCAATTCATAATATATCTGGTAAAATATCGAATTTATTTTTGATACCTTTTAAATAAAGGACTTGTTTAAGTTTTCTATCGTTCGTTTTGGATTTCGTTATCAACGCTCCTCTACTTTCGAGCACTCAAGGCAAGACGAGCAATGATTCTATATACATTTTTCTTGACTTGGATGGACTCGATCCGTTTGGGAAGACTCCTACTCAGACTAGGGAATCCTTGTTCAAGGCCTCCGTAAAACTCTTTGGCTACGTGTACGTCTTTGGCTAACGAGCTGGTTGTATCATCAATACCTATATACTCTTAGGGATGGACATGATCCAACAGCCTTAGAGTTTTCTCCCTCTCCTTGAGATCACATTGGGCCTCTGACGGTTAGTGATTCTACCAGACTGTCAGCACCAATCATGCATGTTGTGCAACTATTACTATCGCATATTTTAACATCGTTTTACGTTCATTGACCTATAGTTCTTGTCTATTCCATATTTACTCATCTATTCACGTTCTCTCTATACTCTCATCTATTATTCAATTACTCTCATCTATTCTTGGTACTCTATTGGACCATCTATTGATTGTCTAAGATAACAAAATATAATCAATGTCTAACAATATATAAAGGGCCTGATCTGGTTCTGGGAGGTGCGCCCAAAAGTGCTATTTACCCGCGAGAGTTTCATGATCAGGGTGTTTGGCATTACATCTAAGTGTTATACTATCTAGATTAATCTAAGACAATCAACCAAAGTGTTATACTATCTTGGCTGTCAAATGACAACCAAAGTGATATACTATCTCGATTGATGAAAATCAATCAAAGTGCTATTTGCCTCAGTGGGTATTTACTCTCTATATGGCCAACTTCTCTCTCTCTCTTCGTTATACGTGTTACTTGCTATTTGCTTGACATTAATGTTTTATTGATATCGACTTGCTATCGCTCTTTATCATGACTTGACATACATCATATGGTTAATCATATTCTTTGTGTTATACTTATTCATGTGCTATTTAAACCACGCTACTTGTGCTATTACTCTCTCTCGACTTTACCTGACTCTCTCTATCGTTAGTTACTCTGCTCTTTAATATAATTAAACATTTAAAGTATGTATCTACAAGATATTAAGTCCTATTGAGTGTTATCGCTCACCCTGTGTTATTTATTGATGTTTTTCGGTGAGTCGAATGAGGACTACCACACTCATGAGGATGGGGACGAGTAAGTTCAAGAGTGACCCGGATGTCGTCCTATTAATTTTGGGATTTAGTGCAGGAGAAATTCTTATTGCCCGAGCGCCCGGGCAAATCATTTGCCCGGGGCCTGGGCGCAAGGCGCGTCTCTTAGTGTAGTTAGTTGTTTTATTAAATATGTTGAAGTTCTCTGAGTCTATAGTTATGACTCTGAAGTAGTAAATGTAATAGACATAGTGGAATGAATAAGAATACAGTTGGTTTTGTATTATTCAAACTGTGCAGTGGTTTGATGTTTATCTTCATACTCGCGCTATATTAACTACCTCATGTTCCAATATTCTGCGTCGGGTGTGACAGTTTTGTGGTATCAAAGCCTAGAAGTTTTAAGTCTAGGATCTTCTAGGATGAACTACCTTGACTACTTGTCGACTATCATACTTATGTAAGAATTCGATAGAACCATGGTTAAGATTTAAAAGAGATTCACACACAAGCGCTAACTTAGTGCCACTTATTATCCTACTGTCAAATTTTTCTTTTGAAGCAACTTAGAAGATTTCAATGGTTTCTGAATGTACTCAATTACGCAACATGCAACAAACAATCCAAGAACTGACCCACGCCCTGCTACAAGCTGCACAAGGCGGTGAAAACCGTGGAGATCTACACCGAAACTTTAGAAGCATGAACCCACTCGTTTTGGTGGAACCACAGACCCTGATGAATTTGAACACTGGCTCAAGGAGATTGAGCGCATTTTCCGCGTTATGCAATGCACGATGGTAAGAAGTTACTACTGGCCACATTCCAACTTGAAAGGGATGCTCGTGCATGGTGGGAGGCAATAGAAGCGACTAGAGCTAATGGTCAGTTCACATGGAATGAATTCAATGAAGAATTTAACTCTAAATACTTCTCTGAACTTGTTCAAGAAAGAAAAGCTGCAAAATTTGCTGCTCTCAAACAAAGAAGCCTCTCTGTGGCTGAATATGAGGTTCAGTTCTCTAGGCTAGCGCGCTACGCCAATCATCTTATTAACACTAAGAAGATGAAGGCTAGGTGTTTCCTCAACGACCTCAACCCTCAATATATAACACAACTGGCACCTCTTGACATCCAAACATATGCCGAGATGGTCAAGAAGACTCAACTCCTTGAAGATGCGATCGACTTTACTGATCGCATCAAAGGGAGAATTATAAAGAAAGAGTAAACACCTGGCTCTTCCAATACCAAGCCAACCAATGGTAAGAAGCGGCCGTTCAATGTCATTGAAGGGCCAAGTCAAGAAAGGAAGTTGAAGGTCAATGTCCCCTCTACTATGGCTAAAGGAAACTGCAATTATTGTGACAAGCCTGGTCACACCGATGAATGCTGGAGGAAGATTGGCGCATGTCTACATCTTACAGTAAGGCGAATTGTTTATTACTTTAACGGTTTACAATTTTACTTTAACCTTTTATGTTACATAATTTATCACATATGTAACCGTTGCAAAACTTTAAGAAAGATTTTGAAATCATTAAAATATGTGCGACGGTAAGTTATAATGTATGTATGGGATTTAAAGTCATTACAAATATATTAAAGTCTAAGTTCGAAAATATTAAAGTAAAAGTTCGAAATCATTAAAGTATGTGTAACAGTGAGTTAAAGTGTGTGTGACTTAAAACCATTATTGGTATGACTTAAAATCTAAGTTTGAAAGTAAGAGTTCGAAGATGTTAAAGAGTTCTAGGCCGTTAACGTATATAATGATAGTTAGTTAAAATGTGTGAAACTTAAAGCCACAGTTAGAGTTGTTAAAATATGTGCGATGTTAAGTTAGTGTGGAACTTAAAGTAATTGTTGATATAAATTAAAGTCTAAGTTTGAACACATAAAGTAGAGTCTGAATGTGTTAAATTAAGAGTTCAAGGTCGTTAACTTATGTGTGACAGTGAGTTAAAGTGTGTGAGACTTAAAACTAACTGTTGGCATGATTTAAAGTCTAAGTTTGAATGTGTTAAAGTAAAAGTGTAATGTCGTTAATTATATGTGACGGTTAGTTAATATATGTTGGACTTAAAGTCAATATAATATAACTTAAAATCTAAGTTGTAAGATGTTAAGTAAGGGTTCAGAGTTGTAAAGTTTGTGTGATACTGAGTTAAATATGTGAGACTTAAAATAATTGTTGACATAAATTAAAATCTAAGTTTGAAGATATTAAGGTAAGAGTTCGAAGATATTAAAATACGAGTTTAAATCGTTAAAATATGTGTGATAGTGAGTTAAAAATGTGGACTTAAAGTTACTGTTAACATTATTTAAATTTAAATTCTAAGATGTTAAAATAAAAATTAAAGTTGTTAGAGTATGTGTGATAGTAAATTAAAATATATGAGATTTAAATAAATATTGATATAATTTAAAGGGTAACTTATAAGCGTTAAAATAAGAGTGAGAGTTTTAAAATAACAGTTGTTCATAGTAAAAAACAAAAAACGTTACTCAGAGAGATCGTCAATGTAAATCTCAATAAGATATGAATTAAAAATTGACATTACTAAATATACTTTGATTTTTTACGCAGATATTTCTAACAGAGATATGTAATTAAGATATTCTCATTGGCAGTTATTTCCGAGGAAGATATGTAATTAAGATATATTAATTGACAAAATTTTATAATTAATTTTTTAACTTTTAAAAAATAAAAATAACGTGTGTGTGTGTGTGTTGGGCGGGTGCCGGGGGCGGTGGCGCGTGCGTGGACGGTGGACCCCACACGGCGCGAGAGCATCCTTTTCAGTGGTGGTTTCGCCGTCATATGCCCCAGAGAAGTCCACAAATAGCAGTCCTTGTTTAATGCCAGAAATGGTCAAGTGGCCGATAGAATCTTGCAGGAAGAACTTAACGTGCACTTCCCGACCAAAGATCCACACCGTCCATCTCCAGTAAGCCGCCATCTCGACCGTTGGATGCTTCAACAGTCTTCGGACTTTTTAGCCGCCGCCGCGGCCCGGGCTGGCGGGCTCCACCTTCCATCTCTCTCTTTCTCTCTCTCTCAGCGTCGTCACGCAGCCGGCGGCCCCATGCGGACCTCCCCGGCAATGGCGCCTTCCACTTCGCTTCTTCTCCTCTTCCCGGAAATGGCAGGCTCCTTTATAAGTACCCTCGCCCCTTCTTCCTCAGCTCTCCCCTTGCTCTGCACCTGGAGATCAGAGTGGCCGACGAAAGGATTTTTCTTTTTTCTCTTCTTCTATAGTTCTTCTCCTTCTTCTTCTTCGCCACCTTCTGGTTGGTGTTTGGGATTGTGAGAGATGAACGGAGCTCCGATCCCCGATTTCCCTGTGGTGCCATCGCACGGGGGGAGGTACCTCAAGTATGACATCTTCGGGAACATGTTCGAGGTTACCGCCAAGTACCAGCCTCCGATCATGCCCATCGGGAGGGGTGCTTATGGGATCGTGTGGTATGTTTCTTCTATTTGTTCCGCTCTGGTGCTGTTTTTGACAGTTGACGGCATAGAAGTTAGTGTCGGGTGGAATACATAAGATTTGTGTTGTTTTGCGCGGTTGATTCATGGATTAGCGAATGCGGTGGATTGAAAGTTTGTTTTGGGATAGAACACGAGATTTGTGTGTTGTTGTTGTGCCGACTGCTATGGAATCGTTAAATGTGGTTCGGAAGATACTTTTGGATATAATTCACGTGGTTTTTGTTGTTTTGCCGGTTGATTTATAGGCCACTGAGTGCTTGAGATGGATAAATGCGGTGTACAACAGTACAAGTTAGCTTGGGGTAGAATACATGACACTTGCGTTGTTTTTTGCCATCTGATTCACAGGTTTCTGAGTGCTAGGGATGGTTTCGTGCGTTATATACAAGTCGTGGTTGGTTTCCGTCGTATTTGTTTCGTGGTTGATTCTTAGATGATCATGCTCTGGGACTCGTTGTGGATTGCATACAAGCTAGTTCGAAGTGGAATACATGATATTAGGTTGTTTTCTTTGGATGGCTGTTGTTCTTTTTTGTCGTTGACTTTGTTTTTTTTCTAGTTCCGTGATGAACTCAGAGACTAACGAGATGATGGCCATCAAGAAGATATCCGGTGCGTTCGATAATAACATTGATGCAAAGAGGACTCTTCGGGAAATCAAGCTCCTCAGGCATTTGGATCATGAGAATGTATGTATGATAGCCAGGAACTTTCTTCTCTCAGTTGCTTAACTTATATCTCTTTCAACTGGTGAAAATACATAATTCATGGTTCATTTTCTAGTTTGCTCTTGCTCTGTCTGTGTCTGTTCAACTCAATATATTGCTTAACTTCATCTTTTGTAAGTTTTTTCTACAATGATGAAATCAGTTACTTCTAAAATACCACTTGAACGGGAGTTCCTATATTTTCCTGAATCATAAATGAGCACGATCGTGAAGTGCAGAGAAGAAATGTTCATTTTTCAATTGAAAGCAAAGTGATTATTGTGGTCAACGAATATAAGTTGTCCGTCATTGTTTGGCATCTTCACAGGAACCAGTCTTTAAACTTCTTCAAGCTTTCTGTGGACTAAAATTTTAAAATTGGCATAGATCAAGTTATCTTTTAGTAGTGCACAATTGATGATTATTGGTCGCCAGACAAAGATCATAGCTGAAAAAACATTCTTTTAGGTTTGCTAGATCTTCGAACAACATTTGGCAATTGGCATAACCAGCATCTACATGGGAGATGACAAGATGTATTATAATGTGACTAATGGAATGTACTATAATGTGACTAACTTGCTCTTACCAACAGAGAGAGCATGAAAATCGTAGGTTGTTTCTAAAAGCTGAATATAAACTGGAACTGATTCTTGATCTCATTGTCTTACAAAACCAGGTTATTGGAATAAGAGATGTCATCCCACCCCCTGTACGGGAAGCATTTAATGATGTATATATTGCAACAGAGCTTATGGACACAGATCTTCATCAGATAATCCGCTCCAATCAAGATTTATCTGAGGATCACTGCCAGGTAGTCTTTTGCTTTATGAATGACACCTGTCATGCTGAAACTTTGTTCTTTTAATAAAGCTGCATCCTGTGGTTTACCTTGTGCCTTAACGCAGTCTGGGTTTCTTTTCATCATCTGAATAATTGTTCTCCACTAAACTTTCCTTTTTGTATGCAGTACTTCCTCTATCAGATTCTCCGGGACTAAAATATATACACTCGGCAATGTTATTCACAGAGATTTGAAGCCCAGCAACCTTCTGCTGAATGCAAACTGTGATCTAAAAATATGTGATTTTGGTCTAGCACGTCCAGCATCAGAAAGTGATATCATGACAGAATATGTTGTTACAAGATGGTATAGAGCACCTGAGTTGCTTCTTAACTCTACAGATTATACTGCAGCCATTGATGTATGGTCTGTCGGATGTATTTTCATGGAACTGATGAACCGAAAACCATTGTTTGCTGGTAGAGATCACATGCATCAGATGTGCCTAGTGACACAGGTGAGATGAAGCAAACAGTTCCTTAGAAAATGTGATTTGGTATTAAAAATGGTCTAATGTAGATGGTAGGTATCTCAAAAGACAAGGGTCCTATAGATTAGTAAAAGACAACCAGCAAGAAAAATATGTTTTTCTAAAAGTACAAAAAAGGAAAATGCAAACACTAGAAATTTCTTTTTGGCTACATATGTAAACAAAAGAGTTTCTAGGTCAAGGAATGTTGAAAGTAGTTATGCTTGATCCAATTCTTTTAGCATCTGAGGTGAAGGTGCTTAATCAATTTTTGGCCTTTCAGCTGGTTGGCACACCAACAGAGTCTGAGCTCGGATTTCTTCAAAATGAAGATGCAAAAAGGTACATTAGGCATCTTCCTAAACATACTCGGAGGCCATTTGCCGAACTATTTCCTCATGTTCATCCAGATGCCATCAATCTCATGGAAAGAATGCTGACATTTGATCCTACTAAAAGAATTACAGGTAACCTTTTTCGTTGGAGCCTAATGAATTGCCCAACAATATCTGCTTTCTGGTCACCACGAAAAGAAGAATAAATTGTTGCATAGAAGTTTCTGATAAAACTGATATTAAATGTATATATAATATCCTTCTTTCAAGTTACTTGTTCTTTTTAACACTTTATGTGCAATATCATATTGTCTGAAGCATCTTTTTGAACATCTGATTTAACTGGTGAGTCAATACACCAGCTATCCAGTCTTCAGTAGCATTTTGTTGGCAAACCTTGTTAAATTAGCAAAAACCCATAAACCTTTGCATGGGTTTTTTTATTGGGATTGTCATTCAGTTTAGGTCTCGTCAGAGTCCATTTTGATCCTTTAACCCAGTTAGGCCAATATCTTAATGAAATTCCAGGGATGTTGCTAGTATGAATTAAGAATGCTTTTTTGGGTTCATACAATCTATGAGCAGATACTGGTGTCTATCCTGCAGCGTTTTACCCATATACTTATGAATTGAAAGGGAGTAGTAGAAACAAGATAAGTGTCTTACTTCTTACTTTGGATTTGCAGTTACTTTTGTTGGGTGTGTTTCATTGTAATCATTCTGGAGCCAATCCTTGAAATGGAATTTAGTACAGAAGAATTTTGGATGATAGTCTCATAAAGTACATTATCATAACATCTAAAAATGTCACGCTAGTGAGAGCAATGACAATTGTTGGAACTTGGCATTTAGTCCTAGGGCTGTACAAATATGGTCCAAACCGAAAAACCGAACCGAACCGGCCGGTTTCGGTTCGGTTCGGTTTCATGGGCTGGGTGGTTCGGTTCGGTTTTTGGCTGGGAAACCGAAATGAACCGAATACCTATATATAATTATATAAATAATAGAATTAAACAAAAAAAAGAAGGCAGCACAGTGGAGGGCGGCTTCGCGCGCCCTCCACGCGCCTGGCGGTCGCGAGTTGAAACTCGCGACCGCCAAAAAAAGCCCCTTTTAACAGGTTTTTGCCAAAAATGCCATAAAAATGTCAAAAATGCCATAAAAATATTAAAAAATGTCAGAAATGTCATATTTCGGTTTGAACCGAACCGGTCGGTTCGGTTCGGTTCAAACAGTAAGTTCGGTTCGGTTTCTCCCATTTTTGGGAGAAACCGAACCGAACCGTGAACACCCCTATTTAGTCCCACATTGGTTTCTCGTTGAGGTTTATATTACTTATGACCTTAGATCTGTGAATATCGACATCACAGTTTTGTGATTTCAGCATGGTATCAGGACATGGGCCTGGGTCCACCCCCACGCCTTTCCACCTCCACCCAATTAATCTCCACGGCCCATCTTGGCCATGAGGGGGAGTGTTGGAACTAGTGCATTTAGTCCCACAGAAGAGATTTCTGTTGTGACCCCGGGCCTGTGAATCTCAACACTGCAGTTTTGTGATTTCAACAAGAACTGTAGTAAGATTCTGCTAATGTTCATGATTTGTAATTTTTACAATGAGATCATATTTTTCAAGTTTTGTGAGGCTTTGTGCTTAGTGTCCTCTTTTGTAAGATGTTTTGTGATAATTATAATCTCCACCCTTTCCGTTGAGGCCCATTTATGCATTCGTGTACTAGGAAATATGTGGCATTTCTTCGTCAACAATAAATGTTCTTATAGATTGAGGATCAAGTTTAAAGTACTCTCGCTAGCTTTTCAATTGCAAAATATTTCCAAGTCCTCATCCATTCCTGTTAACTTTGATAACCTGACATTACATCTTTGCTGCTGCAGTGGAAGAAGCTCTTGCTCATCCGTACTTTGCAAGATTACATGATTTGGACGATGAACCAATTTGTACGGAGCCCTTCTCCTTTGAATTTGAGCAGCATGCCTTGACAGAAGAGCAAATGAAGGAATTGATTTACAATGAAGCCTTATCGCTCAATCGAAGTTATGTCCGATGACATTTGCTCAGTTTGTTTTTGAGCCAGTACTAGAGTTTGTCAAGAAGATGTGCGCATGTGGTTCTCTTGTAGTCAAAGATTGGTTACATCTCCATACGTTTCACCAGAGAGTAAGCATTCATCGTCAATGGCCAGTTTGGTTACATACATCAAGGTCATTTTAAGAGTACATACTGATTACTGACGACATTATCTTATGGGAGTTTATTTGGAATGGTAGAAGAGTTTGTAATAGTCCTTGTTTGTTCATTTTGCCCTGTTCTCCATCTTGGGGAAATGGCTGGTGATAAGCCCACAATGAATTGACTGCTTTGATTGAATGCACGGGCATCCGTCTATGATCTGTAGGGGTTGATTGCTCGACTGTTGCTTGCGGGAGAGATGCTTACTATTTCCATGGATTTCTTTGACCCTGTCGGACGTGGTTACTCATCTACTTCTGGATGCGCTTAGGAATATGGTCTCTTTGTTGTTTTGAGATAAATGGCGCCATTTAAAAATGGAGCCTGACGTAGTTCCTGCCCCATGCGGACGGACATTTTTTTGGCCCATCCCAAGCACAGTGGCATGGAGAAACACTTTATATCCACTGGGCGGGTAAAAAAAATCATCTGCCCAACACGGAGATTGGGTGGGCGTTGGGGCCCACATCTTGCGGGGTGCTTTTGGCACGTGGGGCCCCAACAGCCAGCGAATCATTGTGTTGGACGGGTGATTTTTTTTAGAGAAAAGTTTAGTATATTTTTGTATTGTACTTTAAATATAATATGATTAGATAATAATTTATGTGTCATCTAATAATTAAATTATCATTTTATCATTTTTCATGTGAGTGGTGTCACATAAATGTTTACCTAGTCATATTACACTTAAAATGTAATACAAAAGTGCACTAAAATTTTCTCTTTATTTTAATCCATCCAGCTGGTATAAAGTGTTTCTCTAGTGCATGGGGGTCTGAGTGAGTGCATGTGCGGGAGTCCGACTCACATGCATTGTGTTGAGAATGGGCACAAAAAGTATCCGTCTGAATAGGCATTGGTAATTGAGAAATATTAGTTATTCGGGTGGTCGTGTAGTTAGCCGAGGTGGAACCGCTGCGCGTCCGATCTGATTGGTGGGACGCGGAGCCCCACATATATGCACGTCGTGGGGCCCCAACACCGACCAATCAAGTCAAACGCACGGTGGTTCCACGTCATGTGAGCTATTCGGCCGTCTAAGTAACTAGTACTTCTCTTCATAATTTTTCTTAAGTAAAAAATTTACTATATTTCACAATTATACTGTCTCACTTATCTTAAGTCTTTTTACTAGCCATTAAAAATATATTGTGTCCATCCAATAAAGAGGTTGAAGTGCATGAGAAAATATAATTATGGTAATCTGAGTTTCCTGTACGGCAGTGAGAGGTCAGAACCGATAATCTTGGCACAGCATTCCCATCTGGAAATTTTAAATGGTTACTAGGTAGGTCGTTTTACCGTTCTAAAGCACCCCCTACAAGTTGCATCATGGAAGCCATGCTGGTCTACCAGATGATGGCCATCTGTACATTTTAAAAGGTTACCATATTGCCCGTTTTACCCTTCTAAAGCATTCCTCGAACAGCTTCATCATGGAAGTGCTATGTTGGTATACCAGATGATGAGATTGGTGGACCCTCATTGTAAAGTTCATCGTGTCTTTGGTAGGAGGTAATCAAGGCCGTTCACTGCTTCTGTCTATATATCCCATTTCCTGAATTTTATTTCAGATGTCTTCTCACTTCTGGGTGAGAATTGATTGGATCCAAGAAAGTGAAATCTTGGAAGTTAGTAGGATGACATTTTATAACGACACCACCGTCAGCGACGGCGGGAGTGAGGCACTGTTTGTCTGCGCTTCATGTCAAACGTTTTCTAGAGAAGAAGAGCCTTGGAGACGCGCCGTCAGGCATAATTTTAAGGAACAATGATGCCTGTCCGTGCATTTCCGACGTCCAAACCACGAGGATGTTCAAAATTATTTACGCATCGTCCTTCGCATGAGAACGGCTCTCCACTAGAATGTTACAGCTAAAATCTATGGGAGAACTTCATATCAGCAACGCGGAGCCCTTTGACACCGGTTCCCCGCCCCGGCCATGTTGCCCTCCCCTTGAGGCACTCCTCTCATCTCTCCGTCTCGGCATCCCTTCATGCACGGTACCCCTATATCAAATGGTTTGTTGCAGAGAGAGCACCGCTGATGACCCCTTCCCGGGACTGATATGCGTGGGTTTGAGACTCGGCGTGGTGAAATTAGGCTAAAAAGGTAACCCTGACATGAAGATGGTTTTAAGTTGGGGGCATTGATGGACGTTCTTTAGGAGACATTAGATATCAAGATCTTAGGGTTTTACTTAGAACAAGAAGAGTTTTCCACAATGGAACAATGAAATGATTCAAATGTATAGGTTATTCATCATTGAGGTTTTTTTTTCAAATTTAGAACTTAGACATCGCATAATCCATGCCATCTGACGAAAATGCCATCTACGAAATGTTAATCTCAAAAATAAAGTTGGCCTCAAACGAAACGTCCCAAAAGGATTAGAGACCAGCTAATGGTTCCTAACCGTTCAACAAGTTTGGCTACAAACTCTGAAAGCAGGGAGGGCAACACAAACAGAACATCTGGTGCGAATCTGATCATCAAATTTTATTACGGAAGAGGATTTCCCATGTCCAAATCCGCTGCCAAAAGACGCACCTCCTCAACTTTCCGCAAAACTGGAGTGATAAAGCATACGCCCAAATTAGAGAGAGAGAGAGAGTGTGTGTATGTGTGAGTGTGTGTGAGTGAGTGAGTGAAAGTATCGGAAGCAGATATCCGCCTTACCCCAGCTCGGAAAGCTTCATGTGAGATTCAGCATAATCGGCAAAGAAAGCATCTTCATCCTGTTCAGAAGAAATGCACACAGTGAGATATGGACCAGATGAGTGCTGAAAATCTGCACGCAATCTTCAAAGAAGAACAGAGCACAACTTACAGCTGCATATTTCTCTACAAGTGGGCGGAACAAAGGATCACTGAGTAGAGCCTTGTCAGATGGCAGCTGGAGTAGGCCTTCTTTCTCGCCGGTCAAAAGTTCCCTAACAAACAACGAAGGACGTGGCTCTTACATCAGAGACATGAGAACATGTCAAACAAGCATGCAAAGCAAAATTGCAGTAAACAGCTATTTGGAAAGGATCTGAAGATACGTGAAGTAGGAGTTGTCAAAGATGAGAGGATTAGATGTCCAAGGTCCCTCAAAGCCAGAACGCTCCTTGTGGCACTTTCCCTGGAAAATTAAAAGAAAATATGCAACGTTATTGGGAACAGAATCTAAGAGAATGTACAGAATTCTTGTAGACGGTAGGCGAAATGTGAACGATCCCACTTACCAGAGTGTGCCCCCCAGATAACGCAACGATGTCCTGGTCGCTGAGACCCATCTGCTTGCTAAACACCTCTCTCAAATGGTCACAACCTATTTCCAAAAAACATTAACATCAGTACTACCGACTTAAGGAATGAGAGGATAGAAAAGTATACACCAAATGCCAAGAACACTTCAGCAAGAGTAGTTGGAGAATGCAGCAATAGAACGTTACAATAAGACCAAATATTGGCGTTACAGGAAGTTTCTAGAAAACTAGCACAGCATGAAACCAAAGAAAGAAAAGAAGAAGAAATGAAAAGTTATTTTGGGTAATACCTTTAGTGGCATCTGGCAAGCGACCCTCCACTGGTGGTGCAGGCTTGTCCTGAATTGGGTTAATGTCAGTTGAGATGGTACCAAGACCCAATAAGATACGAAATTTAAACAAAAAATGACTTCTGAAAGTAAAGATGCTCATATTGAGAAAACTAAAAAATAATGAAAAGATCCAAACGCCAAGACCAACCAAAAAGGAAAAGAGAATGTAGATGACTGCTACAAAGCTTTGAGATATCTCCTCAAAGATGCCTTGAATTTCAATAAACATTCATAGTTTGTGTGTTAGAACAAACAGCCCATATGTCCAATTGTGTGTAAAAGAAAATGAAGTGTCATAGACGGTGGGTGAACACCCAAGTGTGCACAGCTCAAACCATCAACAGTGTCAAGACATATACATCAATTCTAATCTTTGCTTAAGACAACCATATGAAGATCTTGGACCTGTTCTCTAGGATAGTGCAGGAAGGCGCCAAGACATGAATCTCATTTTTCAAAGTAAAAATCCCAAGGAGCATACGTTTTCTGACGCCTAAACATATCTTCTTACGAAGGCGCACAGAGCAATAATGCGGCTATAATATTGAATAAATACTCATAAAACGATCGGTGCATGGATAACAGGTTCGGGGTAGGGGGCTCGGCTGAGGAACAGAAATGACATATAAGTAATAGTAGAAGAAGGGCAAGATTCTTAGTCGATTACCTCCCTCCCGGGATGGAATGGGATCTCCGGCCCTCCCGTGATCTCGACGGCAACAACTCCAGCCAACTATACGATTGCCAACACGCAAATCAAACACAAGCTACAATAAAAAAGGGGGAATAATTCTCAAAAAGAGGCTACACTAGGAATAACTTCTGAATCATCTCACCTGGTAAAAGTCGGCGTAAGAGAGGATCGGGAACTGCTCCTTGATCGGCTCCAGCAGGCGCACGGCGATGTCGAGCCCGTTGTTGGCCGCATGAGCGAGCTCGCCGTGGAACCTCATGGTCCCGAATGGCCCGCCCGTCTTCGACGACACGTCAAATGTCCCCGCCGAGTGCCATCTGATCGACATTCCACAAAAAAAGGACACCCTCAAATCCATCAGACTAACAAGAAAACAAGAAATCAGGAAGCATCAAACAGCGCGCGTCAACAGTTGAAAGAAGTAGAAATGGCAGGAATGAGACGGAGATCGCAGGGGTCAACGGATCCTTACGCAATGCGCAGCATGAGGGGTGCGCAGTTCTTCTCCGCGATGAAGCCGCGGAGCTTCTTCTTGGCCTTGTCGACGGCCTTCAGGTACTCTTCGCTCACCGCCGGGTACGACTTCCCCATCTCCGATCCGGCAGATCCTGCAGACACCACCATATTCACGTCAGAAACCGCGAGATCTGCAGATCCAACCACTCCGAGCTCCACAGAAACCCCCATGGAAGAAGCAAAGCAGCAGAGGCGAGCACGAGCAGAGCACACGCTCTCGTCTGCGGCGGGACAAAAGAGAAAAGTGCTTTATAGCTCCACTCAGAAGCTTCTAGACAGTCCGATCAGTTTATCTCGGCCGTCCAGAAGCTCTCCGGATTTGAAAGGTCGAGATTTCGGGGACCGGCAGGCGAATTGGGGTTAGCTTACCTAGCAGGGGTGGAGAACGGGGACGCGTTCCCGGCTGCAGCCATTAGAGGACCGTGCGGAACGTGTAAGTGGTGGGCTGTGGGTTTCCTAGAACAAGAAAGATTTATTGTATTTATATATTATATTTTAAGTATAATGTAATTAGGTAATAATTTATGTGGCATCTCTCACATGAGCAATGATAAGGTGATAATTCAATTGTTAGATACTACATTGATTTGTTATCTAGTCACATTACATATGCAAGTACAATAAACTTTTCTCTTCCTAGAACGGAAGTCTTTTTTTTGTCGATCTTAGAACGGAAGCATTTATATTTACGGATCACAATTCTAGCACATATGAAAGTATATACACATTACATTATTTGATACTTTTTCGAAGGCAAACTCTACTAACGATAAAGATTTCTACATGTGGAGGGTGGAGTCGGCCAAGTCCATTAAGATCCGATGAACTAGCCCATTAAGATGAAAGAACCGAGGCAACACCTAAACATTGTTCTGCCTCTTAGTGTCGGCCCATGTCGAAAAAAGGAGCGAAGTCCGCCCATCAAGACCTAGCCTTCCAAATCTCTTGGGTCATTGACGTCCAACTTAAAGTATCCAAAAAGAATCCCTCAAGTCCATCATTTCTCGACAACATTCTTCTTATCATGATCGAGTCATTATCCTCATACGACATGTCCATTCGATGTGCACCTTAAACTACCCTCAATAACTAGCTAACATAATCCAAGGGAGGGATACTTAAAATTGAGAGACCCTCTTGACTATTTTTATTGGCTACAAGTGCAATAGATATTTTCTCTAATAACAAATTTAAAAGTTTATAGAGATTAATTATGTAGCGAGAGTTCGACACTATTTTTGGACCTCTACACTACACATCTAACTAAATTGATCAAAAAAATCCTTAATAGAATTTCCCGAAATGGGAGTTTACAGTTTTTAGGTATTAGTGATCTTTCATACTTATAGATTGGTTTTTGTAATCTAAATTACTTATCGAAATTCTTTTACTTATCGAAAAATATCTAAATATTCATTCGTGGTTTTAAGATTCTCAAATTATTTAATAAATAAAATATGATTATGAAAGAGTCCCTCACATATTTGTTAAAAGGCCTCTCAAGAGGGTGTTTTGTCTCCAGAGTAGGAAGCTTGGAAAAGTTTGTTTTTTATTCTATAACCTTTTACGATTAGCTTCTAGCCTTCTAACTTAACTATTAAATTTTGAACTCAAGAAACCCAAGTTTTAAAAGATTAGTCAACTTTAGAGATTAAATTTAATTTTAAGATCGACAAGAACATCTCTAGATTAGAGATATTTTCACTATTTTGACGATATCTTCACTCTATCTACAGTCTATCTAAATACCAAACATGTCCTAAAAACATATGATTCTAAGAAAAAAATTATTTTCTTTGAGTTTATGACTAAACTATTAAATTATGAAACTATGGATAATAAATATTTATCTTAATAAATTTAAAAGCAAATCCGATAATATTGATAGATACAGATTGTGTGCGCTACCAACAGGGCAAATATGATATTTTGGGAAAGGCACGGCCCTACGGGTCCCCGTTTCCCCACTCCGCCACAGGCTTTGTGGGCGGCAAGTGTGAACAGGGCTTCGAGGCAGAACGATTCCTTTCAGTTTGGAAGATTGTCAACCAATTACAAGTTGCCACGTTTCACGAAACACATTGATAAGATTTTTCGGCCATTGGCGCGCATTAGGTAAACGAGGCGCCGCCGTCCTTTTTGACGTCGTCCGCCCAATAAGAATGATTTGCTCACTTTAATGACGCAAGATGGCTGTCCGAAGAGAAAAGAGAACACGGGCCTCACGTGTGTGTGTGTGCTTTGAGCAACAACAAGTTCATTTTTTTAATGCTGATTTGTTTGCACTTGCAAACCATTGTGCATAAATCCAAGCATCTATTCACCTAAACTTTTGAGAGAAAGATTTTGTACTTTTGTATTGCACTTTAAGTACAATATGACTAGGTAATAATTCATGTAGCACCCTTCACATGAAGAGTGATAAAGTGGCAACTCAATTATTAGATGTCACATGAAATATTACCTAATCATATTGCACTTAAAATGCAATACAAAAATACACTAAATCTTTCTCAACTTTTGAAGCATGCTTCACCAAACCAAAGTTGAAATTTGCTGATCTAGAATAGTCATCATAGACAACTTGAACTGGGACAGCGTTCTTAGAGGAATTCTACCTTACTAGATTGACCAACACCCACATGGTCGGCTCGTTCTATGGTCAGATTCCAACATGGTTAGAGCCATCCTCACTACATATTTCATAACAAGTTTGTCACAAAAGCTGTGTGTTTGTCAAGTTGGTTATGGATAAAAATTGTAGAGGTTTAGTTTAGTTTTATATTAGATGTGAAAATAAGTATATTTATTCCTCTTTCCTCAAGAGAATTATTTTTTCCTAGGAAAATGACAAAAACTCAAATAGAGAATATATCTTTTGAGAGGTATATTGAAATTTCATGCAATATTATTGACATCGTTTATGAGAACCGAATAAGAAGCCATATAAGTTGCTTCAACATCTTGTCACAATAAGATTCATATACTCTTATCCTCACTAAGAAGAATATATAAAAATATAGTTTAGTCTTGTATTAGATGTAATAGAATAAGTGTGTGTTTATAAATAAGATTTATTTATCTTCTCTTCATGAGTCATTTTTCTAAAAAAAATATAAAACATTCAAATAAAAACAATGTGTTTTGAGGGACACACTGGAATTTTGCATATCACCAAAAACCATTCTTATAAATGTGACCATATGATTTCTCCTTCCCATCTGGTTCTAGCTTTGCCTTTTCCTACCTTGTACGGCAACTTTGATAAGTTACTCCTAGAAAAGAGGAAGGATAAATCATGGGTTAGATGTTAGAGGGGTATTGACTAATTTGAGGTAAACTGCTTAACCCAGATTTACCTAAGGATAATCTTGCCCATCTCCAAGGGATGGGGCAGGAACTTATCCCTGAGTAGACAAATTTTTGTAATTTTTTTTTTACACACGCCACTATGTATCTCACAAAATGTGTAATTTTTTTATAAAGCTAACTAGATTTGGAGAAGAAGGTTATTTATCCGGTCCTATTTTTATTTTCAAAATAAAATTAGTTAATTTTTAAGTTAGCCAATATCTAATTAGTCTATCTATAGATTGCTTAACCTTCAGCCTAAAGTGACCCTCTTCATCTTTTTATCAGTTTTCACGGATCTCATCTTTCTTTGCCTTACTTTCTTGTGCATCCTTTGTCCAATCTTTATCGTCGAACAACTCCATTACCTTGTGCACAAGGGTTAGCCCGTGGCTGGGCACCTGCGGCACATTCGGGAGTGCAGGGATCGATCCCTAAGGGCAGGTTGCGCCTAGGCACTTTTAAGTGGTTTTTCTTCAAGACTTCTTTCAAGGTTTATAGGCTGGGGCAGGGTTGGTGGGAGGGGCAAAGGTGTGTTCACGCAGTGGGGCTAGCTAATCAGAAAAGAAAAAAATGTCATCACCTTAACTTCAAGCCGAATACACCACTTTTTCTTTCCATCCCGATCAAAATCTTGGAAAATTGGTGGACGTTTATGCCGATTAGATTTCGATTCAACTATCGAAAGAGACAATGAAACTTCGTAACTCGTCAAACACCAAAAATTTATTTGGTATCAAGATAGATCATCAGAGATAGAATGAAGATATCTTCAAAATTTTAAGAATATCTTTAAAATTTTGAGAATATCTTTAAAATTTTGATAATATCTTCACTCTATCATCGATCTATTCTAACACCAAACATGCCAAGGGAACATAATGTGAAATATCTACAGTGGCGGAGCCACCTTGGGGGCAGTGGGATCCTGTGACCCCACTAGATTGAAGAATTTATTTTAGTGATATAAAATTTCACCATTAGTGACCCCACTAGATTAAGAAAATATGTCTAAAAATACACCCCACCGAACAAAAATTCTAAGTCCGCCACTGGTCGCCTATCATTAGGATGTATTAACTTGTTGAGAAACGTTAGGGTTCCACTCTTATACCACTTTTTGTCTTAATAATCTTTTTTCCCATCTGCTTTTAAATCAGACAGAAAAATAACTCAGTTTTTTAGCACCACCCACTTCGGGAGGATAAGATGTTAAGTTACTCTGCTCAAGTTGAGACCTGAGGGTGAACAAAAGTGCCACACAGAAAGTGACACCCTAATACTTCTCTGGCTTTGTTATGATACGTACGCCTTGTAAAGCAACATCAATCTGGAGGAACCCAATCTATCTAATCAGGAATGTTGAGATTTCACAGCCATTCCTCTCAGACACTGCAACCTGAAGTAGTCTGTTCATGAAAACAGGTGCAAAGACATTGAAGCAAGAAAACATTCAAAAAGTGGTCGTCAACCAATCCCCAAGTGACACAGACGTGATCCATCGTTAGCCACCTTACATCACTTGCCCATCAACTGGAACCAGGGGCAGGTCGTCACCTTTCTGTTCACCTCTGTTTTCTTATGCAGAGAAACCTGGAAAAGACACTTAGGTTGATCCAAGAAATCCTAATCTTTTGTCTCTTCCTCCCTTTTGAACATTAAAAGAGGCGTTGGCAGCTCAAATTCCTAAATTGATTTACATGTTCTGGAACCCACAAAAGCGATCTTTACAATAGAGAGGTAGTTAACCACCTTCATGCTAGTAAGGGAAAATACACAAAGGGGAAGGTAGTTACCAAACTACTATTCACTTTCACGCTGCCGCTTTATCCTAGTTACAATCACAATGATCACCGGACAATATTGTAAACAGAAATCAAAATCTCGACACCGATCAAGATGATGATGAGACATTCCAGGAAGTTAGATTTCCTATTCTGAAGAATTTCCTGCAAAAACCTGATGTTGTGCTGCATGAAAAGCAAGCAAAAAGTTTAGGAACATCTACAACAGTACAAGTACAAAGTAACCTCCCGAACAAGGTACCAAGAAACACAGGTTTTTGTACCTCAACAAACTTCAACTTGAAATCGAGACTCCCAAATCTCTGTGTCAACTCATATTCATCCCTGAGGTATTCCCAAATCTGAGCATAGTTGGCATTTTTCCAAGCAATATCAGACCTAGTCAAAAGTAAGACATTAGACCTCCTATAAGAAGAAATGACGGTACAGTATGATGAGAATAAAAGGAAAGACTTTGTATTCAAGGCTTGCTGCAGTAGCAATTTAAGTCAAGCACAATGATTACTACCATAGTTATTATATAGAACCAAACTAGAGTAATTGCAAAGTTAAATCAACTGGACAAAAAGAAGTCTATCACTTCAGAACAAAATAACAACCCTTCCAAGTTTCACATCTTCAGTGAAAAGAAATTTGCGTATTCATTCAGATTTCATGACAATTACCCAGGATCTTCTATACATCCTAGATAACATTTTTTACTGATTTTTCTTCAATAATAATAGACTTTCTCTCTCTTAATCTGTATGGGACAAAATAGTGATCATTGACTCCATTCTTGTTCGTAGGAGAAGGTTGATATCCTGTTTGCACATTGTAAGGCTCACGATAGCTTCAGAAGAATGAGAATATTAAAAAGAGAAATGTTTACCACCCGTCCAAGATGGGATTGGTGGATGCAAGAGGCAGGCAGGCACCACTCCAAAGTGCCTTTAATTCTTTCCCTATTTCCCCATAAACCTATTTGCCCCACCCCAAACCTATCACAAGTGGGACAAATAGGTTTTATGGGGAAATGGGGGAAGAATTAAAGGCACTTGGGGTGGTTCCACGCACAGCCTAGAGAAGCCAATCCTCAGCAGGGAAGCTAACATTTCTCTATTACAAAATAATGCCATTCACAATTTTGTTTCCACTGGACACAGGATGCAGATGCTAAAGAATGCCCACATAAATTTCTCTAAAATGTGCTGTTAAGTTTACTGGCTTGAAGTTCACCCAACTGTTAGAGACAATATAGATGGATAACCAAAAATCCAAAATGTATACAAACATAAGAAAAAATCACATATGTCGAAATGAAGTAACTAAAATAGAATATTCACTGATTTGTTAGAAAAAGAGGAAATGGTTGTGTAAGAAACATGAAAGCAACCTCTCAAAAAGTCCACGCTTAAGGATAACATCAGCCAAATTTGAATTTGCCTTTCGAACCAGTTGGAAAAGCTTTTTCCTCTTCATCGTAAAGGTACCAGTCTTCTCCATCCCACGGTTTATATCTGTGAACTCTGCAACCATTCCATCCACCTACAGAAAAGAAACCAGTCCGTGCCCATCTTAGTGAAAAAGTCACTTTCTCCGTAATTGCTAGAATAGTGGGGAGTATAGAAACAAACGATCTCACAGCGGCATTGTCTAAGTATATTGATTAGTTTGATGATAAAGTAGCTTAGCATAGAATGAGTCCAGATATACATGGGGACCACATATAAGACACAACAGGGGGCAAATGGAGATATGAAAAGTGATGATCGAGATCTAGACTAGACACATGAAGAACATGGAGGCATAAGTATCACCATGAAACTAGAAATAACCGATAATGTGAGCAAGCTGATAGTGGGATCATTGATTGCGTACTCCTATGCTTCATTGTATGTTTGCCTGCAAGATGAACTGCATATGTGATGTGGGACAAGATGAGCCAATCAGACAATGGCAGCAGACTCACGTGGGTGGGTGCTGGTGCAGGTCCACTGTAGAACTGGGCCAGGCCAGTTGGAGGTCCTGGCTGAACTGTGGCCGGGCCAGACCTGTTCGAAGTGACAGGCTGGCCGGTCTATTGGGCAGTCCGAGCTGGGCCCAAGGCACATGATAGGGTGGCTGTGTGGGTGCCTTGGCTGGTGACGGCTTCCTTGCTGTGCCATTTGGCGGCCCGGGCAGTGGGCGGAGCTACCCAATGGTGCCGGTGCTATGGGATGAAGGAGAAGAGAGAGGGAGATGCACAGGAGAGCTGAGAAATTACGGGATGGGGAGGGGGAGGGGTGCAGCGATGGCCTGGTTTGCAGAGGCGGAGGGAGATGAAAGTGGCAGTGATGACGGATCGGGCGGTGGGCCGACTAGCTTGTCTGTCGCAAGGAGGTGCCAGAACATGTGGCGGCGCCACGATCGACAGCGGAGGGCTGGGGTGGTGTCAATTGATCTTCCCTTCTCAGGGAGAACGGCAGCAGCAGGGCCAGGGAGCAGGGTGGGTCGGTCGCACGACCCAAGCCTCCCCTTCACAGGGTGACGTGCAGCAGCGGTGACAATGGTGGCCAAGGGTATCGGACCCCTTGGCCGGGTCTGATCAGGCTGGGGCTTCCCACCCTGGCCTGGTTGGACTGGCCTCCTTTGCAGAGAACATAGAGAGAGCAAGAGAGAGGGCGGCAGCCAAACTCCTTTCCAAAAATTCTTTCAATTCATCATTGTCTTGAGAAACCTAAATACAACCCCCTTTATAATGGGTGGGGGTAACCCTAAGGCCTTTTAATGGGCCAATCCACCTAAGGCCCATGGGCCATATACTAACAAAAGACTCAAATAGGAAACGCATAAGAAAGCATAAAGAGACTCTAAATAACACTAGCTACTAATGGGCTCAAATAAAACTGTTATACATATCCAACCCAAAAGACACCAAAAATCTAAAAATCACACGGACCTAAGTACCCCAGGGGGCCCGACATGCCCCCACATCATGCCCCCCAAGTTCGAGAAAACTTGACCCAGAATTTTGAAATGACGAAGCATACAGGGGGTGAGACTAAGGGGTCCACACATCCATGTAACGCTGGTGATGTGATCAAGATGTACTAGTGCTGACGCTAAAGATAATGGGAGAAGTGAACCAGGTCATCCAGCCACATCAGATCAAGTCGTCTGGAACACACAAACGGTTGATCTGGACACCTGAAAATGACATGGCATGACGATCTACCCCGAACACATCATCCGATACCAAATGAAAGTCAGATGCAAAGAGTAATTCAGAATCCCATGTGTCTATAACCACAAGCTTAGTGCACGTATGATCATCTGAGCCGAGAATGATTGCTTTTGTTGGAATACTCTCTATTGTCAACTGCTCCGAAGGTGAGCACTTACGAGAAAAAGCGCAGTTGATGTTGGCTCAGATTTCATGACAGTGTGTCAATCATCCCACCACTCAGATCCAATATGATGAAGATTTCTTCTGATGGATAAACCTCAGCCTAAGCACCATCAAATAAACAATCTTTTTAGGGGTTGTGGGATGCTTACAATCAAAGTAAACTCCACAAAAGCTTCATTAGGATGTACAATGATTTCACCTGTTTGAAATAATAAATCCGCAATGCCTCAAGAGACAATTGCCAAACTGATGAGGATCAATCTTCAAAAGAACATGTCTGCCATTCGGCAGCCGCACTACTATTTGTATAGCAACTGGAAGCATATCATACTATTTGGTGTCAACTTGTAAAATTAAATCAATTTCCCTGCTCTGATACTAAAATTGATGTGGGACAAGATGGGCCTATTGAACGATGGTGGCAGACGCACACGAATGGGCGCTGGTGCAGGCCCACTATAGAATTAGGCCGGACCGACTGGAGGTCCCGATTGAACTGAGGATGGGCCAGACCTGCTAGAAGTGACGGGCAGGCCGATCTATTGACCCGTCTGAGGGGGGCCCAAGGTACACGATGCCTTGGCCAGTGACGATTTCCCTGATGAGCTATACGGCGGCTTAGACGGTGGGCTGAGCTACGCAGTGGCAGTGGCACTACAGAATTGAAGGAGAAGAGGGAGGGAGAACACCGATGGGAGAGGAAGAGAGAGAGAGAGAGAGAGAGAGAGATGCGCAAAGAGCTGAGAGATGACCGGAAGGGGACAGCCAGAGGAATAAGGAGGGGAAGAGGTGGGTGCAGCGGCAGCCTAGTTTGCAGGGGTGGAGGGAGACAAAGTGGCAGTAACGTGGATTGGACAACAGGTTGAATGGTCTCCCCATTGCAGGGAGATGACAGAACATGTGGCGGCAGTGCAATGGTGGAGAAGGGTGTTGCACCCCTTGGCTGGTCCGATCAGGCAGGGGATTCCCACCTTGGCCTATTTGGACCGGCCTACTTAATAGACATCTGAGAGAGCAAGAAAGAGGATGGTAGCCAAACTCCTTTCCAAAAATTCTTTCAATTCATCATTTTCTTGAGAAACCCTGATATAACCCCTTTTATAATGGGTGGGGGTAACCCTAAGGCCTCTTAATAGGCCAATCCACCTAAGGCCCATGGGCCGCATACTAACTAAAGACTCAAATAGGAAACACATAAGAAAGCATAAAGAGACTCTAAATAACCCGAGCTACTAATGGGCTCAAATAAAACTGTTATACATGTACAGCCCAAAAGACAACAAAAATCTAAAATCATATGGGCCCAAATACCCCAGGGCGGCCCAACATTCCCCCGCATCAATATGTGACTACTATTTGATGCACCTACAAGTTATAGCTATCAGGTCCATTTGGAACTAGTAACAGTTTCCAATTCTATCATTATTTTATTTTGAGTATTACTTGTTCGGTGGATCAATTTAGCATTTAAATTCACCCATTTTGCCATGAAGCCCCCTCCAATCACACTTCCATCTTCCAGCCCTCCCCCAAAGGAAACTTGAATTGAAAACTAGAAATATTCCGCTTGAATTGAAAAATAGAAATATTCCTCTTTTCTAATACTTTGGTTCCCCCTCCCTGCTCCTAAAATATAAATTTTATTTAACTACTGATTTGCTTTTCTTATTTCACTCTCTGCCCTTTTACTCTCTTTCAATTTGGTCTTGTTTCTGTTGGTTTGCCAGTTTTTGCATCATTTTTTTATGAAACATTCACATCCTAAAAGATCTCTCTTGTGACAAGTAGAATCAACTAGGCTGTTGGCATCTAGAGAGATGCACTGTGGCATGCCAAATAAAAAACTGATATCAGATTGAGTTAGTTCAAAACTTTGCCCAAATTTTCAGGACCTGCTCTCTCAAGCCCTAAGCAACAAGAGAAATTTGTTAAATATGTCATGATCAGAACTGATGAGAAACATCCAATGCTGAGTTCCAGAAAGCCTGGTTCACCTTTGCATACCTGGCGGATATAGTAGTCTAGAGCAATACTTTGACCAAGAACACTTCCGATGGTGCGTATTCCATCTATCTTCAAATTCTTTAGCATTATGTAGTCGAGTCCTCCTTGCATTCATGTCTCTAAAGTTGGCTTCTCTACTACTGCATAATCTACACTTCCAAAGGAACAAAACATTAAAAACACAAAAGAATGAGAGTAGCTTTATCATAGTACAAGAAGACAATCCCATTACCCCACAGGATGTTGAAATAAAGTTTCAGTACACATTAAGCAAGAAGCACAAATTAGCCTTGCCATGGTAAAGTGCAACTGTGCAAGACTATAATGATTCTTTCTTTGTGTTCTGTCTGCAAGTGCAAGCAATATGGAATCCATGAATAATATATCTTCGATACTATAAAGATGATAGCAAAGAATCATGTTAATCAATACAAAAGTATGCCAATTGACAAGACATTTAAGGTTCTCAGTTGTGTACATCCAGGCAGAATTGAGTCGAGCTGATTGCATGCTGAAGCAGAACAAGGAGTGTGTGACCACTCCACCTTTTAGGCTTACAAGTGCCAGTATCAGGATCTGGGACATTTAGCTACCTACCCAGATCTGAAAATGATTAAACATGTTTTCCTTACAAAGTGGGATGGTCTTAGTTGAGCTAAATCCCAAAAGTGTGAGACTCCAATGCTCATCTATTACAAATGAAAATGGATCATCCAATCATTGTAAAGACTTATCTTATCCATCTAGGGTTGGCTGGTTGGGTTAAGTGTTGAAAATCCAAATATGAAAATTTGATCTCATACTACTGGAAATTTGATCCGATATTACCAGCCAATCAACAACAAGAGGTATGTCAATCCTCATTCATGGTGTCAAAACCCAGATTTACATTGGTCGGCAAAAGGGGAAGAGCCTGTCTTCAAGATGCTAAACCTTAGTTAAAACTAGTTGACCAATGGGGATGTCTGCCAATAGATGAATACAAGCATTTGCAAGGATGACAATAAAACTAACAAACAAAGACGAACATAAAACTTAAAAATGCGCATAACACTAATGAGAGAAAATGACAGCATATAGATACAAACATCAACAAGAGCAAAAGATTTGAAAGAAGTGCATCACGTGTAAGTTTTTTTTTTTTAAGAAAAGAAACCAATGTAGAGCAGCAAAATGAATCCGTCATCCATAATCAACCAACCTTCGTTTTCTGATAAACTATCTTCCCGCAATGATCTTTTATCCAAGAAAATGTTAATTATTATAAAAGAGAACCGCTAATATACATTAAAGCTTACCATCCTTCCTCATCTCTGGCAGCAAGCCAGAAGCATGTTTCTCCACAATCTTCAGATATCCGTCAACTTCATGATCAGCAACATTAAAGTGGACAATGGAACAATACTGGAAAACAACCATGTAGGAGCAACTGCTCTATTCACCAAGTTACCATTCAGATCCTAAAAAAATGAGAAAAGCAATAGTTTATATCAGATGAGGGGAAAGTATGAGATATTTGGCCTAATGCAGGACAAATGTCTTCCATTTAGACTTCAAGGTTGGGCTTATGAAGAGAAGAACGATTAAGTCAATGCATAAGCGCTTGATATAAGTGTTGCACACCCTCCTTATGTTTTGGTTGATTAACAAAAACTATGTTCAGTCAAAGTCATCCTTAGTCTTGTCAGATATCTCAATTACTAGATTCATAGTGGTTTATCTCCGAACTCGAATTAATCGGTTATTTGTGTTGCTTTCTCCAGTAACATTCGGTTATCTAATTTAATCAATTATTCCTACTTTCACTTCATCAAATAATCGGTCATTTGGAATCACTCAAAAAATAATAAAATAGCTTACTATGATTAAAATAATCAATTATATTGTAGTCCTTACCTTCAATATCGACAAGATTTTCATTTTTGCATCTCTGCTATAATCTCCAAAGAAAAGCTCTCAATTACTCTCATCATTAAGAGGGACGATCTGATTATTTAAATTATTCTTACTCTCCTTGATATAATGAAAAGTCAAGAATACTTATTTACATGGCTTATATATTTGTTCTGTTGACCTTAGTGTGACATCTATTTAACGTATATTTGAAATTCTGAAAAGTGCTTAGTACGTGTCAAACATCTGGATGAGAAACGTTTTCTTTATAATTTAATCTGACATCTATCTTGCATGTATCCTGCATCACTTTTACGACTCTTTCTAAAGGAAGTAACGTGTGCTCAAAGACTATTTTATTACTCTTATCTCAGAATTTTTCAAAAGGAAGATTTATTATCTTTGTAAATGAATGGTGAAGATTTTATCGTATATTACACTAATGAAAATCTGCTTGCACAAGGGCTCAACGTTTAAATCTCTAAAAAAAAAATTTTGAGTGTCGAATGCATATTGATTGATGAATTATTTTATATACAACATTTGTCTTGAAACGTGCATCAGATAGGCCAACTGTGGTCTGCCAAGATAAACTATTTTTTCAGGCATTTGGAAGCACCCTAACCCATGACCTTGGGACTGTACACCAACCGTATGTACAAGAATATGCAACCAAGGCTATAGAAAGAAAAAAGAGAAAATGAATATCTTTTGCTGGGAAAAAAAAGCATGGAACAAAGTGTTGATTATGTCAAGACTGAGTCTAACGTACACATCCCTATGAGACAACGATCAACTCAACGGTGACGAAAGAAGATAACTATAAAAAAAACCATATGGAACTGTTACACACTACGCACTGGAGACACATACAACATACAAAAAAGTTTTGAAGTACGATCTGAGTGTTTATGTGAAAGATTAAAAACCTAGCCTCTAAAGAAGCTTCCATTCCAATCTTCTTCCCGCTCAACGTGAAAAGTCTACTGAAGAAGATAACTTCGAGAGAAAGAGTTCAACTCTCAGCCATGCCCGCAAAGCTCAACATCATTCACTTGTTGAGGATTGAAGGCCTAACTACATCGAGCTAGCATCTTTATTTTGTACTTGTGGGGTTGTAAGTGTGCTTATTGTGTGTCTTATCTGCCTAGCTTCGTAGACATTCTCTTTCAGCACAACTTGTCTCCAGAAATAGAGATGCCTCCTGTGTAAGGAGAAAACCTATTGTTCAGGTGTATTTTTCACCTTTGACGTAAGGTGAAGACCTGTCTATACGGCAGCAGGTGTGGTGACCACCAGAGGTCAGTATTTGGAATGTTTCCTCCTTTGAAGGAGAAGACTTGAAGTATTTATGTGGGTTGTCGTATCTGTTGGAGGTTTGTAGCCAATGTTGCATCCTTTGGCTGCAGTTCCAGTTGGGTAGTGAAAATCTCAAAGTATTTGCCCTTGAACATATGTGTTGAGTGGATCAATACCGAACCAAGATAAATCTTGGTGCCTCGTGTGCATGTGTGCCTACATTCTCTCTTGCATGATCGATCGCATCCTTAGCTCATCATTAAATCACTTGCCAACTAACAAGAAGTTTATTTGTGTTTCTAACTATTTGGTTTGATAGAGTTTATATTTTGTTAAACCAACAAATATAAACAAGTATCACAATTAGGACCTATTGATGAGAAAGTGGGACTACGGACAATGCAAATTCGGCAATAACGACATCTTTATGGCTTGGCGAAGAGTTCCCACATTATTGATGTATTTACTTTAGTTATTTGAGTATTTGATTGTAAGAATAAGGCCCAAATGAGGCCCAGTAGTGCATTTCCTATTTTCTGGTCATTTTCGGGTGCAAATTTTGCTAATTTTAGGTCTCAGGTTATGTTGATCATTATTATGTCTTTTGAGAGTCTTAGGGTTTAATCCCTATATAAAAGTCTTGTAATCATCACATGGCGGGATTGATGTTAATGAGAATTAAGAAATCTTGGCAGCCGCCGTTTTCCTCTCTCCCTTTTCTCCCTGTGTTTTTTTTTTTTCTTTCTGCTTCTCCTTCTTCCTCCCAGCGAGCTAGCATCTTTATTTTGTACTTGTTGGGTTGTAAGTGTGCTTACTGTGTGTCTTATCTGTCTAGCTTCGTAGACATTCTCTTTCAGCACAACTTGTCTCCAGAAATAGAGGTGCCTCCTGTGTAAGGAGAAAACCTATTGTTCAGGTGTATTTTTCACCTTTGACGTAAGGTGAAGACTTGTCTATGCGACAGCAGGTGTGGTGACCACCAAGGTCAGTATTTGGAATGTTTCCTCCTTTGAAGGAGAAGACTTGAAGTGTTTATGTGGGTTGTCGTATCTGTTGGAGGTTTGTAGCCAATGTTGCATCCTTTGGCTGCAGTTCCAGTTGGGTAGTGAAAATCTCTAAGTATTTGCCCTTGAACATATGTGTTGAGTGGATCAATACTGAACCAAGATAAATCTTGGTGCCTCGTGTGCATGTGTGCCTACATTCTCTCTTGCATGATCGATCGCATCCTTAGCTCATCATTAAATCACTTGCCAACTAACAAGAAGTTTATTTGTGTTTCTAACTATTTGGTTTGATAGAGTTTATATTTTGTTAAACCAACACATATAAACAAGTATCACAATTAGGACCTATTGATGAGAAAGTGGAACTACGGACAACGCAAATTCGGCGATAACGACATCTTTATGGCTTGGTGAAGAGTTCCCACATTATTGATGTATTTACTTTAGTTATTTGAGTATTTGATTGTAAGAATAAGGCCCAAATGAGGCCCAGTAGTGCATTTCCTATTTTCTGGTCATTTTCGGGTGCAAATTTTGCTAATTTTAGGTCCCAGGGTTATGTTGATCATTATTATGTCTTTTGAGAGTCTTAGGGTTTAATCCCTATATAAAAGTCTTGTAATCATCATATGGAGGGATTGATGTTAATGAGAATTAAGAAATCTTGGCAGCCGCCGTTTTCCTCTCTCCCTTTTCTCCCTGCGTTTCTCCCTCTCCCTGCGTTTTTCTTTTTTCTTTCTACTTCTCCTTCTTCCTCCGCAGCTGCTGGCTTTGATTTGTTTGAGGACTCATTGTTCGAGGAGGATCCACTACTCGCAATTGATGTGTGGGATCAGGCATTGTTTGTGCGATTCGGGTTGGGTCGTATATCTTCTGATATATTTGCAGCTCCTCTATCTGTACTTACTCCAGTTGATGGGCCTGTTCTAGCTGATGTGATACCAATTTATCAGACTGTTGATGTGATCGAGTGGGAGCAACCCTTAGTTGATCTAATGTGGCTGACATTCTGTGATTCGTCTATACTGCACCAATTCGTGGTCCTTGATATGAGTGTCTGCGTGGAGTTTTATATGTGCACACTGGTGTTCGTTTTCCTCCTGCTTCGACACTTCAAAATTCAAGGACGAATTTTTTCGAAGAGGGGGAGAATGATGAGAAAGTGGGACTACGGACAACACAAATTCGGCAATAACGACATCTTTATGGCTTGGCGAAGAGTTTCCACATTATTGATGTATTTACTTTAGTTATTTGAGTATTTGATTGTAAGAATAAGGCCTAAATGAGGCCCAGTAGTGCATTTCCTATTTTCTGGTCATTTTCGGATGCGAATTTTGCTAATTTTAGGTCCCAAGGTTATGTTGGTCATTATTATGTCTTTTGAGAGTCTTAGGGTTTAATCCCTATATAAAAGTCTTGTAATCAATACATGGAGGGATTGATGTTAATGAGAATTAAGAAATCTTGGCAGCTGCCGTTTCCCTCTCTCCCTTTTCTCCCTCTCCCTGCGTTTTTCTTTTTTCTCTCTGCTTCTCTTTCTTCCTCCCAGCGAACTCCCTTCTTCCTTCCCTTCTCAACCCCACGTTCCGCATCAGAATGGCTGTGAAATCTCAACATTCCTGATTACATAGATTGGGTTCCTCCAGATTGATGTTGCTTTACAAGGCATACGTATCATAACAAAGCCAGAGAAGTATTAGGGTGTTACTTTCTGTGTGGCACTTTTGTTCACCCTCAGGTCTCAACTTGAGCAGAGTAACTTAACATCTTATCCTGCCGAAGTGGGTGGTGCCAAAAAACTAAGTTATTTTTCTCTGTTTGATTTAAAAGCAGATGGAAAAAAAGATTATTAAGACAAAAAGTGGTATGAGAGTGGAACCCTAACGTTTCTCAACAAGTTAATACATCCTACTGATAGGCGACCAGTGGCGGACTTAGTATTTTTGTTAAGTGGGGTGTATTTTTAGACATATTTTCTTAATCTAGTGGGGTCACTAATGTTGAAATTTTATATCACTAAAAGAAATTCTTCAATCTAGTGGGGTCACAAGACCCTACTGCCCCCAAGGTGGCTCCGCCACTGTAGATGACCTTTGAGAAATTTCTACTCCAGTTATATATTTCACATTATGTTCCCTTGGCATGTTTGGTGATAGAATAGATCGATGATAGAGTGAAGATATTCTCAAATTTTTAAAGATATTTTTAAAATTTTGAAGATATCTTCATTCTATCTCCGATGATATATCTTGATACCAAATAAATTTTTGGTGTCTGACGAGCTACGAAGTTTCATTGTCTCTTTCGACAGTTGAACCGAAATCTAATCGGCATAAACGTCCACCAATTTTCCAAGATTTTGATCGGGATGGAAAGATAAAATGGTGCATTCGGCTTGAAGTTAAGGTAATGGCATTTTTTTTCTTTTCTGATTAACTAGCCCCACTGCGTGGACACACCTTTGCCCCTCCCACCAACCCTTCCCCAGCCTATAAACCTTGAAAGAAGCCTTGAAGAAAAACCACTTAAAAACGCCTAGGTGCAACCTGCCCTTAGGGATCGATCCCTGCAGTCCCGAGTGTGCCGCAGGTGCCCAGCCACGGGCTAACCCTTGCGCACAAGGTAATGGAGTTGTTCAACGATAAAGATTGGACAAAGGATGCACAAGAAAGTAAGGCAAAGAAAGATGAGACTCGTGAAAACTGATAAAAAGATGAAAGGGTCACTTTAGGCTGAAGGTTAAGCAATCTATAGATAGACTAATTAGATATTGGCTAACTTAAAAATAAACTAACTTTATTTTGAAAATAAAAATAGGACCGGATAAATAACCTTCTTCTCCAAATCTAGTTAGCTTTATAAAAAAATTACACATTTTGCGAGATACATAGTAGCGTGTGTAAAAAAAAAATTCAAAAATTTGTCTACTCAGGGATAAGTTCCTGCCCCATCCCTTGGAGATGGGCAAGGTTATCCTTAGGTAAATATGGGTTAAGCAGTTTACCTCAAATTAGTCAATACCCCTCTAACATCTAACCCAGGATTTATCCTTCCTCTTTTCTAGGAGTAACTTATCAAAGTTGCCGTACAAGGTAGAAAAAGGCAAAGTTAGAACCAGATGGGAAGGAGAAATCATATGGTCACATTTATAAGAATGGTTTTTGGTGATATACAAAATTCCAGTGTGTCCCTCAAAACACATTGTTTTTATTTGATGTTTTATATTTTTTTAGAAAAATGACTCATTAAGAGAAGAGAAATAAATCTTATTTATAAACACACACTTATTCTATTACATCTAATACGAGACTAAACTATACTTTTATATATTCTTTTTAGTGAGAATAAGAGTATATGAATCTTATTGTGACAAGATGTTGAAGCAACTTATATGGCTTCTTATTCGGTTCTCATAAACGACGTCAATAATATTGCATGAAATTTCAATATACCTCTCAAAAGATATATTCTCTATTTGAGCTTTTGTCATTTTCCTAGGAAAAAATAATTCTCTCGAGGAAAGAGGAATAGATATACTTATTTTCACATCTAATATAAAACTAAACTAAACCTCTACAATTTCTATGCATAACCAACTTGACAAACACAGCTTTTGTGACAAACTTGTTATGAAATATGTAGTGAGGATGGCTCTAACCATGTTGGAATCTGACCATAGAACGAGCCGACCATGCGGGTGTTGGTCAATCTAGTAAGGTAGAATTCCTCTAAGAACGTTGTCCCAGTTCAATTTGTCTATGATGACTATTCTAGATCAGCAAATTTCAACTTTGGTTTGGTGAAGCATGCTTCAAAAGTTGAGAAAGATTTAGTGCATTTTTGTATTGCATATTAAGTGCAATATGATTAGGTAATATTTCATGTGGCATCTAATAATTGGGTTGCAACTTTATCACTCTTCGTGTGAAGGGTGCTACATGAATTATTACCTAGTCATATTGTACTTAAAGTGCAATACAAAAGTACACTAAATCTTTCTCTCAAAAGTTTAGGTGAATAGATGCTTGGATTCATGCACAATGGTATGCACGTGCAAACAAATCAGCATTAAAAAAATGAACTTGTTGTTGCACAAAGCGCACACACGCGTGAGGCCCGTGTTCGCTTTTCTCTCCGGACAGCCATCTTGCGTCATCAAAGTGTGCAAATCATTCTTATTGGGCGGACGACGTCAAAAAGGACGGCGGCACCTCGTTTACCTAACGCGCGCTAATGGCCGAAACATCTTATCAATGCGTTTCGTGAAACGTGGCAACTTGTAATTGGCTGACAGTCTTCAAAACTGAAAGGAATCGTTCTGCCTCGAAGCCCCGTTCACACGTGCCGCCCACAAAGCCAGTGGCGGAGTGGGGAAACAGGGACCCGTAGGGCCGTACCTTCCCCAAAATATCATATTTGCCCTGCTGGTAGCGCACAATCTATATCTATCAATATTATCTGATTTGCTTTTAAATTTATTAAGATAAATATTTATTATCCATAGTTTCATAATTTAATAGTTTAGTCATAAACTCAAAAAAAATATTTTTTTTCTTAGAATCATATATTTTTAGGACATGTTTGATATTTAGATAGACTGAAGATAGAGTGAAGATATCGTCAAAATAGTGAAAATATCTCTAATCTATCCAAATATCAAACATGCTCTTAGAGATGTTCTTGTCAGTCTTAAAATTAAATTTAATCCCTAAAGTTGACTTATCTTTTAAAACTTGGGTTTCTTGAGATCAAAATTGAATAGTTAAGTTAGAAGGCTAGAAGCTAATCGTAAAAGATTATAGAATAAAAACAAACTTTTCCAAGCTTCCTACTCTGGAGACAAAACACCCTCTTCAGAGGCCTTTTAACAAATATGTGAGGGACTCTTTCATAATCATATTTTATTTATTAAATAATTTGAGAATCTTAAAACCACGAATGAATATTTAGATATTTTTCGGTAAGTAAAAGAAATTCGATAAGTAATTTAGATTACAAAAACCAATCTGTAAGTATGAAAGATCACTAATACCTAAAAACTGTAAACTCCCATTTCGGGAAATTCTATTAAGGATTTTTTTGATCAATTTAGTTAGATGTGTAGTGTAGAGGTCCAAAAACAGTGTCAAACTCTCGCTACATAATTAATCTCTATAAACTTTTAAATTTGTTATTAGAGAAAATATCTATTGCACTTGTAGCCAATAAAAATAGTCAAGAGGGTCTCTCTATTTTAAGTATCCCTCCCTTGGACTATGTTAGCTAGTTATTGAGGGTAGTTTAAGGTGCACATCGAATCGGCATGTCTTAGGAGGATAAGGACTTGATCATGATAAGAAGAATGTTGTCGAGGAACGATGGACTTGAGGGATTCTTTTTGGATACTTTAAGTTGGACGTCAATGACCCAAGAGATTTGGAAGACTAGGCCTTGATGGGCGGACTTCGCTCCTTTTTTTCGACATGGGCCGACACTAAGAGGCAGAACAATGTTTAGGTGTTGCCTCGGTTCTTTCATCTTAATGGGCTAGTTCATCGGACCTTAATGGACTTGGCCGTTCTTTCATCTTAATGGACTAGTTCATCGGACCTTAATGGACTTGGCCGACTCCACCCTCCACATGTAGAAATCTTTATCGTTAGTAGAGTTTGCCTTTAAAAAAGTATCAAATAATGTAATGTGTATATACTTTCATATGCGCTAGAATTGTGATCCGTAAATATAAATGAAATGGGTTACCAAAATGGCCGGATATGAAGAGTAATTTTAGCATTCCAAGCTTCCGTTCTAAGATCGACAAAAAAAAGACTTCCGTTCTAGGAAGAGAAAGGTTTATTGTACTTGCACATGTAATGTGACTAGATAACAAATCATTGTAGTATCTAACAATTGAATTATCACCTTATCATTGCTCATGTGAGAGATGCCACATAAATTATTACCTAATTACATTATACTTAAAATGTAATATATAAATGCAATAAATCTTTCTTGTTCTAGGAAACCCACAGCCCACCACTTACACGTTACGTAGTTTCACTCTATCTCTATATAAAGAGAAATGACAAATTAATTAATAGTCCCTAACTGTAATATGAGAGGTCGTTACTATAACAAAACTTAATATATACTATAACAAAGGATAACAATTATTATAATGAGTTACAACTAAGGACTAGAAAATAAGTCAAATATTTGATAGAGACTTCTAATTAATTTAATCAAAGAGAAATATTATTCTTCTGCCCATGAAATAATTTGTCTTATTAGAATAGTTAGGTGGACTCTTATTGCTGCCAAGGGGTGTAGTATAAGTTCTCACAAAAAATAGTATTAAATATTTGTTCGGATCTAATAAAAATATAAGTGGAACAAATAAATACATAAGTGGAACAAATATATAATTAAGTTACATATTTATTTAGTCTACTTATATATTTATTTGTTCCACTTACTTATCTATTTGATTCACCGTCGGTGAATCAAATAGATGAATAAGTGGAACAAATAGATAGATAAGTGGAATAAAATTATTTGTTCCACTTGTATATTTATTTGTTTCACTTATATATTTATTTGTTCCACTTATTTATTTATTTGATTCACTTATAAGTAGAATAAATAAGTAAATACGTGGAATAAATAATTAGATAAGTAGAATAAAATAAATTTAATCCATTGAACTATCTATTTATTTGACTTATATAATTCTTATCGGTGAATCAAATAGATGGATAAGTGGAACAAATAGATAGATAAGTGGAATAAATTATTTGTTCCACTTGTATATTTATTTGTTTCACTTATATATTTATTTATTTCATTTATTTATTTATTTGATTCACTTATAAGTAGAATAAATAAGTAAATACGTGGAATAAATAATTAGATAAGTAGAATAAAATAAATTTAATCCATTAAACTATCTATTTATTTGACTTATATAATTATTTGTTACATTTATATATTTTATTAAATTATAATAAATATTGATTAATATTTTTGGGCATGCTTACTAGAGTTATCAAGGTGCAAAGAAAAAAGAAAGGGGAGAAGACCAGTTGCTCCCACAGCTCGTCTTCTGTTGCTGCCTCTCCTCCGTCGCACGCTTGCCTTCTGTGCATCCGCCGTGGCGGCTCCGACGCAGATGTGGAACGCCCGCGCGCTGAAGGCCATGCTCGCCTCCGCCTCTTCCCATTCATCTCCCTTCTTCCCCCCCGCGGCGAACCCCGCCCCCTCCCTCAGAACCCCATTCGGTAGCCGTCGGCGATCGCTCCGGACTCTCTTCCCTCGGACGGCTCCCTCTTCCCCTCCTCCCCGGTTCCACACCGCCTTCGTCCCCGAGGTCGCTGCTCCCCTCCGAAGAGGCGGCACCCGGCCCGTCTCCGCTCTTTTCAGGCCCCGGAAGAATGGGGTAGGTATTCGAGGGGTTCCGTCACCGCCCTACGAGTTGAGAGTAGTCTCCTTACTGGTTTTCCGGACCTACTGTTCTATGTCCTCGGGCCAGGAGCTCGAGTGGAGGGAGCAGCCGCAGGTGGGTACCTGCTCCGAGGATGATAGCTACAACGATCACCTCCTTGAGGTCCAGCAGGAGAAGCAGAGCCGGTTTATCCCCGTCAAGGCCTACTTCATCTCAACCAGATTCTTTCAATCCCTTCCAATTTTCCCATCTATCTCTCTCTTCCTCTCTCGCTATTTCCTGTTTTGTTCTTCTGACATTTTTGCCTTTGGGGACGTGTTTTTAATTTCTGCAACATTGATTTGAGGGGCCTGCAAGCCCAGAATGCTTTCAACATTATCCCACCTACTTCCCGGGCTACAAATTATGTAGTTCTCAGGTACTATGATGCGAAGAATGCCCCTCATGTAAGTCAAATTCTTCCTCGTTCTTTATAGACTTCATTCAAAAATTTTATTTAGTTGTTTAAGAGTTGGATATCTCTTTGTTGGATGCTGTTTATCGATCATTATCTCAATGGCTAACATGAATGCGTGAGAACAGTGCAACTGAAAGTAGTTACCTCAATTTCCTTGTCTGTCCGACTCTCTTATTTCTTATGTTTCCTCAAAATTGGAAGGTTGGACAGATTATCTAATTCTTATAAAATTTGTTAACCAGTTCTTTATCACTTGAGAATGCCGGGGTTGTATTTTCTTTGGAGCATAATCTTCCTTTCTCTTTTATCTTCTTATTGTTGCCCAAGCTATAGAGATCTAGAGGGAGGTGAATAGGTCTTAATTCTAGAGGGAGGTGAATAGGTCCTAATTGTGATACTTGTTTATATTTGTTGGTTTAACAAAATATAAACTCTATTAAACCAAATAGTTAGAAACACAAATAAGCTTCTCGTTAGTTGGCAAGTGATTTAATGATGAGCTAAGGATGCGATCGATCATGCAAGAGAGAATATAGACACACATGCACACGAGGCACCAAGATTTATCTTGGTTCGGTATTGATCCACTCAACACCTATGTTTAAGGGCAAATACTTTGAGATTTTCACTACCCAACTGGAACTGCAGCCCAAGGATGCAACACTGGCTACAAACCTCCAACAGATACGACAACCCACATAAACACTTCAAGTCTTCTCCTTCAAAGGAGGAAACATTCCAAATACTGACCTCTGATGGTCACCACACCTGCTGCCGCATAGACAGGTCTTCACCTTACGTCAAAGGTGAAAAATACACTTGAACAATAAGTTTTCTCCTTATACAGGAGGTACCTCTATTTCTAGAGACAAGTTGTGCTGAAAGAGAATGTCTACGAAGCTAGACGGATAAGACACACAATAAGCACACTTGCAACCCAACAAGTACAAAATAAAGATGCTAGCTCGATGTAGTTCGATGTAGTTAGGCCTTCAATCCTCAACAAGTGAATGATGTTGAGCTTTGCGGGCATGGCTGAGAGTTGAACTCTTTCTCTCGAAGTTATCTTCTTCAGTAGACTTTTCACGTTGAGTGGGAAAAAGATTGGAATGGAAGCTTCTTTAGAGGCTAGGTTTTTAATCTTTCCCATAAACACTCAGATCGTACTTCAAAACTTTTTTGTATGTTGTATGTGTCTCCAGTGCGTAGTGTGTAACAGTTCCATATGGTTTTTTTTATTGTTATCTTCTTTCGTCACCGTTGAGTTGATCGTTGTCTCACAGGGATGTGTACGTTAGACTCAGTCGTGACACAATCAACACTTTGTTCCATGCTTTTTTTTCCCAGCAAAAGATATTCCTTCCTCATCTCTGGCAGCAAGCCAGAAGCATGTTTCTCCACAATCTTCAGATATCCGTCAACTTCATGATCAACAACATTAAAGTGGACAATGGAACAATACTAGAAAACAACCATGTAGGAGCAACTGCTCTATTCAGATCTTCAATTATTCTTACTTTCACTTCATCAAATAATCGGTCATTTAGAATCACTCAGAAAAGAACAAAATAGCTTACTATGATTAAAATAACCAATTATATTGTAGTCCTTACCTTCAGTATCGACAAGATTTTCATGATTGCAACTCTGCTATAATCTCCAAAGAAATGCTCTCAATTACTCTCATCCATTAAGAGGAACGATCTGATTATTTAAATTATTCTTACTCTCCTTGATACAATGAAAAGTCAAGAATACTTATTTACATGGCTTATAAATTTGTTCTGCTGATCTTAACGTGACATCCATTTAATGTATATTTGAAATTCTGAAAAGTGCTTAGTACGTGTCAAACATCTGGATGAGAAACGTTTTCTTTATAATTTAATCTGACATCTATCTTGCATGTACCCTGTATCACTTTTACGACTCTTTCTAAAGGAAGTAACGTGTGCTCAAAGACTATTTTATTACTCTTATCTCATAATTTTTCAAAAGGAAGATTTATTATCTTAGTAAATGAATGGTGAAGATTTTATCGTATATTACACTAACGAAAATCTGCTTGCATAAGGGCTCAACGTTCAAATCTCTAAAAAAGTTTTTTTGAGTGTCGAATGCATATTGATTGATGGATTATTTTATATACACTATTTGTCTTAAAACGTGCATCAGATAGGCCAACTGTGGTCTGCCAAGATAAACTATTTTTTGCAGGCATTTGGAAGCACCCTAACCCATGACCTTGGGACTGTACACCAACCGTATGTACAAGAATATGCAACCAAGGCTATAGAAAGAAAAAAGAAAAAGGAATATCTTTTGCTGGGAAAAAAAAGTATGGAACAAAGTGTTGATTGTGCCAAGACTGAGTCTAACGTACACATCCCTATGAGACAACGATCAACTCAACGGTGACGAAAGAAGACAACTATAAAAAAAAACCATATGGAATTGTTACACACTACGCACTGGAGACACATACAACATACAAAAAAGTTTTGAAATACGATCTGAGTGTTTATGCGAAAGATTAAAAACCTAGCCTCTAAAGAAGCTTCCATTCCAATCTTCTTCCCGCTCAACGTGAAAAGTCTACTGAAGAAAGATAACTTCGAGAGAAAGAGCTCAACTCTCAGCCATGCCCGCAAAGCTCAACATCATCCACTTGTTGAGGATTGAAGGCCTAACTACATCGAGCTAGCATCTTTATTTTGTACTTGTTGGGTTGCAAGTGTGCTTATTGTGTGTCTTATCTGTCTAGTTTCGTACACATTCTCTTTCAGCACAACTTGTCTCCAGAAATAGAGGTGCCTCCTGTGTAAGGAGAAAACCTATTGTTCAGGTGTATTTTTCACCTTTGACGTAAGGTGAAGACTTGTCTATGCGGCAGCAAGTGTGGTGACCACCAGAGGTCAGTATTTGGAATGTTTCCTCCTTTGAAGAAGAAGACTTGAAGTGTTTATGTGGGCTGTCGTATCTGTTGGAGGTTTGTAGCCAGTGTTGCATCCTTTGACTGCAGTTCCAGTTGGGTAGTGAAAATCTCGAAGTATTTGCCCTTGAACATAGGTGTTGAGTGGATCAATACTGAACCAAGATAAATCTTGGTGCCTCGTGTGCATGTGTGCCTACATTCTCTCTTACATGATCGATCGCATCCTTAGCTCATCATTAAATCACTTGCCAACTAACGAGAAGTTTATTTGTGTTTCTAACTATTTGGTTTGATAGAGTTTATATTTTGTTAAACCAACAAATATAAACAAGTATCACAATTAAGACCTATTCACCTCCCTCTAGATCTCTATAGCTTGGGTAACAATAACAAGATAAAAGAGAAAGGAAGAATATGCACCAAGGAAAATACAATCCCGACATTCTCAAGTGATAAAGAACTGGTTAACAAATTTTATAAGAATTAGATAATCTGTCCAACTTTACAATTTTGAGGAAACAAAAGAAACGAGAGAGTCGGACAGACAAAGAAATTGAGGTAACTACTTTCAGTTGCACTATTTTCACGCATTCATGTTAGCTATTGAGATAATGATCGATAAACAGCATCCAACAAAGAGATATCCAACTCTTAAACAACTAAATAAAATTTTTGAATGAAATCTATAAAGAACGAGGAAGAATTTGACTTACATGAGGGGCATTCTTCGCATCATAGTACTTGAGAAGTACATAATTTGTAGCCCGGGAAGTAGGTGGGATAACGTTGAGAGCATTCTGGACTTGCAGGCCCCTCAAATCAATGCTACAAAAATTAAAAACACGTCCCCAAACGTAAAAATATCAGAAGAACAAAACAAGAAATAGCGAGAGAGGAAGAGACAGATAGATGGAAAAATTGGAAGGGATTGAAAGAACCTGGTTGCGATGAAGTAGGCCTTGACGGGGATAAACCGGCTCTGCATCTCTTGTTGGACCTCAAGAAGGTGATCTTTGTAGCTATCATCCTCGCAGCAGGTATCCACCTGCGGCTGCCCCCTCCACTCGAGCTCCTGGACCGAGGACATAGAACAGTAGGTCCGGAAAACCAGTAAGGAAGGACACCCTCAAATCCATCAGACTAACAAGAAAACAAGAAATCAGGAAGCATCAAACAGCGCGCGTCAACAGTTGAAAGAAGTAGAAATGGCAGGAATGGGACGGAGATCGCAGGGGTCAACGGATCCTTACGCAATGTGCAGCATGAGGGGTGCGCAGTTCTTCTCCGCGATGAAGCCGCGGAGCTTCTTTTTGGCCTTGTCGACGGCTTTCAGGTACTCTTCGCTCACCGCCGGGTACGACTTCCCCATCTCCGATCCGGCAGATCCTGCAGACACCACCATATTCACGTCAGAAACCGCGAGATCTGCAGATCCAACCACTCCGAGCTCCACAGAAACCCCCATGGAAGAAGCAAAAGAGGAGGTTTCCACCGCCACCGACCTCGAAACCCTGCAGAGAAGGGGACGCACTTGCAGCAGAGGCGAGCACGAGCAGAGCACACGCTCTCGTCTGCGGCGGGAAAAAAGAGAAAAGTGCTTTATAGCTCTACTCAGAAGCTTCTAGACAGTCCGATCAGTTTATCTCGGCCGTCCAGAAGCTCTCCGGATTTGAAAGGTCGAGATTTCGGGGACCGGCAGGCGAATTGGGGTTAGCTTACCTGGCAGGGGTGGAGAACGGGGACGCGTTCCCGGCTGCAGCCATTAGAGGACCGTGCGGAACGTGTAAGTGGTGGGCTGTGGGTTTCCTAGAACAAGAAAGATTTATTGCATTTATATATTATATTTTAAGTATAATGTAATTAGGTAATAATTTATGTGGCATCTCTCACATGAGCAATGATAAGGTGATAATTCAATTGTTAGATACTACATTGATTTGTTATCTAGTCACATTACATGTGCAAGTACAATAAACCTTTCTCTTCCTAGAACGGAAGTCTTTTTTTTGTCGATCTTAGAACGGAAGCTTGGAATGCTAAAATTACTCTTCATATCCGGCCATTTTGGTAACCCATCTATACTATTATAATAAAACTCAGTTCTAGAGCAGCCACGTGGCAGCACCAGAAGCAAAGTTTTCCCGCCTAAACCTCCCCACTAAATCTATCTATATCGCAGCTAAATATGGTTAAGCAAAATCCGGGTAAACAAATCCTAACATATAGCAACTAATATAAAATAATAAATCTATCAACTTTAACACACCTCCCGTAAGACAAGTCTCAGACATTAATTATCACCTAAATCAACGAAGAAATCTTTCTAAACAAGGTAAGATACTCACCATCTAAAAAATCTTGCTAAACCAAGCAGACCATAACTTTTTAGAAAAAATTCAATTTTAAGCCTACCTACGTGCAGTCCACCTTCCTTTGTTTTAAGAACAAACTTTCTTGGTTTAGTTTAACAAAATTTTTGTAATAAAAATTATATACTTTTATAAATAATATTTTTTATTTATCTTAATATTTTATAAACAACTACCGTGCATCGCACGGGTTTTCAACTAGTTTCATTTATATTTACGGACCACAATTCTAGCACATATGAATATATATACACATTACATTATTTGATACTTTTTCGAAGGCAAACTCTACTAACGATAAAGATTTCTACATGTGGAAGGTGGAGTTGGCCAAGTCCATTAAGGTCCGATGAACTAGCCCATTAAGATGAAAGAACCGAGGCAACACCTAAACATTGTTTTGCCTCTTAGTGTCGGCCCATGTCGAAAAAAAGGAGCGAAGTCCGCCCATCAAAGCCTAGCCTTCCAAATCTCTTGGGTCATTGACGTCCAACTTAAAGTATCCAAAAAGAATCCCTCAAGTCCATCATTCCTCGACAACATTCTTCTTATCATGATCGAGTCATTATCCTCCTAAGACATGTCGATTCGATGTGCACCTTAAACTACCCTCAATAACTAGCTAACATAGTCCAATGGAGGGATACTTAAAATAGAGAGACCCTCTTGACTATTTTTATTGGCTACAAGTGCAATAGATATTTTCTCTAATAACAAATTTAAAAGTTTATAGAGATTAATTATGTAGCGAGAGTTCGACACTGTTTTTGGACCTCTACACTACACATCTAACTAAATTGATCAAAAAAATCCTTAATAGAATATCCCGAAATGGGAGTTTACAGTTTTTAGGTATTAGTGATCTTTCATACTTATAGATTGGTTTTTGTAATCTAAATTACTTATCGAAATTCTTTTACTTATCGAAAAATATCTAAATATTCATTCGTGGTTTTAAGATTCTCAAATTATTTAATAAATAAATATGATTATGAAAGAGTCCCTCACATATTTGTTAAAAGGCCTCTCAAGAGGGTGTTTTGTCTCCAAAGTAGGAAGCTTGGAAAAGTTTGTTTGTTATTCTATAATCTTTTACGATTAGCTTCTAGCTTTCTAACTTAACTATTCAATTTTGATCTCAAGAAACCCAAGTTTTAAAAGATAAGTCAACTTTAGAGATTAAATTTAATTTTAAGACCGACAAGAACATCTCTAGATTAGAGCTATTTTCACTATTTTGACGATATCTTCACTTTATCTACAGTCTATCTTAATATCAAACATGTCCTAAAAACATATGATTCTAAGAAAAAAATAATTTTCTTTGAGTTTATGACTAAACTATTAAATTATGAAACTATGGATAATAAATATTTATCTTAATAAATTTAAAAGTAAATCAGATAATATTGATAGATATAGATTGTGTGCGCTACCAGCAGGGCAAATATGATATTTTGGGGAAGGTACGGCCCTACGGGTCCCCGTTTCCCCACTCTGCCACAGGCTTTGTGGGCGGTACGTGTGAACGGGGCTTGAGGCAGATCGATTCCTTTCAGTTTGGAAGACTGTCAACCAATTACCAGTTGCCAAGTTTCACGAAACGCATTGATAAGATGTTTCGGCCATTGGCGCGCATTAGGTAAACGAGGCGCCGCCGTCCTTTTTGACGTCGTCCGCCCAATAAGAATGATTTGCTCACTTTAATGACGCAAGATGGCTGTCCGGAGAGAAAAGCGAACAAGGGCCTCACGTGTGTGTGTGTGTGCTTTGTGCAACAACAAGTTCATTTTTTTAATGCTGATTTGTTTGCACGTGCATACCATTGTGCATGAATCCAAGCATCTATTCAAAATGCACCCCATTGTTATCCAAATCACATGAAAATTTAACCACACTCTGTTTACAGGTTCCTGACCACACATGCAAATTTTCATATTTTTCTGAACTACATAAAATTTACAGAAAATGAAATTCTCATTCACATGCCGTTAATAATTCACTTATCATGGAAGCACAACATAAATGTCAGATTTGACAGTTTGAAGAGCTGTACCCAACATGCACATTATCACATAATTTTTTCTCGAATTTACGGCACATCATATGATTTACTATGAATTTAAAACAACTCATTCATGCTCACTGTTTTTCAGTTCAGAAATTCCAATTAATTACACAGACATCGAAAAATTTCTGAATTTTCATGGCATGAACTGACATGTATAAACATCATACAGAAATTTCTTGACATTCAAATTCCACATGGATAAAAGAAAAACAGAATTTTACAAGATCAGAAACTTATTTGTCTGTCAATTTAGAATTTCTTGTAAATAATGCATTAAACGAAATTTCATAAAAATTTCCCAATATGATCCCATATGGGTATTACATAACATATAATTTTTTTACAATATATCCTCATACACAGAAATCCGGAAAAGAGATCACAAAGGGCAGAACTTGTATACAGTCCCTGCCTGAAGAACTCAGCGGCAAGGGGTAGCCGCTTACCTTGTTAGCGGCAACATAGGTGGCCGCTAACATAGGATCTCAATGGCATCCGATCATGCCGTTAAGTTCTTGTCTGTGCAGAACACAGATTGCACTCACCAAATGAGGGTGAATGGGGGTTCCAGGACTCGAATAAAAATCAGTAAAATACCTGAGACGTGCTAAATGAATGTGGGGACAGTGTGTAATGGTTACTTGCCTTTGAATAAATCTACAAACGGATTATTGGTTCGAAGAAGCTCTCCTCGGTCTGAGCCAAAGAGCCTTCAAACTCCCTTCACACCGACCTCTGTGACGTTCCTTGCAGCACACTGGGTTGGGGAAAGTCTTCTTGGATGTATTGGCTTTCTCCTTGTCGCAGAAGATCGCCGGGAGAAGTCACAAAGCACCGGATTACAGAGCTCAAAGAAAGGGGGGTTGTACAAGAGAGTTAGGGTTTTGTCAAAGAGACAAGGGGTCTCTTCCAGTCACAAAAAGGGGTTCTTTTATACACTAGGGGGCTTTGGGTTTGCATGGGCAGATGTGGATCGGATGGGAGAGCTGTTGGGAGACAGCTCCCCAATCAGAGAGCAAGCAAATCCCGGGGTGTTTGGATCTGCTGTGCACAGAAATTTAGGGACATGGACGTCCACATACATGGCCGCCTACTCAGTGTTGGCGTCCATCGATATGGACGGCTACAATGCATAAGCGTCCATTGATATTGCCATCAATTTCTCTTTGGCCCGAACATAATACTTGCAGAAAACCATACTTACCCTATATATTTTCATGCCATATATGATATATATATATATATACACACTACTACCCCATGCATTCAAACAACATTAACTAACCAACATATAAATACACATATATACACTATGGCAATAAGTACATAACATCTACATACTTACACCTAATACTTTACACAACATTAAATCAACATGTGAACAAAATAAAATGGCAAAAACTTGAGGGCCTCATTCTTGTTCTGTATATGGTTTCATTTCTTTTTAGGTGATAATCCAGTTTGTTGTGATTTGTTTATATGTCGAGGACGACATTTATTTTTAGGTGATGGTAATGTAACGTCACGCGTTTTTCGGATCTTCGTGGATCCTTTGTTTAGTGTGTGGGATGGTCAAGTTGTGACCAGTGCGACTTGCGTTGTGTGTTTCTTATTGGATCCTTACCGGAGTTGGTTATGGATCTGTGTTGGTGTTCAGTGTGCTGGACATCAACAGTGGGTAGGCGTCCAGGTGTGTGACATCTACTGTGTGTTGGCGGCAATGGTGTTGTCGTTAACATGTTCTTGGCGTCCATCGATGTAGACGTCGACTGTTGAACTTGGCGGCGAGCGTTGTGGACGCCTAGTTGGGGCGGTTTGGTTAGCGGCGTAGAGGTTGACGTTAACCTGAGGCGCCTGTGTTTTTAGGGGTAACCCGAGCCTTATTCTTTCCCCATTTTCTCCTCTCCTCTTCCCCCACCTTCACCTTTGTGCCTCTTCACTACTTCCGGCGGTCGACGGGAGCACGTGGGAAGGCCGTGATGAGCGCAGCAGCGGCAGATCAGGCGGGAAATGATGAATTGGAGGGCGGTATTCGTGGGAAGCTCCTGGGGGTTCGGTGTAAATCGAGGTTCTATCGGGGTTTATATGCGTTTCTGAGGTAGGGACTGGACCCTTTGATCTCTCCTGGTTGATTTGCCATGCTTTGTTGCATATATCGTATGTTAATTGAGTTTTTGGGAAAGGATTCTCCATGCTGGGGAAATTGGGTGGTTTGATCGATCCAAGCGTTGGATCTTGTTTCTTTAGTTTAATTATAGTATTCAGATGTAAGGGGAAGTGTTTCCCCTTGTTTTCTTATTTGTTTATAGGGCTAAGTTGCCCGTATGATTGGCCTTGGGCCGGTCTGTCCGGTCTGTGTGTGTTGTATACCTGGGAGCTGAAGATCTTAGCGTCAGCATCGATTGACGTCGGGTTCTTCAGTTGGATATTAACGGCCAGATGTCTAGCCGTTAATATCGAGTTTATTTGGTATTAACGGCAAGGGATGCTGCCGTTTATAACCAGTGGACGGCAATCGATGCTGCCGCTAACCTGTGCAGGTATTAGCGCAGTGTGTTTCATGAGGTTTTTCTTATTGTACATATTACGTGGTTGTGTGTGTGCATGGCAATGACAAATGAGAGCCAGCACACTTGTTGCGCTCATAGAGCGTGTTGCTCATGAGATGGGCACGTTTTACGTGATTAATGTGTAATATATATGTGTGCATGTTGTCCATGAGTTGGATATATTGTTTACATAGATAATGTGTAGTACACCAGTCACGGTGTATTATACACATGAAGTCTACGTGGTTTAGATGTCGTGCATGTTATGTGGATGGCATATCGTATATATCTTTGTGTTTATTATGTCTTAATTATTATGATTAATATGTGGTGTTGTGGCGATGAGGTTCACGTTGGAACCTAGCCTTGATCCTTTAGGATTGTAACACCCCAGAATTTTTATTATTGAAAAACCATGTGTAATAAAGTTATTAGACTTAAGCAATAGTCATAAATTGAAAAATAATAATATTTGTGTATAATAAATGGTACCGAACGTTACCCCAGTGTCGTGCATTGAAGTGCGCGCTCCCACAGGGCGACACTGGAAAACGACAACGAAATAAAAATCCGAGACCACCATAATTTCCAGAAAAATGTGGAGAAGTCAGAAATGCAAATATCTGAATTTTTCGACGTACGGATTTCAAGGTACAGTCGACGCGACCATTTTTCGGGTGATTTTTCACCTATTGTAAAATAGAATCTAAAAATTAAATAAAAATCACCAAAATTAGTAAAACCATTCTATTAGCCTATGGTTAAAATTTCGTGACAAGAGGATACCATTTGGACATGTTTGCATCAAGCTTAATAGACCAGTTGAATTAGGTGGTAATTAGGTTGGGATTTTTGGGGATTTATCTGTGTGCCTACGTGTAAGGTTTAAGGGAGTCCAGCACCACTACTAGAGGTGGTAACACGTTAGTTACCTGCGTGTAAGCATGAAATGACTTGCATGGGCTACGTGTCTAGGTAAAAACCAAATGGTTTTTACCATGACACATTAGCCGTTAACGTGTCATTGTGCATGAAGACTTTTGGGGTTATAAATGTCCCCCATCTTGTTACGTGAACATCTTTTCCATCTTCTCCTACTGCTGCTGCAACCTTGTTGTGCTTCTGAAATGTCATAGTGAGGGTATAGCAGAAGCATTTGGTTCTTCTTCCTGTGCATTTCTGGCCCCGTTCATGCTTCTGGAATTGTTGTGTGTTGCTGCTACTGGGTCTACGAAGGACCTTACCTCTCTAGTGCTACAGAACACCTGTTAAGGTTGCAATACGTGCAAGACTTTTCTTATTCCTTTGCATTTGTGGAACTCTTTATTGGAGAAAACATTCACTCTTCATTAAGGTAGGATTCAATGCTTCATATCATTCTCTTTACTTGTGGATTACTAGTTTGAAGTGAATCTTACCTTGTATCTGTTACTCTGTAAATTCAGAGAATGTGTTCATGATAGAACTATATTCTCCATCATGTTTTAGTTAGTTTTAACCCATGAGAGTTCATAGATTGTTCCTTCCATTCTTAACTTGATCCAAGAATCTGAAGTTCTATCAATGCTCGTGTGTGGTGTAGATAGAACCATGATGGTTCTTTCTTTTTGTGAAATTGATTTACTGAAAGATCTTGAAGGTCTTAAGTGTGTGATCTTGACAAGTGTTTAGTGAAAAAGAGAAGAGAGTTTAAGAGAAAAACTTTCCAATCCATTTACCTTGAACTCTTCTTTCAGTTTGTCTTCTTGAAAGATCAACTATGTGAACCATAGTCCATGTTTTATTCTTCCTTTTCTTGTCATGATAATTGCAGAATTGAGGCTTAGACTATATTTGGATTAAGTCCTAATTATGTTAGGTATGATAGAGGGGTTTGTTAGTATCATTTATAGTTGATTTAGAACCATTTCTGAAAGTTTGAGCAAGATCTGTCAACAGACGAACACCTGGCTGTCGACAGGAACTCTCAGCCAGAAACCTGAAGTGTTCACCTGTAGGGATTTGTCGACAGATCCATTGCTAGCTGTCGACAGATCTCACAGACCTGAACTCCTGATGTCTGGAAAGCCAGATCTGTCAACAACTTCCTTGTGCCTGTCGACAGATGACAACAGTACATGTTTCTAGCCTTTGTTTTACTCCATTTCTTGATACAAATCCTACCTAATTATACCAACTAATAGTCCTCCTAAATCTTATGGTTTTTAGTACCTAAAGACCTACCAAAACCAGACATGTACCCTTCTTTGTTCCATGAATTATTTCTCCGAAGTTTCGAACAACTTTGACCTCGAAGGGCTACTAATCTCTGAAATCAGTAAGAAAACATAGTTCCTTCACTCTTATGTGTAAACTTTGAATGAACCCTTGTGGTTTTACCTACTAAACTCAGTCATGAACCTTTCATTCCATCATGAATAATTTCTTCAAAGTTCCGAACAAAATTGTTCTTGTGAGATTTGTAAATTCTGAAACTAGCGAAGGAACAGAGTTCCTTAATTCTTGTGTGTGATTCATGAGTGAATCCTTGTACACCTTGATTCATTACAAGGATAAGTGTATGATGATGACACTTTGAGAGTCTTGGGACTCAATCTAAGAAAAATGCCTGGCAAATAAGGGCTGGTTCAGTCCTGGGGAGAGCACCTGAATTCGTCAGTGGCCGCGCGGGGGCGATAAGGACGTCGTGGATGTTGGCATGCATCAATTCGTGCTTGATTGGTCATCATGTCATGCTTGTGTGTGTGATATTGTATCTGATTTGGAATCCAAATATCATCCTGAGTTATTGATTCTATTTCCAACATTGTGCTTGTTCAACACATGTTATCGAATGATCTTGTGTTTTCGTTATTGGAGCACACCATGTTAGTGATCTTTACTCGTTCTACCTTGAATATTTATCTATCTGAATCATTTTAGAAATGCTGAATCCTACTGGGCTAGTTAGCTCATTCAATTCAATATTTCAGGTGACCAAGATGGAGGAACTGCTTAAAGGGGATTTGAGTGTTGAGATAACCACCTGAATCAAGAAGTGTCGTGCAACTATCTTTTGTTTTCTTGTAGTTATAAGTGAGAATGTAATAAAGCTACAGTTACTTCTGTTTGATCCTCATTCAGACTAAGATGAGGAGTATCATGTAATAAATTCCGCAAACTTAGTTAGTATGAACAACTATGTGTATTACTCGTCGTGTATATTTTCTGTCATATTCGGTAAATGTAGTTTTGCTAGAACGTGACAAGGATCTCTTGCAAATATCCTAAATGGATAAGTAATAAAGTATGAGTGTTAGTGTGTATTGTGCCTAGTATGGCAGTAAAGGTTACTATGTGACCAATGACAGGTCGTGGCATTATTTTTAATATGGTTCATGTATGTATTTTGTGTAGGCTAGCTTGCAGGTCACGAGTGACCAGGACAAGTTATTCCTCACACGTATATCATGATTTGTAATAAATGTGTAAGTAATGAGGTTTGTGTATTGCCGAGTGTGGTGGTCCGGCGCCTATTCCGGAATGCCTCTCTAGTTGGGTACCCCAGGTTCTTTGTGAGCCAGGCACGTGTGTTTGTTGTGCTCGGGGTTTGTCCCGTTACAGTGTGGTACCGTTGAGGTTTGTGTCGTCTTCCTGGACACCCTCACTCCTGTGTTTGAGTTGTACGTCCGGCTGAGGGAAATATGACAGTAGGGCAACGGCTTGTGTTGGTGGGTGTGCAGTCGCTTGTAGCGCGCTCGTAGTTGGGGGTACGGACACCAGTAGTCGACATTGGTCCCCAGCTAGTCATGTTTTCCAGTGCCTCACTTTAGGGTGCTCCGGCCAGAGACCCTAGAGGTGCCAGGCATGGACCTGCAGTTGTGTGTCTGCAGGTGTGGTGTTGGTTGGTCTCCATAGTTGTTTGACTTGTTCTCGTGGAGCGACAGTTGGACCTTTCGTCCGTGACTGCGAGGCTGAGAGGTTGTTCTTGTGTTGTGTTGTCCGGGTTGGATACTGGCCTGATCAGCCAGTAGTTCGTTCCCGTGTGGTGGCGTCGTTCCTTTCCGACTCGCGCTTTGCTACTTGTTGTGGTTCGTGAGTTTGTGACTCGTAGTCGAGGTTTGACTCGTTCAAGGTGTGCCCTGGTGTTGGCACAGTTGTGACTACGGTTGTAGCTTGTGGTGTGCCCGAGTGGTGGCACAGTTTTGATTATAGTTGGTGAATATTGACTCACCAAATGTGGTTTAGTTTGCTATGGTGTGCCCTGTTACGGCATTGGTTTACTTGCGGTTTCCGTGTTGGTGCCTTGTGGTAATAGGTACCTGTACCCCGTGTGAGTAATGGTTTTGTGGTGGTACGTCGTGTACCAGTCTGTTCTGGTGTTGACGTGGAATTGTGTTTTCTGGAGGTCGTGTGGTGTGACCTTCCACACAATGTTCTTCACCCTCCTTCGGGTAAGCTACCGTATATGGCTTTCATGTGTGTTGGATTGGCCTGCAGTATCCGATCATGTTACTTAGTGTATGTGGTTTCCGACATATTATTATTTGAGGTATATAGGACCAGCTTTTTGTTAGCAGTCCTGTTACCCTGGTACTTGAGACGCGCCTGTGAAGCTTGTAGCCTAGGCAGTAGTTTGCCTATGTGGCTTGTAGCTTAGGCGACCAGTCGTTGGAATAATGTGCCTGTGAGGCTTGTGGTCTAGGCATTTCAGTTGTTGAGCGAACTAGCCTGTGGTTCCTCTTTCTTTATAAGGAATATGATTTTGTTTATCAATTACGGTTTAAAGTGTTATTTAAATATAAATGTTGTGAGCATCAAATGGTTTGGCTATTGGTGTTGCCAGTGAGACCTATTGGGGTTGAGGTGTCCGTGGTTACGGAGTTGTTTTGGGTAGCCCCTACTGAGCCTGTGACTTGTTGAGGCTCACTCCCCTACAGTTCTTTTCAGGGCTTGCCGAGTGTTTGACTTGCAGCGGCGTTGTGTCAGACTTGTAACACCAGCAGTTGTGTAGTAGTTAGTGTTGTGTGAGCTTGTGCTCCCTCGGGGTATGCCCCAGGTAGTTGTACTTTTTAATTGGACATGTATTATGTAGTGAGACAGTTGTAAATTGTTATATGTAGGTATGAGCACATATACTTTTTGTGTCTTATACTGTTGTGGTTTGTCTTTTATATTCTTACTGGACACTTGTGTGAGCTATCCCTTGTGAGACTTCGGTCCGTTCGCGGGAGGCGGATCTAGATATGGAGCCTTAATAGGCATAAATACCCCGGTCCGTCACATCTATTCCTCTTTCCTCAACAGAATTATTTTTTCCTATGAAAATGACAAAAGCTCAAATAGAGAATATATTTTTGAGAGGTATATTGAAATTTCATGCAATATTATTGACGTCGTTTATGAGAACCGAATAAGAAGCTATATAAGTTGCTTCAACATCTTGTCACAATAAGATTCATATACTCTTATCCTCACTAAAAAGATATATAAAAGTATAGTTTAGTCTCGTATTAGATGTAATAGAATAAGTGTGTGTTTATAAATAAGATTTATTTCTCTTCTCTTAATGTGCCATTTTTCTAAAAAAAATATAAAACATCAAATAAAAACAATGTGTTTTGAGGGACAGACTGGAATTTTGCATATCACCAAAAACCATTCTTATAAATGTGACCATATGATTTCTCCTTCCCATCTGGTTCTAGCTTTGTCTTTTTCTACCTTGTACGTCAACTTTGATAAGTTACTCCTAGAAAAGAGGAAGGATAAATCTTGGGTTAGATGTTAGAGGGGTATTGACTAATTTGAGGTAAACTGCTTAACCCAGATTTACCTAAGGATAACCTTGCCCATCTACATGGGATGGGGCAGGAACTTACCCCTGAGTAGACAAATTTTTGTAACTTTTTTTTACACACGCCACTATGTATCTCGCAAAATGTGTAATTTTTTTTATAAAGCTAACTAGATTTGGAGAAGAAGGTTATTTATCCGGTCCTATTTTTATTTTCAAAATAAAGTTACTTAATTTTAAGTTAGCCAATATCTAATTAGTCTATCTATTGATTGCTTAACCTTCAGCCTAAAGCGACCCTCTTCATCTTTTTATCAGTTTTCACGGGTCTCATCTTTCTTTGCCTTACTTTCTTGTGCATCCTTTGTCCAATCGTTATCGTCGAACAACTTCATTACCTTGTGCACAAGGGTTAGCCCGTGGCTGGGCACCTGCGGCACACTCGGGAGTGCAGGGATCGATCCCTAAGGGCAGGTTGCGCCTAGGCGCTTTTAAGTGGTTTTTCTTCAAGACTTCTTTCAAGGTTTATAGGCTGGGGCAGGGTTGGTGGGAGGGGCAAAGGTGTGTTCAGGCAGTGGGGCTAACTAATCAGAAAAGAAAAAAAAATGCCATTACCTTAACTTCAAGCCGAATGCACCCATTTTATCTTTCCATCCCGATCAAAATCTTGGAAAATTGGTGGACGTTTATGCCGATTAGATTTCGGTTCAACTGTCGAAAGAGAAATTAAACTTCGTAGCTTGTCAGACACCAAAAATTTATTTGGTATCAAGATAGATCATCGGAGATAGAATGAAGATATCTTCAAAATTTTAAGAATATCTTTAAAGTTTTGAGAATATCTTCACTCTATCATCGATCTATTCTAACACTAAACATGCCAAGGGAACATAATGTGAAATATACAACTGGAGTAGAAATTTCTCAAAGGTCATCTACAGTGGCGGAGCCATCTTGGGGCAGTGGGGTCCTGTGACACCACTAGATTGAAGAATTTCTTTTAGTAATATAAAATTTCACCATTAATGACCCCACTAGATTAAGAAAATATGTCTAAAAATACACCCCACTGAACAAAAATTCTAAGTCCGCCACTGGTCGCCTATCAGTAGGATGTATTAACTTGTTGAGAAACGTTAGGGTTCCACTCTTATACCACTTTTTGTCTTAATAATCTTTTTTCCCATCTGCTTTTAAATCAGACAGAGAAAAATAACTCAGTTTTTTGGCACCACCCACTTCGGGAGCATAAGATGTTAAGTTACTCTGCTCAAGTTGAGACCTGACGGTGAACAAAAGTGCCACATAGAAAGTGACACCCTAATACTTCTCTGGCTTTGTTATGATACGTACGCCTTGTAAAGCAACATCAATCTGGAGGAACCCAATCTATCTAATCAGGAATGTTGAGATTTCACAGTCATTCCTCTCAGACACTGCAACCTGAAGTAGTCTGTTCATGAAAACAGGTGCAAAGACATTGAAACAAGAAAACATTCAAAAAGTGGTCATCAACCAATCCCCAAGTGACACAGACGTGATCCATCGTTAGCCACCTTACATCACTTGCCCATCAACTGGAACCAGGAGCAGGTCGTCACCTTTCTGTTCACCTCTGTTTTCTTATGCAGAGAAACCTGGAAAAGACACTTAGGTTGATCCAAGAAATCCTAGTCTTTTGTCTCTTCCTAAATTGATTTACATGTTCTGGAACCCACAAAAGCGAACTTTACGATAGAGAAGTAGTTAACCACCTTCATGCTAGTAAGGGAAAATATACAAAGAGGAAGGTAGTTACCAAACTACTCTTCACTTTCACGCTGCCGCTTTATCCTAGTTACAATCACAATGATCACCGGACAATATTGTAAACAGAAATCAAAATCTCGACAACGATCAAGATGATGATGAGCCATTCCAGGAAGTTAGATTTCCTATTCTGAAGAATTTCCTGCAAAAAACTGATGTTGTGCTGCATGGAAAGCAAGCAAAAAGTTTAGGAACATCTACAACAGTAAAAGTACAAAGTAACCTCCCGAACAAGGTACCAAGAAACACAGGTTTTTGTACCCCAACAAGCTTCAACTTGAAATCGAGACTCCCGAATCTCTGTGTTAACTCATATTCATCCCTGAGGTATTCCCAAATCTGAGCATGGTTGGCATTTTTCCAAGCAATATGAGACCTAGTCAAAAGTAAGACATTAGACCTCCTTTAAGAAGAAATGGCGGTACAGTATGATGAGAATAAAAGGAAAGACTTTGTATTCAAGTCTGGCTGCAGTAGCAATTTAAGTCAAGCACAATGATTACTACCATAGTTATTATATAGAACCAGACTAGAGTAATTGCAAAGTTAAATCAATTGGACAAAGAGAAGTCTATCACTTCAGAACAAAATAACCCTTCCAAGTTTCACATCTTCAGTGAAAAGAAATTTGCGTATCCATTCAGATTTCATGACAATTACCCAGGATCTTCTATGCATCCTAGATGACATTTTTGACTGATTTTTCTTCAATAATCATGGACTTTCTCTCTCTTAATCTGTATGGGACAAAATAGTGATCATTGACTTCATTCTTATTCATACAAGAATGTTGATATTCTGTTTGCACATTATAAGGCTCACGATAGCTTCAATAGAATGAGAATATTAAAAAGAGAAATGTTTACTACCCTAGTGGATGCAAAAGGCAGGCAGGCACCACTCCAAAGTTCAAGGTGGGGCAAATAGGTTTATGGGGCCAGAAATGGGGAAAGAATTAAAGGCACTTGGGGCGGTTCCACGCACAGCCTAGAGAAGCCAATCCTCAGCAGGGAAGCTAACATTTCTCTATTACAAAAATAATGCCATTCACAATTTTGTTTCCACTGGACACAGGATGCAGATGCTAAAGAATGCCCACATAAATTTCTCTAAAAAGTGTTGTTAAGTTTACTGGCTTGAAGTTCACCCAACTGTTAAGAGACAATATAGATGGATAACCAAAAATCCAAATTGTATACAAGCATAAGAGAAAAATCACATATGTCGAAATGAAGTAACTAAAATAGAATATTCACTGATTTGTTGGAAAAAGAGAAAATGGTTGTGTAAGAAATATGAAAGCAACCTCTCTAAAAGAACACGCTTAAGGATAACATCACCCAAATTTGAATTTGCCTTTCGAACCAGTTGGAAAAGCTTTTTCCTCTTCATCGTAAAGATACCAATTAATCTTCTCCATCCCACAGTTTAAATCTGTGAACTCTGCAACCATTCCATCCACCTACAGAAAAAAAAAATCAGTCCATGCCCATCTTAGTGAAAAAGTCACTTTCTCCGTAATTGCTAGAATAGCGGGGAGTATAGAAATAAATGATCTCACAGCGGCATTGTCTAAGTATATTGATTAGTTTGATGATAGAGTAGCTTAGCATAGAATGAGTCCAGATATACATGGGGACCACATATAAGACACAACAGGGGGCAAATGGAGATATGAAAAGTGATGATCGAGATCTAGACTAGACACATGAAGAACATGGAGGCATAAGTATCACCATGAAACTAGAAATAACCGATAATGTGAGCAAGCTGATAGTGGGATCATTGATTGCGTACTCCTATGCTTCATCGTATGTTTGCCTGCAAGATGAACTGCATATGTGATGTGGGACAAGATGAGCCAATCAGACAATGGCAGCAGACTCACGTGAGTGGGTGCTGGTGCGGGTCCACTGTAGAACTGGGCCAGGCCAGTTGGAGGTCCTGGCTGAACTGTGGCCGGGCCAGACCTGCTCGAAATGACAGGCTGGCCGGTTTATTGGGCAGTCCGAGCTGGGCCCAAGGCACATGATAGGGTGGTTGTGTGGGTGTCTTGGCTGGTGACGGCTTCCTTGTTGTGCCATTTGGCGGCCCGGGCAATGGGCGGAGCTACCCAATGGTGCCGGTGCTATGGGATGAAGGAGAAGAGAGAGGGAGATGCACAGGAAAGCTGAGAAATGACGGGGATGGGGAGGGGGGTGTGGACACGGGATTTTTCTCTCTCTTTCTTTCTTTTCTTTCTTTCTTTCATTTATTCATTCAAGTATTCATTCATTTTGCATGCTTTGATTTTTGTATTGCGGGACGTACCAGTCTGTCTCGCAAACAGAAGAAAGAGTTCGCGCGATACGGAGGAAGAATTTTGGTATCCGTGAAACGGACGAGTGCACCGTTTTTAATCTGAACTTCTTTGATTCCGTGTCCTTTAATCATCAGGCGATTAAGATAGCGTGTGCTGGACCTCTGTCTCTATCGATCGGAATCGATGTTACATTTACATCGAGTTAAAAGCCATTGACATTATTTAACACCAGTTTTAACCCGAATAACATTCATAGTAAGGATGAGAAAATATGCACTTTTAGAAAATGCTGATCATGATATTTTCCCCTTTCTTTTTGTTCTGGACAAAATGGACTTTGACTTGAAAGAAAATGTTTTATTATTTTGAAATGCTTTTGCTTGAGTGTTTCATTTTGAAATGATATGACTGCCCTTTTTTTAGGGTTCAAAATATGGTTTTGAGAAAAGAACGGGTATATACCCGTAAACCTGTTTGAGGTTTCCTTTTTTTTTTTTTTAAAAGAATATTTCGATTGATTGGAAGTTTTGCTTGGAAAACATGAGGATTGCCATTATGAATGGGTATGTTCCCGTGAATTTATTCTGAGTTCGGGACGTATTATGAATTGAAGCAACGCTTTTATATTAGAAGAATTGTTGTGCCAATTTGTGATATGAGGTTTTCATAGTATATATATATTTTGTTTAGCAGAGTCCCTATTAAGGCAAAATTTCTTTTCTCCTCATTTTTACTCGTATGAACATGATTCTGGAGAACATATGGATATATTTCCGTGGGGATCTTTACCAAAACGAGATTTTTCTCCGAGAAACTACCCATATGGGTACAACTCTTTTTGTGGGTATATGTATATATTTTTGCTTGAATGTCTGCTCGGGCAGAATCCTTCTTTTTTTTTTTAGAAATGTATACATATAAACACAATATTCATGAGTATGTGAATGTATTTTCCGACAGAGTCTCCGCTTAGGCAGAGTATCCTCATGGAGACATATGCATATGAACCAATGATTATATGAACATGTTCTTGGGCAGAACCTTTGCTTAGCCGGAATTTCTTCGAGAAAACATATATATACGTATAAGCATGAATTTGCAATTCTAAGGATATATTCTCGAGCGGTATCTCTGTTCGAACAGAGTTTCCGTCAGGAAGGTATCTCTGCATGGGCAGAGTCTCCTTCGAGAAGTATATTCATATGAATACAAATTTGTGATTAAACGAATATGTACTCAGACAGAATCTTCGCTTGGGCAAAGTCTCCTCTAAGAAACATATACATATAAACACAAGTTTGTAGTTATATGGATATGTTCTTGAAAAGAGATTTTGCTTAGGCAGAGTTCTTCACAAAAAAATATATATGTATAATTACATATTTGTAATTTTATGTATATGTTCTTGGACAGAATCTCTACTTGGGCAGAGTTTTCTCTAGGAAACATATACATAAGAACACAAATTTGTGAATATATGAATATGTTCTTGGGCAGAACCTCCACTTGGGCAGAGTCTCCTCTAAGAAACATATACATATAAGCACAAAATCCATCATCCTGAAGTCTTGCTCGACAGGCGGGGAGAACATATGCATCTAAATATGCATACCCATAGAGTCTTGCTCAATATGGAGGCATTTAGAGCACGAGAACAAGGATATTTAAATACCGTATATCTATAGAGTCTTTCCCGATATGGATGGTATTTAAACCCCGAAAGATATCTCTCCTACAGAGTCTTGCTCGATGTGGGGGGAAGGACCGCAGCTATGAACTTTTGAAGCCCTTCATAAAGATTAACTCAACATGAAGGGGGATAGAAGGGATGTCGATGCAGTATGGTGCTGAACTCCCGGTTATTCTCCTTTATTGGCGCATCCCGCGCATTTCCATCGAGCCAGGGCAGGGTAGTATGTTCACGCCAAGAAAGGAGATTGAAGAAACAAGTAGGAGAGGGAGTTTTTTGGAAAGAGAAATGATCTTCTATATTTTTCTAAATTTTTGAACAGGGATTTTGTGGAAAAACTACGCAAGGGCTCCGCCCCCTTTTTTCCTTTTTGGGGAAGAGAGGGGGGGCCTTTTATAGGGGAAGGCCCCCTTACATTGCGTTGGGGGAGAGCCCCCAACCGATGGTGACATGGGCTTATGTCACCATCGGTTGGGGGCTAACTGATGGTGACATCATCATGAGGTCAGTGACATCAGCATGAGGTCAGTGACCTCATCGTGAGGTCACCATCGATTAGGGAGGAGTCCCCTCAACCGATGGTGACCTCAAGATGAGGTCACCATCGATTAGGATCTCCTTAACCGATGGTGATTCACCATCGGTTAGAAGGGGAGAACCCCTTAACCGATGGTGACATCACTAAGATGTCACCATCGGTTAAGGGCTCCCCTAACCGATGGTGACATCACCATGATGTTACCATCGGTTAGGGAGGGTCTCCTAACCGATGGAGGGGGGGGGGAGGAATATTTTCTATAAATACCCCCACCCCACACCCCATTTTGCATATGTTGATTGCCGGAGGTGCTGGAGTTTTTGCTTCTCCTCAGAATTCTGTCTGACGGAAGACTGAATTTGCAAAGATGATTCGGAGTTTTTCCTCGAGCTTGTGCTTGTACTTGTTCGTGGTACTCGGTCTCGTAGACCTTGTGCTGCCGGATTTTTCCGTGCTGTACTTTGAACGGAGAAATGTTCTTCCTTGATTTATTCGGAAGACTTGGCACCATTTAAGGGTCGGGATTCCCTTGTTGGACTCGGAGAAGAACCCCCGAATTGTCTTGTCATCTAAGTAACCATGGGGTTGCTTTTAATCATAACTCACTTGGCCTTTTGAGTAGGCTACTTGATTAATTTGTTGGAGTCAGCATCCATTGGTAGCTATCATCCAAATTTTAAGGTCCAACAACCCCCTTTGCATGGGTTATATGAACAGTTAACTGTCAAGATGGGTTTTAGCTAACCAGATCATGGGACCATTATATAATGGATTGTCAAGGTCTTTCCTGGTAGACATCCATCACAAATTTACCATTCAACAAATGCCCCCCACGGGACACGTGTCGGAATTAACAAGTGATGACACGCGGCCTGTGTAGATCCTTGCTTTGCATTCCGAGACATCTTTGGTTATTGCTTTTGACTGCGAATTTTTGCTTAGCCAGACTTGGTGCCCTTTATTTTCTTTTCTCATTTTCTTTTTCTACATATCTTTCCCAAGTCTTCATTATGCCTCACGGGAAGAACTATCTGGGCCGCGATAACTACATCTAGAAAAACATGACGGAGTTATTCCTAAGGGCATTATGATGCTTGCTCTGGCGAAACCCCGTATTACGAAGACCAACTTGCCCTTACTGGACAGTGGCTATCCTGTTGTGGCAACAGTCAATCCTGAAGACCTTCCATCTAATAGCTAAGTAGATTGCTCTCGCATCAGTCACCGGAAGGGCACTTATTACTATGTACGGAAGGGGGGCTATCCAGGCCACTTCCCAGTAGATAAGGAGTTATTTTTCTTTGTTCAACAGTTCATTCCGTCACACATGACTGCCAGCGATCCCTGCCTTCTAGCGGAGAGGCGGTACCTGGAGTCTGCTGTTTTGAAATCCCGAGATAGCCTGCTGGGCACTTGTGCTTTCTCTTACCCCAGCTTTCCTCTGAGATTTGCTGCTTTGAAGCGGCTGCCAATGGCTAAGGACTTGGGTCCTTTTAGCCATCTGGAGTTTGCAGAACCGTCACAAGACTGCGATAGAGACTGACGATGTATTTTTTATGCCCAGTGACTCTCAGTTCTCGGTATGCCGCCAGTAGTCACGATATCCGATGTCTTCTGGATCAGATCGTTGACTATACTGCTCCCAGTTGGTATGGTCAATGGTCAGTTGTTCCTTCCCATATCTTTCGCTATGGAACCACAAAGTGGCTGACCGGAGTCTTACATCATTATGGCGAACTTCTGAAGATGTTGGGCATTTATGGATCTGTCGAGGCAGCATTATATGATTACCCATGTTACACGAGAATTCTTCGAGCTTTGGTGGAGAGGTTCAGCTCCCGGTGGAACACTTTTGGGACGGCCGAGGGCGAAGCCTCTATTGATTTGTGGAGTTTTCACCGAATTTTGGGTCTGCCAATATCTGGGCTATTTTATGAAGAAGTCGTTCTTAATGACTTACATAGTCATCGTAGCAACGGCTCCAGGCGATATATCCTCCCATACAGCCTTCGCTTCTTGATGAAGGTATGGCGAGACCTGGCTCGTGTTGGGAGAAAAGACGGGGCACCTTCTTCTTCCTCAACTATGAGAGTCAGTCAGAATGCCTGGCTTCGATATTTCTACAATGGGCCATTCTGCTTCTTCGACAATTTTACAATGGAGGGTCGCTGTCTGGAGGAGTATCAGCATCTAGAGACGAAGAAGCCTTCCCAGGGGCGATATATCTGCGCCCCGAAGGACAAGGGATGGAACCCTCGGCGGTTGCCTAATCGTACTTATTTGGCCGCTTATTTAGTTTATTGGCTATCCAGCTTTGTAATTCCTCATGGGGAAGAGGAGTTTATCCGACTGGGGTTAATCTACCCCACCTGTCTTCTGGCCGAGGGGCATCAGCTCGCTCTGGCTCCTGCAGCTTTAGCAAATATATTCCATGGGCTGGGATCATTAAGCTCACACCCCAGTCCTCGGGATAGGAAGGCACAATTGCCCACTCATTACTTGAGTGCTTGGGCCGGTCTTTTGCTACCCGGGCTATGCCAGACCATTGATCTGCCTCACCCATCGGCCCCATTAAATCTACTATTCAGAAGTCGGCCTGATAGAGATTCGCTGGCAGAGCTGATGGGTGCTGGCTCCAGTTTATCCTTCCTTACGAATGGTGAGCAAAGGCTGCTTCAATTTGGCAATGCATCCCGAGGCATCAGGCCTTATTGTACCCGGACTTCAACCGGGATAGAATATCATTTGCCAGATAGTGATGATTCTAGCCAGTCCATATACCAAGACTGGTTATGCTGCATCCGACCCGGAGTGCTGGTATATTGCGCAGAATCCACTCTTATGACAAAGCCTTATTAACCCTCGCGATTTGCCAGAAACTTCGGATATGATCAGTCCATCCCACCACATGCAGAATTTCCATTGCCGCTTCGGCTTCACCGCGGTCAAAGTGTTCACATGACCGCGGCGAGTTGGTGGAATTACTTTTGCCGTCTTGAGACGAGCTCTGCATGCGCCCTTCCTGCACTTGAAGCAGTGGGGCATATGGATATATTTTATGCTCGGTGGTGGTTCGATCGGAGCAGCATTTTCCAACTTGCCCCTCGCGAACTAAGGAAAAGGGAAGATTCTTGCCTTGCGAAGAAGAGTCTGCCTTTGATTTATATTGACTAGGAATATCTTGACCAGCATTTTTGCAGCATAGCATCCTCATATAAGAAGCGTTATGGTCCCAAGGTGTCAACCAAAGCCGACACTGAGCCCGATAAGCATTATTATCTGGGGGAAATATCACTTCTGGCATCTGTGGAGCTTTTCTGGACAAAGACCCCAGCTACCAACAATGATCCTTCGGAATACTGTTGGTGGAATCATTTATTATCTGATTGCGGCTATTCTCCTGCAGTTCCTTTGTCGACGAAACTGCCTCCGGAGAGTATCGGTCATCCTGGATGGGCACGATGGGAAAGGCACCTTATCACTGCTATTGGCAATGCTGGCCCTTTGGAATATATCCCCCGGCTTGAGAATGCCGTGACACTCCAAGATGTTCGGGTGTTATGAAGAAAGTTGGTAATGCTTGTAGCACTGATCTTCCTCAGCTGGTGCCAGTGCCTCCATCAGAGTTAATGGGTATGCATCCTTTTTCCTTTTCCTCTCCCCTTTTTTTTCTTCTCTCTTTTTTTCTTCCTTTTTTTTAACATCTTCATCTCACTTTCTAGCCGCTCCCACCTTGAGGATCGGTGGAGATAGGGGTAATGAGGCTCGCCAAGACGTCCCATCTTCTTCTAGCAATAGGAGGCCGAGAAAGCCAAGGATATCATCTATGCCTTCTCGAGTGGTATATATTTTGTCATTTTTTCCTTCTTTCGACATCACTATTCATAGTAATTTTTCCTCTCTCCCTCTTTTTTTTAAGATATATGTTTTGCCCTTCTCTGTCCCCTTCTAGACTCTCCCATCTCAGATGATGACGCCAATGATGCAAATATCGCTCCAGTTCTTTTGAATGAGTGTATTCTTCGCCTGAAAGTCCCTCTTTCCTTCATGGAGAAGAATATGGGAGCACTTCACAAGCAGCCGCAGGCGTTTTGCCTGAGGAGGAGGATGACGAAGCTCCTTCTCATTTTGGATTTCCTGGGATGGCAGGAGCAGATGGTAACAACCTGGGCTTTTCATTTACTGAACTGGGGGTTTCGGCGGAACAATGTTCTTCCGCCCCTGTTGAAGTCTATATTCCAAGACCTGTTGAAGAACCTGCTGCTATAGAAGTGACTCCTTTTGGTGAGCATACTCTTCCAAGCCCCTATAGTTTTATTTGGTTTCTCCTCTTCTTTTTCTTTGTTGTTCATGACGACCCTTTTTCTTGTTTGCATTTCCTTTAAAAGGGCAAGAATTCTGCGAGCAGCTTTTCACACGGGGGACAATGGATATGTATCCCACGCCTGCAGCCAGTTTTCCTTTCCCACCTTGAGGAATTGCTATGAGCCCATTTTTGGAATTCTCAGCTCATTCTGCATTCCAAGGAGGAGGTGCTACAGGTGGCGGTGGAGGTTTCCAACAGACAGATTATACTTCTGAACCGCCTGCACTACCGTCTGGTGGAGAACAGTTTAATCTATATCCTTCGTACTTCCCCTCCTCGTCTCAAGAATTCTATCCTGGGCTATCAAGTTTTATTCAACCCTCAGACCCTGAGGCTAGGGTGGGAAACGACAACTCCTTTCCAGGTGGAATAGTCCAAACTCCATGCCTGGTATATTTTATTTGAGACTTCATTAACCTTTTTCCACTAACTGTTTCTGTTTATTGATGTTCTTGGAAGATGTTGCGCTTGATTCTGACGAAAACAGGTCTCCGCCATTGGAAATCGGAGCTTCTTCTGAACATGGTATTGAATGGCCCACATGGGTGCAGAGACGGCCTGGTTCACAGGGGCAGAGGGAGACAAGGTGATGGTGACGGCGGATTGGGCGGCAGGCTGACTAGCTTCTCTGTAGGAAGGAGGTGTCAAGACATGCGGCGGCAGCGCGATCGACAGCGGAGGCTGGGACAGTGGCGATCAATCTCCTCTTCTCAGGGAGCACGGCAGCAGTGCCAAGGGAGCACGGTGGGTCGGTCACGGCCCGAGCCTCCCCTTCACAGGGGGCTTGCAGCAGCTGTGGTGATGGTGGCCAGGGGCATTGCATCCTTGGCCGGGTCCGATCGGGCTAGGGCTTCCCACTGGAATTTTGCATATCAAAACTATTCCTATGAATGTGACCATATGATTTCTCCTTTCCATATGGTTCTAGCTTTGCCTTTTTCCACCTTGTACGGCCACTTAGGTAAGTGAGTTACTCTTAGATAAGAGAAAGGATAAATCATGGGTTAGATGTTAACTGAATTTGGTTAGAGGGGTATTGACTAATTTGAGGTAAACTGCTTAACCCAGATTTACCCAAGGATAACTTTGCCCATCTCCAAGGGATGGGGCAGGAAACTTACCCCTGGATAGACAAGTTTTTGTATTTTTTTTTTACACATGCCACTATTTATCTAGCAAAATGTGTAAGTTTTTTATAAAGCTAACTAGATTTGGAGAAGAAGGCTATTTATCCGGTCCTATTTTTTATTTTCAAAATAAAGTGAATTAATTTTTAAGTTAGCCAATATCTAATTAGTCTATCTATAGTTTGCTTAACCTACAGCCTACAATGATCCTCTTCATCTTTTTATCAGTTTTCACTGGTCTCATCTTTCTTTGCCTTAGTTTCTTGTGCATCCTTTGTCCAATCTTTATCGTCAAACAACTCCATTACCTTGTGTGCAAGGGTTAGCCCGTGGTTGGACACCTGCAGCACACTCGGGAGTGCAGGGATCGATCCCTAAGGACCGGTTGCGCCTAGGCACTTTTAAGTGTTTTTTCTCAAGGCTTCTTTCAAGATTTACAGGCTGGGGCTAGGTTGGTGGGAGGGGCAAAATGTGTGTTCACCCAGCGGGGCTAGCTAATCAAAAAAGAAAAAAAAATTGCCATTACCTTAACTTCAAGACGAATGCACCATTTTATCTTTCCATCCCTATCAAAATCTTGGAAAATTGGTTGACGTTTATGCCGATTAGATTTCGGTTCAACTGTCGAAAGAGACAATGAAACTTCGTAGCTCGTTCGACACCAATGTATGTTTGTTTGGTATCAAGATAGATCAGAGATAGAATGAAAATATCTTCAAAATTTTAAGAATATCATCACTCTATCACCGATCTATTCTAATACCAAACATGCCAAACATAGTGTGAAATATACAACTGGAGTAGAAATTTCTCATAGGTCGCCTATCAATAAGATGTATTAACTTGTTGAGAAATGTTAGGTTCCACTCTTATACCACTTTTTGTCTTAATAATCTTTTTTCCATCTGCCTTTAAATCAGAGAGAGAAAAATAACTCAAATTTGTGGCACCACCCACTTCGGAGGATAAGATGTAAGTTACTCTACTCAAGTTGAGACCTGAGGATGAACAAAAGTGCCACACAGAAAGTGACACCCTAATATTTCTCTAGCTTTGTTATGATGCGTACGCCTTGTAAAGCAACATCAATATGGAGGAACCCAATCTATCTAATCAGGAATGTTGAGATTTCACAGTCATTCCTCTCAGACACTGCAACCTGAAGTAGCTTGTTCATGAAAACAGGTGCAAAGACATTGAAGCAAGAAAACATTCAAAAAGTGGTCGTCAACCAATCCCCAAGTGACACAGACGTGATCCATCGTTAGCCACCTTACATCACTTGCCCATCAACTGGAACCAGGGGCAGGTCGTCACCTTTCTGTTCACCTCTGTTTTCTTATGCAGAGAAACCTGGAAAAGACACTTAGGTTGATCCAAGAAATCCTAGTCTTTTGTCTCTTCCTCCCTTTTGAACATTAAAAGAGGCGTTGGCAGCTCAAATTCCTAAATTGATTTACATGTTCTGGAACCCACAAAAGCGATCTTTACAATAGAGAGGTAATTAACCACCTCATGCTAGTAAGGGAAAATATACGAAGGGGAAGATAGTTACCAAACTACTCTTCACTTTCATGCTACCGCTTTATCCTAGTTACAATCACAATGATCCCCGGACAGTATTGTAACAGAAATCAAAATATCGACACCGATCAAGATGATAATGAGCCATTCCAGGAAGTCAGATTTCCTATTCTGAAGAATTTCCAGCAAAAACCCGATGTTGTGCTGCGCGGAAAGAGGCAAAAAGTTTAGGAACATCTACAACAGTAGAAGTGACCTCCCAAGCAAGGTACCAAGAAACACAGGTTTTTGTACCTCAACAAACTTCAACTTGAATCGAGACTGCCGAATCTCTGTGTCAACTCGTATTCATCCCTGAGGTATTCCCAAATCTGAGCATAGTTGGCATTTTTCCAAGCAATATCAGACCTAGTCAAAAGTATGACATTAGACCTCTTTTAAGAAGAAATAACGGTACAGTATGATGAGAATAAAATGAAAGACTTAGCATTCAAGGCTTGCTGCAGTAGCAATTAAGTCAAAGTACAATGATTACTACCATAGTAATTATATATAACCAAACTAGATTAATTGCAAAGTTAAATCAATTGGACAAAAAGAAGTCTATCACTTCAGAACAAAATAACAACCCTTCCAAGTTTCACATCTTCAGTGAGAAGAAATTTGCATATTCATTCAGATTTCATGACAATTACCCGGGATTTTCTATACATCCTAGACGACATTTTTGACTGATTTTTCTTCAATAATCATAGACTTTCTCTCTCTTGATCTGTATGGGACAAAATAGTGATCATTGACTTCATTCTTATTCATACAAGAATGTTGATATTCTGACATTATAAGGCCCACGATAGCTTCAATAGAATGAGAATATTAAAAAGAGAAATGTTCACTACCCTAGTGGATGCAACAGGCAGGCAAGCACCACTCCAAAGTGCCTTTAATCCTTTCCCCATTTCCCCATAAACCTATGAGTGGGGCAAATAGGTTTATGGGAAATGGGGAAGGATTAAAGGCACTTGGGGTGGGGTCCACGCACAGCCTAGGGAAGCCAATCCTCAGCAGGGAAGCTAACATTCTCTATTACAAAATAATGCCATTCACAATTTTGTTTCCACTGGACATAGGATGCAGATGCTAAAGAATGCCCACACAAAATGCTCTAAAAGTGCTGTTAAGTTTACTGGCTTGAAGTTCATCCAACTGTTAGAGACAATATAGATGGATAACCAAAATCCAAATGTATACAAACATAAGAAAAAATCACATTTGTCAAAAATGAAATAACTAAAATAGAATATTCACCGATTTGTTAGAAAAGAGGAAATGGTTGTGTAAGAAACATGAAAGCAACCTCTCAAAAAGCCCAAGCTTAAGGATAACATCACCCAAATTTGAATTTGCCTTTCCAACCAGTTGAAAAAGCTTTTTCCTCTTCATCGTAAAGGTACCAGTCTTCTCCATCCCACGGTTTATATCTGTGAACTCTGCAACCATTCCATCCACCTGCAGAAAAGAAACCAGTTCATGCCCATCTTAGTGAAAAAGTCACTTTCTCCGTAATTGCTAGAATAGTGGGGAGTATAGAAACAAACGATCTCACAGCGGCATTGTCTAAATATATTGATTAGTTTGATGATAGAGTAGCTTAACATAGAATGAGTCCAGATATACATGGGGACCACATATGAGACACAACAGGGGGCAAATGGAGATATGAAAAGTGATGATCGAGATCTAGACTAGACACATGAAGAACATGGAGGCATAAGTATCACCATGAAACTAGAATAACCGACAACGTGAGCAAGCTGATAGTGGGATCATTGATTGTGTATTCCTATGCTTCATTGTATGTTTGCCTGCAAGATGACATGCATATGTGATGTGGGACAAGATGAGCCTATCAGACAATGGCAGCAGACTCACATGGGTGGGTGTGGTGCAGGTCCACTGTAGAACTGGGCCGGGCTGGTTAGAGGTCCTGGCTGAACTGTGGCTGGGCCAGACCTGCTCCAAGTGACAGGCTGGCCGGTCTATTGGGCCATCCGAGCTGACCCAAGGCACATGATAGGGTGGCTGTGTGGGTGCCTTGGCTGGTGACGGCTTCCTTGCTGTGCCATTTGGCGGCCCGGGCAGTGAGCGGAGCTACCCAATGGTGCCGGTGCTACGGGATTGAAGGAGAAGAGAGAGGGAGAACGAGAGAGTAAAAGATCACCGAGAGAGAGGGACATGCATAGGAGAGCTGAGAAATGACAGGGATTGGGAGGGGGGATGCAGCGATGGCCTGGTTTGTAGAGGCGAAGGGAGATGAAATGGCGGTGACGACAGATCGGGCGGTCGGCCACTTGCATCTCTGTCGCAAGGAGGTGCCAGAACATGTGGCAGCGCCAAGATCGACGGCGGAGGGCTGGGGTGGTGGCAATCAATCTTCCCTTCTCAGGGAGAACGGCAGCAGCAGGGTGGGTTGGTCGCACGGCCCAAGCCTCCCCGTCACAGGGTGACATGTAGCAGCGGTGGCAATGGCGGCCAAGGGCATCAGACCCCTTGGCCGGGTCTGATCAAGCTGGGGCTTCCCACCCTGGCCTGGTCAGACTGGCCTCCTTCGCAGAGAACATAGAGAGAGCAAGAGAGAGGGCGGCAGTCAAACTCCTTTCCAAAAATTCTTTCAATTCATCATTGTCTTGAGAAACCTAAATACAACCCCCTTTATAATGGGTGGGGGTAACCCTAAGGCCTTTTAATGGGCCAATCCACCTAAGGCCCATGGGCCACATACTAACGAAAGACTCAAATAGGAAACGCATAAGAAAGCATAAAGAGACTCTAAATAACACTGGCTATTAATGGGCTCAAATAAAACTGTTATACATGTCCAACACAAAAGACACCAAAAATCTAAAAATCATACGGGCCTAAGTACCCCAGGGGGCCCAACATCCCCCCACATCATACCCCCCAAGTTCAAGAAAACTTGACCCAGAATTTTGAAATGACTAAGTATCCAGGGGTGAGACTAAGGGATCCACACATCCATGTAACACTGGTGATGTGATCAAGATGTACAAGTGCTGACGCTAAAGATAATGGGAGAAGTGAACCAGGTCATCCAGCCACATCAGATCAAGTTGTCTGGAACACACAAACGGTTGATCTGGACACCTGAAAATGATGTGGCATGACGATCTACCCGAACACATCATCCGATACCAAATGAAAGTCAGATGCAAAGAGTAATTCAGAATCCCATGTGTCTGTAACCACAAGCTTAGTGCACGTATGATCATCTGAGCAAGAATGATTGCTTTTGTTGGAATACTCTCTATTGTCAACTGCTCCGAAGGTGAGCACTTATGAGAAAAGGGACAGTTGAAGTTGGCTCAGATTTCATGACAGTGTGTCAATCATCCCACCACTCAGATCCAATATGATGAAGAGTTCAGCTGATGGATAAACCTCAACCTAAGCACCATCAAATAAACAATCTTTTTAGGGGTTGTGGGATGCTTACAATCAAAGTAAACTCCACAAAAGCTTCATTAGGATGAACAATGATTTCGCCTGTTTGAGATAATAAATCCACAATGCCTCAAGAGACAGTTGCCAAACTGATGAGGATCAATCTTCAAACAAACATGTCTGCCATTCGGCAGGCGCACTACTATTTGTATAGCAATTGGAAGCATCTCATACTATTTGGTGTCAACTTGTAAAATTAAATCAATTTCCCTGCTCTGATGCTAAAATTGATACGGGACAAGATGGGCCTATCGAATGATGATGGCAGACGCACACGAATGGGCGCTGGTGCAGGCCCACTATAGAATTAGGCCGGACCAACTGGAGGTCCCGGTTGAACTGAGGATGGGCCAGACCTGCTAGAAGTGACGGGAAGGCCAATCTATTGACCCGTCTGAGGGGGGCCTAAGGTACACGATACCTTGGCCAGTGACGATTTCCCTGATGTGCTATACAGCAGCTTAGATGGTGGGCAGAGCTACGCAGTGGCAGCGGCACTATAGAACTGAAGGAGAGTAGGGAGGGAGAACACCAATGGGAGAGGAAGAGATTGAGTGTGTGTGAAAGAGAGAGAGAGATGCGCAGAAGAGCTGAGAGATGACCGGAAGGGGGCAGCCAGAGGAATAAGGAGGGGAAGGGGTGGGCGCAGCGGCAGCCTAGTTTGCAGGGGTGGAGGGAGACGAAGTGGCAGTGACGTGGATTGGGCAACAGGTTGAATGGCCTCCCCATTGCAAGGAGGTGCCAGAACATGTGGCGGCAGTGCAATAGTGGCCAAGGTGTTGCACCCCTTGGCTGGGTCCAATCAGGCAGGGGATTCCCACCTTGGCCTGGTCGGACCGGCCTACTTAATAGACATCTGAGAGAGAGCAAGAAAGAGGATGGTAGCCAAACTCCTTTCCAAAATTCTTCCAATTCATCATTTTCTTGAGAAACCCTGATATAACCCCTTTTATAATGGGTGGGGGTAACCCTAAGGCCTCTTAATGGGCCAATCCACCTAAGGCCCATGGGCCACATACTAACTAAAGACTCAAATAGGAAACACATACGAAAGCATAAAGAGACTCTAATAACCCTCGCTACTAATGGGCTCAAATAAACTGGTATACATGTCCAGCCCAAAAGACAAAAAAAATCTAAAATCATACGGGCCCAAATATCCCAAGGCGGCCCAACATTCCCCCGCATCAATATGTGACTACTATTTGACGCACCTACAAGTTATAGCTGTCAGGTCCATTTGGAACTAGTAACAGTTTCCAATTCTATCATTATTTTATTTTGAGTATTACTTGTTCGGTGGATCAATTTAGCATTTAAATTCGCCCATTTTGCCATGAAACCCCCTCCAATCACACTTCCATCTTCCAGCCCTCCCCCGAAGGAAACTTGAATTGAAAACTAGAAATATTCCGCTTGAATTGAAAAATAGAAATATTCCTCTTTCCTAATACTCTGGTTCCCCCTCCCGGCTCCTAAAATATAAATTTTATTTAACTCCTAGTTTGCTTTTCTTATTTCACTCCCTTCCTTTTACTCTCTTTCAATTTGGTCTTGTTTGTGTTGGTTTGCCGATTTTTGTATTTTTTTTATGAAACATTCACATCCTAAAAGATCTCTCATGTGACAAGTAGAATCAACTAGGCTGTTGGCATCTAGAGAGATGCACTGTGGCATGCCAAATAAAAAACTGATATCAGATTGAGTTAGTTCAAGACTTTGCCCATGTTTTCAGGACCTGCTCTCTCAAGCCCTAAGCAACAAGAGAAATTTGTTAAATATGTCATGATCAGAACTGATGAGAAACATTCGATGCTGAGTTCCAGAAAGCCTGGTTCACCTTTGCATACCTGGCGGATATAGTAGTCTAGAGCAATACTTTGACCAAGAACACTTCCGATGGTGCGTATTCCATCTATGTTCAAATTCTTTAGCATTATGTAGTCGAGTCCTCCTTGCATCCATGTCTCTAAAGTTGGCTTCTCTACTACTGCATAATCTACACTTCCAAAGGAACAAAACATTAGAAACACAAAAGAATGAGCGCAACTTTATCATAGTACAAGAAGACAATCCTGTTACCCCACAGGATGTTGAAATAAAGTTTTAGTACAGATTAAGCAAGAAGCACAAATTAGCCTTGCCATGGTAAAGTGCAACTGTGCAAGGCTATAATGATTCTTTCTTTGTGTTTTGTCTGCAAGTGCAAGCAAATATGGAATCCATGAGTAATATATCTTCGATACTATAAAGATGATAGCAAAGAATCATGTTAATCAATACAAAAGTATGCCAATTGACAAGACACTTAAGGTTCTCAGTTGTGTACATCCAGGCAGAATTGAGTCGAGCTGATTGCATGCTGAAGCTGAACAAGGAGTGTGTGACCACTCCACCTTTTAGGCTTACACGAGCCAGTATCAAGATCTGGGACATTTAGCTACCTACCCAGATCTGAAAATGATTAAATATGTTTTCCTTACAAAGTGGGATGGTCTTAGTTAAGCTAAATCCCAAAAGTGTGAGAGTCCAATGCTCATCTATTACAAATGAAAATGGATCATCCAATCATTGTAAAGACTTATCTTATCCATCTAGGGTTGGCTGGTTGGGTTAAGTGTTGAAAATCCAAATATGGAAATTTGATCTCATATTACTGGAAATTTGATCCGATATTACCAGCCAATCAACAAACAGAGGCATGCCAACCCCCATTCATGGTGTCAAAACCCAGATTTAAATTGGTCGGCAAAAGAGGAAGAGCTTGTCTTCAAGATGCTAAACCTTAGTTAAGGCTAGTTGACCAGTGGGATGTCTGCCAATAGATGAATACAAGCATTTGCAAGGATGACAATAAAACTAACAAACAAAGACGAACATAAAACTTAAAAATGCGCATAACACGAATGAGAGAAAATGACAGCATATAGATACAAACATCAACAAGAGCAAAAGGTTTGAAAGAAGTGTATCACGTGTAAGCTTTTTTTTTTTTTAAGAAAAGAAAACAATGTAGAGCAGCAAAATGAATCCGTCATCCATAATCAACCAACCTTCTTTTTCTGATAAACTATCTTCCCGTAATGATCTTTTATCCAAGAAAATGTTAATTATTATAAAAGAGAACCACTAATATACATTAAAGCTTAACATCCTTCCTCATCTCTGGCAGCAAGCCAGAAGCATGTTTCTCCACAATCTTCAGATATCCGTCAACTTCATGATCAGCAACATTAAAGTGGACAATGGAACCATACTGGAAAACAACCATGTAGGAGCAACTGCTCTCATTCACCAAGTTACCATTCAGATCCTAAAAAATGAGAAAAGCAATAGTTTATATCAGATGAGTCGAAAAGTATGAGATGTTTGGCCTGATGCATGACAGATGTTTTCCATTTAGACGGTTAAACTATCAGCAACTTCTAGGTTGCGCTTATGATGAGAAGAACGATTAAGTCAATGCATAAGCGCTTGACATAAGAAGATAAAAGAGAAAGGAAGATTATGCTTTAAAGAATAAACAACCCTGGCATTCTCAAGTGATAAAGAACTGGTTAACAAATTTTATAAGAATTAGATAATCTGTCCAACCTTCCAATTTTGAGGAAACACAAGAAACGAGAGAGTCGGACAGACAAGGAAATTGAGGTAACTACTTTCAGTTGCACTGTTCTCACGTATTCATGTTAGCCATTGAGATAATGATCGATAAACAGCATCCAACAAAGAGATATCCAACTCTTAAACAACTAAATAAAATTTCTGAATGAAGTCTATAAAGAACGAGGAAGAATTTGACTTACATGAGGGGCATTCTTCGCATCATAGAACCTGAGAACTACATAATTTGTAGCCCGGGAAGTAGGTGGGATAACGTTGAGAGCATTCTGGGCTTGCAGGCCCCTCAAATCAATGCTGCAGAAATTAAAAACACATCCCCAAAGGCAAAAATGTCAGAAGAACAAAACAGGAAATAGCGAGAGAGGAAGAGAGAGAGAGCTTCATTTCTTTCCGCTTTGGGTTCACCACACCAGTTTCCCAGCACCCCCACCTTCCTGCCGTCTGTTCCTTCCTCTAATCCCCCTCCCACCCACGGCCCACCCGTCGCCTGATCCTCCCCCTCGCCCCTCTCCGCCTCATCTTCAAAATCCATTTTCTGATTTCCTCCTTTCTTTTCTCTTCCTACTCTGCATCTCACACGTTTCTCCTATTCCAATGTCCCTATTTTGGCGTGGATAGATTTCTATCCCCTTTGACTACTTTGGCTTGGGATCATCTTCGGCTATTACCAGTCTTCTATTTTCTTGTGTTTTTGTTTTAGGTGTGCAATAGTCGGGCTGAAGTTTAGCGAAAATCTTTTGCTAAAGTGCATTGTGATCAACTTGCTCTGCATTTTCCCACCTTACGGAAGCTGTGGGTTTCATGGGTTTGCTTGTGGGTTTGTGCATATCCGCACACTGGCTAGCTGTGTGCGTCTTCCAAGCTCCCATTTGAAATTTGCTGCAGAGATGTGTTGCAGCCAGTTTACTTCAAAGCAGATCCTACTTTAGCACTGTCTTCGTCAACTCCTTTTCTATGGCTCGTTTTGTTGGAGTTCGCAAGGTGGCAGATCTGTGTTGGAAAAGTTGTGTTTGCAGACTTTTGTCCTTCCCTATATGATTTTACTTGTGCATTTTGGTCAATGTCAAGCAGGGTATGGCGTGCTAGCTTTTGTGTGGTGGATATGGTGTACGGGCTACCATGTTTTTGTACTATGTTTACTGCTGAATGAAAGTTATCTTTCGTGTAAAAAAAAAAGGAGAGAGATAGATGGGAAAAAGAACCTGGTTGAGATGAAGTAGGCCTTGACGGGGATAAACCGGCTCTGCATCTCCTGTTGGACCTCAAGGAGGTGATCGTTGTAGCTATTATCCTCGGAGCTGGTACCCACCTGCGGCTGCTCCCTCCACTCGAGCTCCTGGCCCGAGGACATAGAACAGTAGGTCCGGAAGGGAACCCCTCGAATACCTGCCTCATTCTTCTGGGGCCTGAAAAGAGCGGCGACGGAGACGGAGACGGGCCGAGCGCCGCCTCTTCGGTGGGGAGCAGCGACCTCAGGGACGAAGGCGGTGTGGAACCGGGGAGGAGGGGAAGAGGGAGCCGTCGGAGGGAAGAGAGTCCGGAGCGATCGCAATGTGGTTCTGAGGGAGGGGGCGGGGTTCGCCGCGGGGGGAAGAAGGGAGATGGATGGGAAGAGGCGGAGGCGAGCATGGCCTTCAGCGCGCGGGCGTTCCACATCAAACTCAACAGGCTCCCCTTTGCTGGCTCAGATATCGACGACAGTTCAAAGAGGATGAGGTATTGATCCTGATCATAAACCATGCATGACAGAGAGTGAGGCTAAGCGGAAAACCATGCATTCTAATGTAGACTAATCGCAAAATTATGTGTGAGTTGCTCAAACCACGTCCTTGCGAAGTCGACTGAGGTAGCAGAACATCTAGCCACGGTGTAGCTGCTTCACAGGCGTAACAGAGGTAGCAAAACTTTAGGGGTGTTGCAGGAGAGTTGAGGCAGGGAAAGAACTTACTATAAGCGTTTGTGGAACATTTTATGAAGAAGAAAATGAGGTTTTTGGGGTAAGGTAAGGTATGGGGAAAGAAAGATGTAAGTTTAGGATGGTAGAGGTAGTAAAAAAGAAACCGTTAATTACCGCAAGGTGAATAATTCATCTTTCCTTACGTTGTCACAGGTTCTTACTTCTTATGAACCGGCTGTATTTCTTAAGATTTATGAGGAAAAGAACCAGTGCTAATTTCTTTACATAATTAAATCTCCTTAACGGCATATCTGTCATTTCCTTTGGTTTATTGACGGGAATACATCTATCCTGGTTCTAATTTCAAGGTGAATAATTCACCTTTCCTCATTTGCCACTTAAAATAGGTAAATACATCTGTCATTTTAAAAAGTTCCACTTCTTATTCATTAGAGCCGACTGTATTTCTTTTGATTTTGAGGAGAATATTTAGGTGGGATTAGAACTTAGCTTGTGGTGCTGCCACGTCGTTATTCTAGGACTGAGTTATATTATTATAGTATAGATAGTATAGATAATATAGTATAGATAAAAATTGACAGAGATTTGAAATTAATGTCAGATCCCTGTCAAAGACCTGCAATTAATTCTACCAAATAAAAAATCCACAAAGAACCCCTCTGACTTTGCCGCACCTGGAATTCCACCTCTGACTTCGATGCCGGTAAGTATATATATAAACACTATTTAAAGTAGCTTAGGTACGTGGTAGCACCACGTGAATTCTTGGCCAGAAAAAACTCACAAAGCCTTCTTCCATTTTTTTTAAAACACAGCTTCTATCATTTTTTTGAAAAATCAAACCGCTTAAAGCCCTTCTTCCATCTATATATAATATACTAACAAGTTTTGAAAGAAAGAAAACTTTTCCCGTCTTCTTTGGATAAGAGTTTTAAATTTGAAAAAAACTATCTTAGTCTAGCGCACAGAAACCACCCACTACACACGTCTTCACCCCCACTAAACTGTGCTCTCCTCACAACGTCCACACCGGCAGCTATACCCTGCTAGAACTCGTTTATATTTTACGAGCTCTAACTCATTCAGAAACTCGTTGAGCTTCTTCACCTCATACTCGACTTGATACAATTTTTTTAAACTCGAACTCGACGAACAACTCGTTTAACCTACTTTAGCTCGTTAAATCGAGTTCCAATACGAGCTCAACTATATATCAAATTCAAAACAGAGCGTAAAATTTAATATTTAAATAATTTTTAGTTTTTTAAACAGACTGTAGAATTGAAGCCCAATAACAAAATCAGACTAAACATTTAAATAAATTTTAATTATTATACTATATTTCTGGATGAGAAATTCTCATCCTGGTCGAAAAGCTAAAAGGCTTTTTTCCCTTTTTATTGGTTTGTTCGATGGCTTTGAAAAGGACTGCAGGGTAGGGTTGTAAACGGATCGAGATAATATTCAGATCCGATTCGAATTCGTATCCGATTATCTAGATATTATTCGATTAACAAATATTCGACGAAGCGAATTTTGAATACGGATATTATCCGGATAATAAACGGAGCAAATACGGAAACGGTGATCCGCTCCGTTTAAGATCCGCTCCGAAATAGAATTATTTTTTACCATTATATTTTAGATCTAATAATTCATATATAATATATATAATTTATAAATATATAATATATCTAATACTAATTTTTGTTTAGAAATATTTTTGACATTTATATTTAAATATATATATATATATATATATAATTTTTTATGCTTTTTAGACCACTTAATATTTTTTTATTAAATTTATATTTTCGAAGCGGATAATATCCGTATCCACTCCGAATTCGAAAATTATCCGATTAATTATCCGCTCCATATTCGAATTATATTCAGAGCGGATACGAATTATCCGATTAACTATTCGGATCGGAATCGAAAAACCCATATCCGCTCTGTATCCGCTCCGTTTACAGCCCTAGTTGACCATTTAATTCCATATCGGATATGGGAAGAACATGAGCCTTTGGGTTGCCTACAAAAGGGACAGGTCAACTGGTGCTACCTTAGGTAGCTGCTTAGTTGGGTTGCTGCGTACATGCCATTGATGGGGTGGGGGGGGGGGGGGCTGGGCGAGGGGTGCAGTCGTGCAGAGGGTAGGCGGTTGGAGAACGCCACCCCGGTGGCTGCGGTTGCTGTCCGCCGTCCGGTGCTGTCGAGGAGGGCCGCCTAGAAGCTGACAGTGCCCCGGGTGGGAATCTCGAACCGCCGCCGGAGCTGTCGTCGGGATCTCCGTCCGGCACTAGCGGAGGGTTCACGAAGGGGGGGAGGCGGCGGCCACGCCGTCCAACGGGGGGATGCAGCGGCCAGCGGGGGAGGGAGTCGCCCTAAAGAGGCACCCTATCGCGGCGGCAGGAGGAAGAAGATGAAGCCGCGGTGCCTATGAACCTTGGAAAATCTGTTTTTACACATATACCCTTGTTTAAGTTGGTATTATTAAAATCATATTTTTATAAATACTTTATTTATATAATTTGCACATATACCCTCTAATATTTAGTCTTTTATAATTAATTCCTCAAAAATATTTATAATTTAATAATAACTCTATAAAATAACAAGTTAACATTTATTTTAATAATAAATATTGAAACAAATTATTGACGAGTATTTAAACGAATTCTTAACGAGTATGAGCTCTTAACGAGTAATTAAACGAATTGTTCACGAACATAATCGAGTCGAGTTCACATGTGTTCAGACTCAGCTAGTTTATGAACCGAGCTTTTTTTTTCTTCAAACTCGACTCGTTAATTAAATAAACGAGCCGAACCGAACTTTTATCGAGCCGAATATCGAGCTACTCGTCGAGTGTATCAACTCGTTAATTAAATAAACGAGCCGAACCGAACTTTTATCGAGCCGAACATCGAGCTAATCGTCGAGCATATCAGCTCGTTTACACCCTAGCAACGACGTCCATTCTGCTTCCAACGATGGGCACACTATCTATATACGGTCCAGATGATGCCCGCCAATCTGCTTGCAACAGAAGCTTGCATCTGCCTCACGTCTATACTAAATTTTCCTGATGTAAAGAAGTCATCTGTCACAACTATTCAGGGGCTTGCCATATATAATTATGTTATAACATAAATTTAAAAATTTTTATGCGTCACCTCTTATATAACTGTATATTTTATATTTCATATATATTTTAATTCTTTTTTCTTGAAAGATTGAAGATTTCAATGTAATATCTTAACAAAGGTATTCACTTTGAAGGTTACACTTGCACCACCTGTTTGGGTGCTTGCATCTACATCAACTATCTTTGTATCATTGTAGGAGAAAATAATTAATTTTTATCTCTTTATATTTATACATTGTCGTATGAGTGTTTTTCTTCAAATTGTTGTATTCATTGTTAATGTAATATATTTGAGTTTCTTTTTGTTTGAATAGATCTTTTTCTTGAATTGGTGTATTGTTTAATATAAAACTTTATAAGTTTATATATACTATTTACAAGACCTACATATTAACATACAAAGAAAGACTTTTTTATTAGTTGACAATCATTATTTTATTTTAAAAATAAGATTTCATAAAATTAATATGAAATGATTTCAAATTGTAGGGAATTTTAAAATATATAAATTTAAATAAATAATTATTTTTATTAATAAGTAAAATTTATTTATATCTAAAATATTTATGTGCATCGTACGGGTAGAGATCTATTAATTATTACAAATATATATATAATATAACTCAACAAATTTAATACCTTCTTTTATAACTCAAAAATGTCTATATTTTAGAGTTCTATTAATTAATTTTTCTAATTACGTTCTAAGATACCTTTTCAATTAGATGTTCTGCAAATAATATCACATTATGAAAGAAAACTTTATCAGAGAATGAATGTGAAGAATAACTATTTGCATATGCTGCTACAACATTCATCCAATAAGAAGAAAAAAAATTAAAATTGAAAAATAAGAAGATTAAAGTTGAGATCTATAGATATTGACTAAGAATGTTATTTAAAAACAAATGTCTTATGACATAGATCAATATGTGACGTGAATTTATCATATGTTAAATTTATTTTTTACATTTTATATTACTAATACTGTGATGTTATTTTAAATATATTTCTACCTAAAATATTCCCGTGCATCGTGCACAGGCATAGAACTAGTCTATATCTATCTATTATACTAAAATTCAGTTGAGAAATGTTTATTGCACTTGTACATTGCACTTTAAGTGCAATGTGACTAGGCAATATCTCATGTGGCACCCCTCACATGAGGAGTGAGAAGGTGGCAATCCAATTATTGGATGCCACATGAACTTGTTGCCTAGTCAATGTGAAAGTGCAATAAATCTTTCTCAATTCAGTTTGGCCCGGCCAAACTAGAGTGCCACGTGACACTCATTCTCTCTCTCTCTGTTCCCTCCACTCTCTCTCTCTCTCTCTACTAACTACCCATTTCATACACAACACCATCTCTATCTTCAAAAGTTACGAACCAACACATGCAGCGGTTCATCTAAAGCGGTTATCACAATAACCGGATCTTTTCTTCCGTAAAAAAAAAACAACTGTAAAAAATCTTACATAGTCGCCTCCAAATCCTCTCTATCCGGCCACATCTCCTTCCACCCACAGTGACATCCTTGCCACAGATGACTACAACGAGGTCCTCACCAGCGTACCCTCGGCGCAGCACTGGAAGTACTGGGTTGTGAGCGACACAGTCTCCATGGTCGACACGTACCAACGATTCGGCAATAGCACACCTGCCCGGACTCCTCCCCAAATGGAGCAGCATGGGTGCCGGGGGATGAGACTGCGGCGGGGGCAGATTGTGGAGGGGCGTGGCAGCTTTTTGGCAGATTAGCTAGCCCCCTACGTGAAGCTGTGTAAAGATGGCCAGCCGATTTGTCGGCCACCACAAGAGTCTAGACTACAACGCCACTCTCCTCTCTGTTCGTTTGCTTCGCCTCCCCCACGTCAACCACCCCCCTCTCTTAACTTCTACTAGGGTTGCCAATGGATCTCCGAATTCCGTTTAGCCGACCCGTTTTCACATTTTTTATAGGATGCGGAACTCCGAAAAGAACTTTCCGATAGCTTAGCGGAAGCGGAAATGTATATCTGAATTCTTATAGGATGCGGAAACGGAAACACCCAATTCCGCATATCCGTTTTTCCGTTTCTGTTTCCGTTTCTGATAACTTTTAATATATATTATATAATATTTTTATAATAAAATATCTTCAAACTTTGGCTCTTAAATTTTTAACTCATTGTCTCTCACCTCCCATCTATATGTAAATGTCATATATTCTAATCCCAATTATTGACAGCTTTTTTCTCTAATGATATTTATATCTACATATATTGATTATCTATTGCTCAACCATTATATATCACTATATGATTTTACCATACTAATTTGATCTTATTATACTTCATTTAGTAAGGGTCATTATAATGTACATGATGAAGAAGATATGGTAGAAAAGATTATTAAATTTATATTTGAAACTATTCATAAATTTAATAATTAATATACTTATAAATTTATAAATTAATTCTAATTGTACAAATCTTGTTACATCCGAAGTTTCCGTTTTGTTTCCGTTTCCGTTTCCGATTTTCCGATAGAAAGCGGAAATGGATGCGGAAGCGGAAACACCATTTTCCGTTTCCGTTTCCGACTCCGAAATTTCTTATAAGAAGCGGAAGCGAAAACACCCATTTCCGATTCCGACTCCGACCCGTTGGCAGCCCTAACTTCTACCCTCTTCAGCCGCGGCTACCGTTGTTGCCATGGGGACTACGAGGTTGGAAGTCGTTCAAGTAATTTTTGCTTTTATGAGTTCTGCAGGAGTGAAATGGGGACAGCTTCATGGTGAAGGACCTGACCATTGAGAACTTGGCGGGGCCAAACGCCCACCATACTTGAAGGATTTGGGAGTGTTCGTGATTCCACTATCCTACTAGAAGGATCGTTCTTTCCAAGCTCCGCTACATAGCTATGGGGGAAGATCTTTATTATAATATTAGTTTTTGAAAGTTTTCCCAATCGCCAAGGACCCACATGGTTTTTGAAAATTTCTTTTTAAACCCCCAATTTAATTTAATGTGGTTTCTGGTGTCGATGGGAAGGAGGACATACTCTTCCCCACCAAATTTTATGGCACCGTCTTTTTAAACCCCCAATTTCCTATATATACATATTGATATATTTGAGTTATATATAAAAAGTTGTTGTCTTGAAACGTGCATTTTGTTTCTTATAAACGTACTTTATATAAACATCATGAATTGTGTTCGTTTAAATGTAAATTTCTTATTTCATGGTAACTAAAATTAAGAGACACCATTAAAAAGGATTATTTTAGACATAATTTTTAAGATTGAAGATCAAGACAATTTATAGACGGGACACTTAATTTACTTTTATATGTTTTATAGATTTTAGTTTGTGAGACTATGTTTAACTTTCTTTCATACATCTTATTGTGGTTTTCAATGTTGTGAGATTTTAAGTAGGTGGAATGTTTTTATATGTTATGTGTTAATTTTTTATATGTTATTACTCTTTCATTATTATCTTATATCATTGAAAAAAATTACGTGGATAGCACGGGTAAAGATCTACTATACTAATAAAATTCAGTTGGACCCTACCAAATTAGAGCACCACGTCAGCATCCTCTCCCCACTCTCTCTTTCATCCCTCCACATTCTCTCTCCTCTCATCCACTCTATCTTTCAACGGCTGTTTCTTCTATTTTTAAAAGAGTAATGCTAGGCTCCCGGCATGCCGGGAGCCCAGCGTGAGCTGGAGGGGCCGCGCCCCTCCACACGCACGCCACGTGGAGGGGGGCGGCCCCCCCAGCATTTAATGCTATTTTTTTTTTTACAATTTGTGCACACAAATACATCATTTGTGTGCACAAATAATGTACAGAAAAAAAAACAAAACTAACATTTAATGCTGGGGGGCCCGCCCCCTCCACGCGGCGTGCGTATCCAACTAGAACACCACATCAGCAATCACTCCCCACTCTCTTTCCTCCCTCCGGGTTCTCTCTCCTCTCACCCACTCCCTCTGCCTTTCAACTGTGAACGGTCGCTTCTTCAAACCAACCAAGCACGTCGATGTTTATATCATTCGCAACACGCTCCCCCTCTCTCTCTCTCTCTTCCAATGTTTTCTCTCTAATTCTCACCCTTCTCTTTCCTCCGTGTTCGTGTTTTTTTCTTTCCATTCTGTTTGGACAGAAAGTTGGTGCTGCCGCTGGGCGTTTGTCACTGGAAATCCATGTCCAACTGCGCGGCGTGCAGTAGGCAGGCCATCGTGGCGCTGCCCATCCGCGTAGGTTGTGCCTCACCTGCACGGTAGGGAGGTCGGCAGGGAGCCGCGGTGGGTGCCTCACCAGTGCGGCGGGGAGGCAGGCAGGGCACCGCAGTGGACTCCTCACAAGTGCGAGGGGGGAGGGGAGGCTGCCCCCATTCTAAGAAGCCACGTGTCATCTTTTTTTTTTTTTTAATATAACCTTAAAACTCAATCCTAACCTCCAGTGGCAACCTCTCCACGACACTCTCTCTCTCCTCACACCCACGCTCACCTAAACTCTCCCCCTGCGGTTATCGCAATAACCGATTTCTACCCTTCCGTTTTAAGAAAAAAAACTACAAAAGATCTCACATCATCGCCTCCAAATCCGCCCTATTCGCCCGCCTCCACCACCATCTGGCCCCATCTCCCCACCCTCTCCTTCCACCTACAGAAAGATGAGAACTGCTTTTGCAGTTATCACAAATCTTAATAACCACCTATTATCAAAAACATTCCCGTGCATGGCACGGATAGACATCTACGATACAAAAAAACTGCAATGGATCTTAGACCGTCGCCTCCAATCCGCCTTATTCACCTGTAGGCGCTGCCTCCACCACCATTCGGCTGTGTCTCCCCTCCCTCTCCTTCCACCTACAACGACAGAAAGATAAGAACTGCTTTGCGGTTATCATAAAGCACACCAAGCATGTCTCTCTCTCTCTATCCTGCACAACAGTTTCTACCTACTCACCTTCTCCCAACTAAGAAGCCACGTGAAAATGGCCTCTCTACCATGCAGTTGCTCCAAGAAACTGAAAGATGCTGTCCAAATCTTTTGAAAACAAATCGATTGCCTTCAATTCTTTTAAAAACACTAACTACAAATGAGTCGATTAATTTCTCTCCTATGCAGCGCCCTTTCAACGGCCAAGTCTCTCCCAACTTCCATCTTCTTCTACTCCCCGTTGCTGCCGCTCACGTCCATTGCACTATCCTCGCCGCCAGTGTACGCAGGCGAACGTACGAGTCCTTCCATGGAGCCTGGAACATATAAACACAATATTCATGAGTATGTGAATGTATTTTCCGACAGAGTCTCTGCTTAGGCAGAGTATCCTCATGGAGACATATGCATATGAACCAGTGATTATATGAACATGTTCTTGGGCAGAACCTTTGCTTAGCCAGAATTTCTCCGAGAAAACATATATATATGTATAAGTACGAATTTGCAATTCTATGGATATATTCTCGAGCGGTATCTCTGTTCGAACAGAGTTTCCGTCAGGAAGGTATCTCTGCATGGGCAGAGTCTCCTTCGAGAAGTATATTCATATGAATACAAATTTGTGGTTATACGAATATGTACTCGGACAGAATCTCCGCTTGGGCAGAGTCTCCTCTAAGAAACATATACATATAAACACGAGTTTGTAGTTATATGTATATGTTCTTGAAAAGAGATTTTGCTTAGGCAGAGTTCTTCACAAAAAAATATATATGTATAATTACATATTTGTAATTTTATGTATATGTTCTTGGACAGAATCTCCACTTGGGCAGAGTTTTCTCTAGGAAACATATACATAAGAACATAAATTTGTGAATATACGAATATGTTCTTGGGCAGAACCTCCGCTTGGGCAGAGTCTCCTCTAAGAAACATATACATATAAGCACAAAATCTATCATCCTGAAGTCTTGCTCGATAGGCGGGGAGAACATATGCATCTAAATATGCATACCCATAGAGTCTTGCTCAATATGGAGGCATTTAGAGCACGAGAACAAGGATATTTAAATACCGTATATCTATAGAGTCTTTCCCGATATGGATGGTATTTAAACCCCGAAGGATATCTCCCCCACAGAGTCTTGCTCGATGTAGGGGGAAGGACCGCAGCTATGAACTTTTGAAGCCCTTCATAAAGATTAACTCAACATGAAGGGGGATAGAAGGGATGTTGATGCAGTATGGTGCTGAACTCCAGGTTATTCTCCTTTATTGGCGCATCCCACGCATTTCCATCGAGCCAGGGCAGGGTAGTATGTTCACGCCAAGAAAGGAGATTAAAGAAACAAGTAGGAGAGGGAGTTTTTTGGAAGGAGAAATGATCTTCTATATTTTTCTAAATTTTTGAACAGGGATTTTGTGGAAAAACTACGCAAGGGCTCCGCCCCCTTTTTTCCTTTTTGGGGAAGAGAGGGGGCCTTTTATAGGGGAAGGCCCCCTTACATTGCGTTGGGGGAGAGCCCCCAACCGATGGTGACATGGGCTTATGTCACCATCGGTTGGGGGGATAACCGATGGTGACATCATCATGAGGTCAGTACCTCATGATGATGTCACCATCGGTTAGGGGAGGAGTCCCCTCAAACGATGGTGACCTCAAGATGAGGTCACCATCGGTTAGGATCTCCTTAACTGATGGTGATTCACCATCGGTTAGAAGGGGAGAACCCCTTAACCGATGGTGTCATCACTAAGATGTCACCATCGGTTAAGGGCTCCCCTAACCGGTGGTGACATCACCATGATGTCACCATCGGTTAGGGGTCTCCTAACCGATGGAGGGGGGGGGAGGAAAATTTTCTATAAATACCCCCCCCCCCCCCCCCCACACCACATTTTGCATATGTTGATTGCCTGAGGTGCTGGAGTTTTTGCTTCTTCTCAGAATTCTGTCTGACGGAAGACTGAATTTGCAAAGATGATTCGGAGTTCTTCCTCGAGCTTGTGCTTGTACTTGTTCGTATTACGAAGACCAACTTGCCCTTACTGGACAGTGGCTATCCTGTTGTGGCAACAGTAAATCCTGAAGACCTTCCATCTAATAGCTAAGTAGATTGCTCTCGCATCAGTCACCGGAAGGGCACTTATTACTATGTACGGAAGGGGGGCTATCCAGGCCACTTCCCAGTAGATAAGGAGTTATTTTCCTTTGTTCAATAGTTCATTCCGTCACACATGACTGCCAGCGATCCCTGCCTTCTAGCGGAGAGGCGGTACCTGGAGTCTGCTGTTTTGAAGTCCCGAGATAGCCTGCTGGGCACTTGTGCTTTCTCTTACCCCAGCTTTCCTCTGAGATTTGCTGCTTTGAAGTGGCTGCCAATGGCTAAGGACCTGGGTCCTTTTAGCCATCTGGAGTTTGCAGAACCGTCACAAGACTGCGATAGAGACTGACAGTGTATTTTTTATGCCCAGTGACTCTCGGTTCTCGGTATGCCGCCAGTAGTCACGATATCCGATGTCTTCTGGATCAGATCGTTGATCATACTGCTCCCAGTTGGTATGGTCAATGGTCAGTTGTTCCTTCCCATATCTTTCGCTATGGAACCACAAAGTGGCTGACCGGAGTCTTACATCATTATGGCGAACTTCTGAAGATGTCGGGCATTTATGGATCTGTCGAGGCAGCATTATATGATTACCCATGTTACACGAGAATTCTTCGAGCTTTGGTGGAGAGGTTCAGCTCCCGGTGGAACACTTTCGGGACGGCCGAGGGCGAAACTTCTATTGATTTGTGGAGTTTTCACCGAATTTCGGGTCTGCCAATATCTGGGCTATTTTATGAAGAAGTCGTTCTTAATGACTTACATAGTCATCGTAGCAACAGCTCCAGGCGATATATCCTCCCATACAGCCTTCGCTTCTTGACGAAGGTATGGCGAGACCTGGCCCGTGTTGGGAGAAAAGACGGGGCACCTTCTTCTTCCTCAACTATGAGAGTCAGTCAGAATGCCTGGCTTCGATATTTCTACAATGGGCCATTTTGCTTCTTCGACAATTTTACAATGGAGGGTCGCTGTCTGGAGTATCAGCAGCTAGAGACGAAGAAGCCTTCCCAGGGGCGATATATCTGCGCTCCGAAGGACAAGGGATGGAACACTCGGCGGTTGCCTAATCGTACTTATTTGGCCGCTTATTTAGTTTATTGGCTATCCAGCTTTGTAATTCCTCATGGGGAAGAGGAGTTTATCCGACTGGGGTTAATCTACCCCACCTGTCTTCTGGCCGAGGGGCATCAGCTTGCTCTGGCTCCTGCAGCTTTAGCAAATATATTCCATGGGCTGGGATCATTAAGCTCACACCCCAGTCCTCGGGATAGGAAGGCACAACTGCCCACTCATTACTTGAGTGCTTTGGCCGGTCTTTTGCTACCCGGGCTATGCCAGACCATTGATCTGCCTCACCCATCGGCCCCATTAATTCTACTATTCAGAAATCGGCCTGCTAGAGATTCGTTGGCAGAGCTGATGGGTGCTGGCTTCAATTTATCCTTCCTTACGAATGGTGAGCAAAGGCTGCTTCAATTTGGCAATGCATCCCGAGGCATCAGGCCTTATTGTACCCAGACTTCAATCGGGATAGAATATCATTTGCCAGATAGTGATGATTCTAGCCAGTCCATATACCAAGACTGGTTATGCTGCATCCGACCCGAAGTGCTGGTATATTGCGCAGAATCCACTCTTATGACAGAGCCTTATTAACCCTCGCGATTTGCCAGAAACTTCGGATATGATCAGTCCATCCCACCACTTGCAGAATTTCCATTGCCGCTTCGGCTTCACCGCGGTCAAAGTGTTCACATGACCGCGACGAGTTGGTGGAATTACTTTTGCCGTCCTGAGACGAGCTCTGCATGCGCCCTTCCTGCACTTGAAGCAGTGGGGCATATGGATATATTTTATGCTCGGTGGTGGTTCGATCGGAGCAGCATTTTCCAACTTGCCCCTCGCGAACTAAGGAAAAGGGAAGATTCTTGCCTTGCGAAGAAGAGTCTGCCTTTGATTTATATTGACTAGGAATATCTTGACCAGGATTTTTGCAGCATAGCATCCTCATATAAGAAGCGTTATGGTCCCAAGGTGTCAACCAAAGCCGACACTGAGCCCGATAAGCATTATTATCTGGGGGAAATATCACTTCTGGCATCTGTGGAGCTTTTCTGGACAAAGACCCCAGCTACCAACAATGATCCTTCGGAATACTGTTGGTGGAATCATTTATTATCTGATTGCGGCTATTCTCCTGCAGTTCCTTTGTCGACGAAACTGCCTCCGGAGAGTATCGGTCATCCTGGATGGGCACGATGGGAAAGGCACCTTATCACTGCTATTGGCAATGCTGGCCCTTTGGAATATATCCCCCGGCTTGAGAATGCCGTGACACTCCAAGATGTTCGGGGTGTTATGAAGAAAGTTGGTAATGCTTGTAGCACTGATCTTCCTCAGCTGGTGCCAGTGCCTCCATCAGAGTTAATGGGTATGCATCCTTTTTCCTTTTCCTCTCCCCTTTTTTTCTTCTCTCTTTTTTTCTTCCTTTTTTTTAACATCTTCATCTCAACTTTCTAGCCGCTCCCACCTTGAGGATCGGTGGAGATAGGGGTAATGAGGCTCGCCAAGACGTCCCATCTTCTTCTAGCAATAGGAGGGCCGAGAAAGCCAAGGATATCATCTATGCCTTCTCGAGTGGTATATTTTGTCATTTTTTCCTTCTTTCGACATCACTATTCATAGTAATTTTTCCTCTCTCCCTCTTTTTTTTTAATATATATGTTTTGCCCTTCTCTGTCCCCTTCTAGACTCTCCCATCTCAGATGATGACGCCAATGATGCAAATATCGCTCCAGTTCTTTTGAATGAGTGTAATTCTTCGCATGAAAGTCCCTCTTTCCTTCATGGAGAAGAATATGGGAGCACTTCACAAGCAGCCGTAGGCGTTTTGCCTGAGGAGGAGGATGACGAAGCTCCTTCTCATTTGGATTTCCCGGGATGGCAGGAGCAGATGGTAACAACCTGGGCTTTTCATTTACTGAACTGGGGGTTTCGGCGGAACAATGTTCTTCCGCCCCTGTTGAAGTCTATATTCCAAGACCTGTTGAAGAACCTGCTGCTATAGAAGTGACTCCTTTTGGTGAGCATACTCTTCCAAGCCCCTATAGTTTTATTTGGTTTCTCCTCTTCTTTTTCTTTGTTGTTCATGACGACCCTTTTTCTTGTTTGCATTTCCTTTAAAAGGGCAAGAATTTTGCGAGCAGCTTTTCACACGGGGGACAATGGATATGTATCCCACGCCTGCAGCCAGTTTTCCTTTCCCACCTTGAGGAATTGCTATGAGCCCATTTTTGGAATTCTCAGCTCATTCTGCATTCCAAGGAGGAGGTGCTACAGGTGGCGGTGGAGGTTTCCAACAGACAGATTATACTTCTGAACCGCCTGCACTACCGTCTGGTGGAGAACAGTTTAATCTATATCCGTCGTACTTCCCCTCGTCTCAAGAATTCTATCCTGGGCTATCAAGTTTTATTCAACCCTCAGACCCTGAGGCTAGGGTGGGAAACGACAACTCCTTTCCAGGTGGAATAGTCCAAACTCCATGCCTGGTATATTTTATTTGAGACTTCATTAACCTTTTTCCACTAACTGTTTCTGTTTATTGATGTTCTTGGAAGATGTTGCGCCTGATTCTGACGAAAACAGGTCTCCGCCATTGGAAATCGGAGCTTCTTCTGAACATGGTATTGAATGGCCCACATGGGTGCAGAGACGGCCTGGTTCACAGGGGCAGAGGGAGACAAGGTGATGGTGACGGCGGATTGGGCGGCAGGCTGACTAGCTTCTCTGTAGGAAGGAGGTGTCAAGACATGCGGCGGCAGCGCGATCGACAGCGGAGGCTGGGACAGTGGCGATCAATCTCCTCTTCTCAGGGAGCACGGCAGCAGTGACAAGGGAGCACGGTGGGTCGGTCACGGCCCGAGCCTCCCCTTCACAGGGGGCTTGCAGCAGCTGTGGTGATGGTGGCCAGGGGCATTGCATCCTTGGCCGGGTCCGATCGGGCTAGGGCTTCCCACTGGAATTTTACATATCAAAACTATTCCTATGAATGTGACCATATGATTTCTCCTTTCCATATGGTTCTAGCTTTGCCTTTTTCCACCTTGTACGGCCACTTAGGTAAGTGAGTTACTCCTAGATAAGAGAAAGGATAAATCATGGGTTAGATGTTAACTGAATTTGGTTAGAGGGGTATTGACTAATTTGAGGTAAACTGCTTAACCCAGATTTACCCAAGGATAACTTTGCCCATCTCCAAGGGATGGGGCAGGAAACTTACCCCTGGATAGACAAGTTTTTGTATTTTTTTTTTACACATGCCACTATTTATCTCACAAAATGTGTAAGTTTTTTATAAAGCTAACTAGATTTGGAGAAGAAGGCTATTTATCCGGTCCTATTTTTTATTTTCAAAATAAAGTGAATTAATTTTTAAGTTAGCCAATATCTAATTAGTCTATCTATAGTTTGCTTAACCTACAGCCTACAATGATCCTCTTCATCTTTTTATCAGTTTTCACGGGTCTCATCTTCTTTGCCTTAGTTTCTTGTGCATCCTTTGTCCAATCTTTATCGTCAAACAACTCCATTACCTTGTGTGCAAGGGTTAGCCCGTGGTTGGACACCTGCAGCACACTCGGGAGTGCAGGGATCGATCCCTAAGGACCGGTTGCGCCTAGGCACTTTTAAGTGGTTTTTCTCAAGGCTTCTTTCAAGATTTACAGGCTGGGGCTAGGTTGGTGGGAGGGGCAAAAGGTGTGTTCACCCAGCGGGGCTAGCTAATCAAAAAGAAAAAAAAATTGCCATTACCTTAACTTCAAGACGAATGCACCATTTTATCTTTCCATCCCTATCAAAATCTTGGAAAATTGGTTGACGTTTATGCCGATTAGATTTCGGTTCAACTGTCGAAAGAGACAATGAAACTTCGTAGCTCGTTCGACACCATTGTATGTTTGTTTGGTATCAAGATAGATCAGAGATAGAATGAAAATATCTTCAAAATTTTAAGAATATCATCACTCTATCACCGATCTATTCTAATACCAAACATGCCAAACATAGTGTGAAATATACAACTGGAGTAGAAATTTCTCATAGGTCGCCTATCAATAAGATGTATTAACTTGTTGAGAAATGTTAGGTTCCACTCTTATACCACTTTTTGTCTTAATAATCTTTTTTCCATCTGCCTTTAAATCAGAGAGAGAAAAATAATTGAAATTTGTGGCACCACCCACTTCGGAGGATAAGATGTAAGTTACTCTACTCAAGTTGAGACCTGAGGATGAACAAAAGTGCCACACAGAAAGTGACACCCTAATATTTCTCTAGCTTTGTTATGATGCGTACGCCTTGTAAAGCAACATCAATATGGAGGAACCCAATCTATCTAATCAGGAATGTTGAGATTTCACAGCCATCAACTGGAACCAGGGGCAGGTCGTCACCTTTCTGTTCACCTCTGTTTTCTTATGCAGAGAAACCTGGAAAAGACACTTAGGTTGATCCAAGAAATCCTAGTCTTTTGTCTCTCTTCCTCCCTTTTGAACATTAAAAGAGGCGTTGGCAGCTCAAATTCCTAAATTGATTTACTAGTTCTGGAACCCACAAAAGCGATCTTTACAATAGAGAGGTAATTAACCACCTTCATGCTAGTAAGGGAAAATATACGAAGGGGAAGATAGTTACCAAACTACTCTTCACTTTCATGCTGCCGCTTTATCCTAGTTACAATCACAATGATCCCCGGACAGTATTGTAAACAGAAATCAAAATATCGACACCGATCAAGATGATAATGAGCCATTCCAGGAAGTCAGATTTCCTATTCTCTATTACAAAATAATGCCATTCACAATTTTGTTTCCACTGGACATAGGATGCAGATGCTAAAGAATGCCCACACAAAATGCTCTAAAAAGTGCTGTTAAGTTTACTGGCTTGAAGTTCACCCAACTGTTAGAGACAATATAGATGGATAACCAAAAATCCAAAATGTATACAAACATAAGAAAAAAATCACATTTGTCAAAAAATGAAATAACTAAAATAGAATATTCACCGATTTGTTAGAAAAAGAGGAAATGGTTGTGTAAGAAACATGAAAGCAACCTCTCAAAAAGCCCAAGCTTAAGGATAACATCAGCCAAATTTGAATTTGCCTTTCCAACCAGTTGAAAAAGCTTTTTCCTCTTCATCGTAAAGGTACCAGTCTTCTCCATCCCACGGTTTATATCTGTGAACTCTGCAACCATTCCATCCACCTGCAGAAAAGAAACCAGTTCATGCCCATCTTAGTGAAAAAGTCACTTTCTCCGTAATTGCTAGAATAGTGGGGAGTATAGAAACAAACGATCTCACAGCGGCATTGTCTAAATATATTGATTAGTTTGATGATAGAGTAGCTTAACATAGAATGAGTCCAGATATACATGGGGACCACATATGAGACACAACAGGGGGCAAATGGAGATATGAAAAGTGATGATCGAGATCTAGACTAGACACATGAAGAACATGGAGGCATAAGTATCACCATGAAACTAGAATAACCGACAACGTGAGCAAGCTGATAGTGGGATCATTGATTGTGTATTCCTATGCTTCATTGTATGTTTGCCTGCAAGATGACATACATATGTGATGTGGGACAAGATGAGCCTATCAGACAATGGCTCAGCACTCACATGGGTGGGTGCTGGTGCAGGTCCACTGTAGAACTGGGCCGGGCCGGTTAGAGGTCCTGGCTGAACTGTGGCTGGGCCAGACCTGCTCCAAGTGACAGGCTGGCCGGTCTATTGGGCCGTCCGAGCTGGGCCCAAGCACATGATAGGGTGGCTGTGTGGGTGCCTTGGCTGGTGACGGCTTCCCTGCTGTGCCATTTGGCGGCCCGTAGTGAGCGGAGCTACCCAATGTGCCGTGCTACGGGATTGAAGGAAAGAGAGAGGGAGAACACCGACGAGAGAGCAAAAGATCAACCGAAAGAGAGGGAGATGCACAGGAGAGCTGAGAAATGACAGGGATGGGGAGGGGGGTGCAGCGATGGCCTGGTTTGCAGAGGCAAAGGGAGATGAAAATGGCGGTGACGACAGATCGGGCGGTGGGCCAACTAGCATCTCTGTCGCAAGGAGGTGCCAGAACATGTGGCAACGCCAAGATCGACGACGGAGGGCTGGGGTGGTGGCAATCAATCTTCCCTTCTCAGGGAGAACGGCAGCAGCAGGGTGGGTCGGTTGCACGGCCCAAGCCTCCCCATCACAGGGTGACATGTAGCAGCGGTGGCAATGGTGGCCAAGGGCATCAGACCCCTTGGCCAGGTCTGATCAGACTGGGGCTTCCCACCCTGGCCTGGTCGTGTAGACACGCTAATTTTCCCAAAATTGGACAAGTTTCAGGTTGCACTATAACGCCTCAAAAGTGACTGTCTTAAAGTTAACATTTTAAGTATTTTCCTATTTTCCTATCTTTTTTGGGGCTTTTTAGGGTTTTTGAGAAGCTAGAAAATATCACAAAATCCTGGAAAAGGACCCTGGGCACTGTTTTAAATCGCGTCCAGAACAGCCGACGCCTTTTGTGGCGCTATGAACGCGGCGGTCCGATCTGACGCTATTTTGGTACCGCCTTCATAGCACTGCGCATGACCGACGTTTAATGGCGTCCACCCAGCCCGCCGCGATTCAAAGTCAAAACATCACATCCATGTCAGACCACGCACGTCCTGACACATGGCAGGGGGGCATGTCGCAGCAAGAAATCGCGTCGTCTGAACGCGACGCGATTCTTAGCCGCCTGACACACCATGCCACTGTCAGATGGCAGGACGGTGTCAGAGTTACAAATCGCGACTAGCTGGACCGCCGCGATTTACAAACCACCAGGTAGCAGTTAATCGCGACGCTCCAGCTGGGCGCGTTTTGAACCTGAACACGGCCATGCCTGTCAAATCGATTTGACCTCATAAATCGCGGTAATTAAGGCCGACGCGATTCTTAAATATCGTCGTGCGCCGTAATCATCACAGATTGATGGGACGTTAAGCGGTTGCTAATCGCGGCAAGGAATGCCGACGCATTTAAGCTCTATAAAGGCGGCAGCTGTTCTGGACGCGATTTAAAACAGTGTTAAAGCTTCACGCAGAAGCCCATTTCCGAGGGGGGGCTGGCCATTCTAGAGAAAGAGAGAGGTTTCTAGAGAGAGAGAGAGAGGTTCCTAGAGGGAAGGGGAGGAGAGCTCCACACGGCGGAGCCCTGCCTCGACGTACGGTTCCCTCGCCATCCCGCGCTTCTGTTCTCGTCTCCGGTCCGACGCCGTCGTCGTCTCCGTCATCACGTGCACGTTCCGAGGCGGATCAGCGTCGTCCTCCTCCTCTTGCTTTTCTCTCCAAGCGCCGTCACGCCATCCGGCAACCTCGGGGCAGCACCCCCTTTTTCCTCCCCCGTGGTCCTTTAAGTTCTTTTCAATGTCATTTGCCCCCTCTACGTGCCCCTTTTTTTGCTTTTCACATGCACGCATGCTCCCACACCTATGTAAATTTAGGGGTTTGAAGAGCCACCCAGGAGGTGTGTTTCCCCCTTTTCATTCAGGTATTCTTACTCTTTTGTATTTGATACTGCACTTCCGGCTAATCTGGTGCTTCTCTTGTCCTTTTGTCTTATCAGGTACCCGAGCTGAATCTCCTTTGCCGGTCGGCCGGTGGAAGGAGGAGGAAAGAGCCCGCACCACACATCTTCCCGCTACGCGATCACTCTACGGGTGAAAGGTACACGACACCACCTTTCCTACCCGTCCTTACTTTTGGTACTTTTTAGAAAAGTATCTGGCGATCACGATTTGTTGCTTTATTGTCCTTTTATCGCCCAAAGGAAACTATTTGCTCTATCGTCCTTCTTTCCTCACGTGTATCCTACACGTTGTCGACGGGGAGCGGAAAATAGTGTCTACAAATTGGCGATCACGGTGGGACGCTTCATATTTTGGCTTGCACCTTCTTTGGCACTCACGTGCCCTTCTGCATCCCACACACGCGGAGTCCTTTTATTTGATCCCCGCTACCTCCTGTTGACTATTGGTCGGTCATTTGCTACTGTCTGGTTTGGATTTCAGCATGCTATTTTAGCCTAACGATATCTAAGTTTCTTTTGAAACTCCCCTTTTGAAAATATATATTTTTTGCTGTGCTATCGCGCATTAAACCCAGACGACGCGATTTCTGTGTACTCGTTGTGTGGCGCATATACTGGGCGCGATTCGAGATAGAGTCCTCAGGGAGTCGTCTCGGCTCTTACCGCTGTCATAGGCTGTCAGATCCGCGACTGACAGAAGGGACACGACTCAAACAGGCGCTCAGTTGCTTGCCTTTTGTGTTATTGGCGTTTTGTTTCATTGGCCGGGGACCTCCTTCCCTCATTTGCCTAGGATCCACACACACCTCTCGGTAGGAATTATCTCCCTTTTGGGCAGTCCGTCCCATCAGGCTAGAGAACTCCTACCGAGACCTCCGTAAGTCTTTGTACCCCGTGGATTCCCTCACGGTGGACCGAGCTGGTTGTACCCGTTATCGTTGACCCGGATAGAGTACCTGTTTGTGTGGAGAGATTGCTTTAGAAGTAAACCCCGGAGTTGTCATCATTCCCATTGTTTAGATTCACTTCTTCTCACGAGAGGCACACTGATAATTAATCCATCTTAATCACTTCTAAATCATTTAAAGTGGGCATAATTTTTGACAAGTACGTGCTTAAAATTGGATAATCTTCTCCCACATTCATTGAATAGTTTGTTTGGTACCGTTTCCCCGACTCACCCTATATGCAAATCCATTCCGGCCGCTCTCTGTCAATGGCCGAATATGAGAATGCGGGTTAGGATGACGTGTACGAGCAAGTTTACGGGTCCGGTGCTTATCCTCCTGTTGATCCATCCGGCCTACATGTGAACGTAGTGGAAACCCAGTCTCAACTTCCTCAGACTGTCCAGAGACGGGATCAGGACAATCCCTCCGCCTCCATTAATCTCTCTCAGCTTGTGGATATGCTCCAAAACCTACAAGCCCCTCAAATCTAGGAGGTTCAGGCCGCTCTTAAGGGGAAATTCATCGCCGATCACGATCCCTCCGGTAACCCGAATTAGGGAGTCCGGATTGAGTCTGCTCGTGATCTGGGTGCACGAATCTCACCTGCACCTTCCCGGGCTTGCTCAGTTACCCACTCCCAGTATCACAGTCCCGAGGGCAGGTACCGGACGCGCGCTGACGTGGCACGACCCACTTATCAACCCCGGGTTCTGACCCAGGGTCCCGTGTATGTCAGTATTCCTCCCCAATACCCTGCTCGGGCAGACGCCCATCATGTTATTCCTTCCGTGCACCCAACGGCCTGCCATCAATTTGACCGGACCCTTCTAGCCAAAATAACAGATTGGAGCAAGATTTGAAAAGGGCGTCTGCCCTAATGATCCTTTCGAATTGGCATTGCCTACTATGCCAGTCTTTCACTTGCCTCCTTCTGAAATGCCGGTATACCGTCGCTACGGTGGCACCGTAATCCATTTGTACATGTTAAGGAATTTATGTACGAATCCTCCTTCTGGCAGGATGACAACCGTGCACTTGCCTTCCTTTTCCGGCGATCTCTGGATGGCCCTGCCTGGATTGGTTTTATTCATTGGATCCTGCAGACGCGGAGAACTTTGAGACAGTGCAGAGAAAGTTTTTGCAGAGGTACAAAGACAGAGTCAGTCCTGTATTGTCATTTACTGATCTGATTGCCGAGAAAATGAAGGTCGATGAGGACTTTGTTCACTTTGCTGATAGATGGAGACATAGACGATCCAGCTCACATCCGTGGGTCACGTGACCCCACTGAAAATTTTTTTTTTTTCCAATGGACCATGTGATCGGCCATTGGACAGGGGTTTGAAGGAGGGGGTGACCCCACTGATCTGGTGGTGACCCGACCTCACCCCAAGCTAAAATTTCCAATTTTTACTCTGACCCTTGCGCGGATTCACCACTTTTCCCCGACGCCCAGCCAGCCCACCTCACGGCCCTGCCTGCGCCGCTGCGAACTGCACTGTTGTGCAGCCGGACACCCTGCGGCCCCCATCACCCGCCTCACCTGCGTAGCTGTGCCTGCGCACCCTGCTGAACCGCCTCGCGGCCCCCGCCCCCACCAGCCCGCCTCACCAGCGCCACTGTCGTTAAA